>CM077503.1:48161926-48683085 GCA_039654745.1 Houttuynia cordata | reverse complement strand
CATTATTTTCAGCATATTATGGTTTAGCCCTATGTTTTAAGTTAATTCCAGTTAAGGATAGGTTAAAACCAGTATGATTATTGATATATGATGACGATGACGATGATGATGATTATGGTTATTGACATTATATAATTAAAATTTACCTCATGTTGGTTTATTAATCACCAAAGTGGTCGAACCATAAGGTCACGTAAATTTTGAATTGTATAATTGATAATTTGATTACCCATAAATATGTGATGCTTAGAATTGAAATGATCTTGTAGAATATTATGGATAATTAAAAATTAATAATTATAAGACATTTAGTGATTGCCCAAAGGTTGATTAGTTGTCCTTATAATTTATGAATATAAAGGTGGTAATTAATATATTTCATTAGATTAGTTTAGTATGTCCAAAGATAACAAACTGATTTAAGTGGAATATATTCAATTACCAAATTAAAGTAAATTTATAAACATCACTTATCATGGTATGCCGTTATATCACCTAAAGGAGAACATCGGTATGCACTTATTGTTTTATTTGAATTAAGTGTCTAAATTTGTATTATGTGTTTAAGTTACAACTCAAAGCGTTAATATATGAGTATTATATTATTCTTGCAGTTATGTTCCCGTTTCTCTTCATTCGCATGCATCATCTGTTCCAATGTTTAATGAGCTTAATCTCTCTGATTGGAGTGAACAAATCCAATTTCACTTATGTGTGTTGGATTTTGATTTGTCAATCCAAGTTGAGAAACTTGTTGTTATTACTGATACCAGCAGTGATGAAGAAAAGACTTTCCATGATGTTTGGGTAAGATCAAAGAGACTAAACTTAATATTTATGGGAATGAGTATAACAAACAACATCAAGTCTACTCTTCCCAAAAGAATTTATGAAATTTGTGGCTACAATCAACAGGCTGGTTTCAACTTTGACGAGACCTTTAGCCCCGTTGTAAAGTCTGCCACAATCAGACTGGTCCTCGCCCTTGCAGTCACTTTCAATTGGCCACTTCACCAACTTGACGTAAAAAATGTGTTTCTCCATGGTGGCCTCATGGAAGAGGTTTACTTATAGCAGCTGATCGTTTAACTCGTTTTCTGCTTTGGCGATCGATCACGTCAATGTGCCGATTCGATCGGTTACTATTTATACTTTTGTATCAAAATCTTCCAATGATCATAACTTTTCGTTCTGAACTCCGAATTGTGCGCGGTTGGTGGCATTGGAAAGATGGCTTCTTGAACTTTAACATGAATCTTGAATCAGTCCAGTCAGATATATAAACTCAAAGTAATGAAGATTCAACCATTGGAGTCACGTTTCACCACAACTTGCAATTTACACTTATTTTCCTACAAAAACCAAAAACTACATTAAAGCATCACTAAATCTAATCAATTACTAACATAAACATAAGTTTATGAGCTAATAAAATACATAATTCAAATATATATCAGCAGCCCTCTGGCTTCATTGACTCATCTTGCCCGTCCCATGTGTGCTGACTTTAGAAGCCCCTATATGGCCTCAAACAGGCACCTCGTGCATGGTTCACGAAGTTCACCACATTTCTCCTTAGGCTTGACTTCGTCGGCTACCCCTTTGATACATCTTTATTCACTTGGCAACAATAGTCCCACACTATCCTCCTAGTGATCATTTATGTAGACGATATCATCTTGACGGGCACCTCTACGAATCTCCTTCATAGTCTTGTCACTCGTCTCTCCAAGGCATTTCACATGAGGGATCTTGGACCTCTTAACATTTTTACTTGCCATGCAGGTACAATGACATGGATCCTTACTCACCCTATCTCAGGCCCACTATGCTCTACAACTTATGGAGAGCTTTCATCTCACAGGCCTCAAGCCTACCAAGAGCCTACTCGCCATCAGTTTGCACTTGTTCACTCAGGACTCTCCACCTCTCACAGACCCCACATTGTACAAAGGATGGTTGGAAGTTTCCAATACCTCACTCTTACCCGCCGGACCTTGCTTATGCAATCAATCATGTATGTCAATTCATGCATGCCCCATGCCAAGTTTATCTTGATGCGGTCAAATGGATATCTCGGTGTAATACACAAAAAATCGGATAAGAAAATGTGGATTTGTGCACCAATGAGAAGTCGGTAGCTGATTTAAAGTGCACGAAGAAAGCTTTCCAATGGCACTAACTGTTCGCAATTCAGAGTTTTGAGCAACAAGTTATGAACATTTGAAAATTGTGCATGCGAACGATCGTTAGATGATACACGATCAATCGGGCCAGATTCAAAACCGAGAACAAGGCAGACATGATCGATCACCTATGGAAGGGATCGATAGAAAATACTGGAAGTTGTGATTTTTTGAGCAGCGATCGATAGTCCATGAAAATGATCGATCATAATTACTGGAATTTGGTGAAAGTGGGCAGTGATCGATCGCCTTTGGAAATGATCGATCGTAAGTATGGTTTAACACGAAAAGCCGCAGCGATCGATCGTAAGTATTGGTTTAACATGAAAAGCAGTAGCGATCGATCGCTTAGCAGTGTGACCGATCGCACCGACAGAAACCGAATCCAAAAATTGTTGTTTTTGTTAAAAATCTATTGAGAGAAGGATATCAAATCCTAACTAAATTGGGAGGATTAGGTAGAGGACGTCCCTAGTGTTGTTGTTTTAATTAATCTTCTTAATTTTACTCGCAAGTGTACGAATCGTGTTTGGAGTATAGTCGCACAATTCTTACGAGGTCGAACCCACAGGGACTTGTGTTTTTGGAATTCTAATTCGAAGATCAGTTATTACCCTTGTTGAAGAATTAAATTGATTTGATTCACTACAACTACGACTAATCGAAGACTCAATGCAATTAAACAACTTTAACGAACAAATTAATCTAAAAGTAATTAAGTAATCTATGAAAAAAAACTAATTGGCAAATAAAAATTGGAACTTTAATCAGGAATTTAAAATACTAGGGCATAAGAATCAGCACATGACAATCATAGGAATAATTATTTAAAATCAGCAATTGTTCTCATGATTATCTCGTAGAGAATTAGCATTCAATCTATTCTCCTACGGAAGATTTCAACATGAAAGCATATAAATTTTTAAATAGAATTTTGTATTCTCTTGCATATCAACAGATGAGATTCAAATCATTACGTGTATCCATCATTTGATAAATCACAAGTAATATCCAATTAACATATTAAAAATATAACTTAATGCAATTAATTTGAGAATAACAATCGTTAAAGCTTGTTAATTTACAAGAACAATTGCATCACATGAATAATACTCCTACAATTAATCATGGCCTCATCTCAGCCCTAACCAGGAGATTAGCTACTCATTCTAGGAAATTGAATTGTAAAAATAATAAGAAGATTATCTCAATTAAAAATTAAATTCAACTTACGAAAAATCTGAGCTTAAATGAAAATAACAGTACTGCTCCTTCTACTTCCGGTCGACTGTTCCAACAGCAACAGCCGAACAAGTGATACAACTCCAAGCAAATAGAACACCAAAATAAAAAGAAGATTACAAAATTTCAAACTAGAAAAAACTGAAAAAATCTTCTGGTCGTTCCTCTCTCAATGGTCGACCTCCCTCTGTGATGCTATCGCTCTGTTTTTATACAGAGACTGCAGTCAGCCTCTTCCCCCCAAAATAGAACCTTTTCCAAAATTAAATCTCGTGTAGACAGATCTCCCCTGTTGTCTGCCTTCCAAATCAGTCGAGTAGCACTTCAATTTTCGTCCATGTTTTACTAAAAATTGTATCTTTAATCCTTTCCGGAACAGGGCCGAAGCACCCAAAAATGAAGCTTCTAAATCACAGCCAAAATCACCCTCTTTGAAGTCTCAATTCGAAAGGAAATTTGGTACCTTACTATTCTGGAGCAATTCTGCAACTCGAGTTTCCAAATCGGCTTTCTTCTTTCCCGATTCGACCTTCCAAATTAAGCCTCTACTCCTGTTCCTATTCGCCATGGCCACCGAAACCATCGCCGTTGATCGTCGACTCCTCCTCAGCTCGAGCCCAGCCGTCGTCATCTTTCTCCGTCGCCATCATAATCGCCCCATGGCCGCCGTTCTCTGCTTTCGCCATCGCTTCACTTGCCGTTCACCGATCATGAGCTCTGCCGCCACCATCGTCGCTGCTTCGAATGACCGCCGCCGTGCCCAAGTTGTCGTCCATCTCTGCCACCTCACCGTCGCCGTGATTGCATCGCCACCGCTCTCGGACCACCGGCGCTCGGGCAGAGAGCTCGAGCGCTCTCTGTTCCTCTGTTAGACACCCGAGCCGATGGCTCGGGTTTTCATCTTTCTTTTTTTTCTTTCATTGAACCGGTTCGGTTTCTTTTCTCTTTTTTTTCTTTCTCTTGAGTCAAACCCCCTGTATCAATCTCATCCGTCTAATCAAATCTAAATGCCCGTCATTCAATTCCGCGCGCCCGTCTTCCTTATCAGTGGACATCAACGGTTAAGATCTTCTCTGCTCATGATATCAGCTCTTGGGTCGCTTTGGCACTTCAAAACCCATCTATTAGCGTTAATTTGGTTGTTCTGCAGTCCGAACATTTGAACATATACAAAATAAAATATGTCCCACATCAGACATGCCACATAATTCATAAAATGGCAGAACATATTGAAATTTGAGCCATTTAGAGAGCATTATTTATTTAATTCCTAATTATTAAACTAACTACTAAAACTCACTGTAATCCTTATTTTAACTAGAAATTATGACTAACAAACAGGTAAAAAGGCATATAAAAATGTGTATTTTTCATGCATAACAAATACCCCCAAACCTAGATTTTGCTAGTCCTCAAGCAAAACACAAAAGAAAAACAATAAAACTACATTTAGCATATGCAACAAGCCTTTTAAACCCCCAGGTGTCCCTGGATGGACGAGTGAAGTCTCGTGAGGGTTTGCAGCCATGCTACCCACAAACATGTGTTTATAAAACTAACCTTATTAAATCTAAATAAGAAAAAAAGTCAACTAAACACTTCAAAACACAGAACCTATTATCCCTTCAAATACACACTACAATACTTAAGAAAACTAACCACACGTACTTGCATTTATAATCAACTGGAATATAGAAGCGCTCAAGTAAGTGGTTTTATTCTACACCTTCATCTTAGAAATATCTGCTCAATATGATATAGCATGATACTTTAAATAATAGATAGTGTAGAACATTGTAGTAATACACTCTAAATCTCTGTTTCACACAGATCCAGTGTTACCCATTAACCAAAGAACACCAGAATCTACATAGTCATCGTAATCTTTAGGTTCATGATAGCACAAATGCCTGCGCACCTCCTTCGGGTCCAACATTCTAGATTTGAGAGGATAATACACCATAGACCTTTTTTTTTGCAATAGGACTGTGTAAGGCCTGACTTCAAGATGCTTAGGTTTAGTAATGACTCAGGCCAATGACTCCCAGCACAGTTGGCTTAGGGCATTAGGTTTTAAGATGGACCGCTTCGGACCTGAGCATCAGCCTAAGTTAATCCTATAATAGTCAAGCAGCCCTTTTCTTTTTTTTTCTTTTTTTATTTTCAGCGTATATATTTTCAAGCATCTTATTTTGTCCAGGCTGTATTATACTCTCAACCTATTTCCGGTTCCAAGCCCTTGCCATAGCCAAGTAAATGGGCTATCATGATCGTTTAAGCTCAACAGATAACCACATATCAACTAATGACTCTGACTAAAGACATCCCACTGAAGATTAGTATTCAACAAATCTCTAGAAGATATTACTTTATATAACTGGTGTGTGTGAGTGAATTTTATTAGCTCAAGCATTTGATCCAAGAGGATTGTAACAGAATGCTATTTCTCAGTTAAGTGTCTCTATCCTCCAGTATACTTACTCACACTTCCACTGTAAATTAATCTCTTAAAAATTGAAGTATGCATCACAAACGGATAAACTATCAAAACCTATAAAAAATACTAACAAGCAGCCTAGAAACTAAATTTTTTTTTGTTTAAAATTTATTTATTTTAATTTTTTTTTACAAAATTCAAAATAAGCAAGAAAATAACTAAGATATCCTAAACAAATATCTTCCTATAACCCCAAACCTGGATGAAACATTGTTCTCAATGTAAAAAGATATGAAATAAATACTGAGGAAAATAAATAGAAGAGGGAAGGAAAGATAGTACCTGCACTCCACTGAAACGCTATATTATCTATCAAAATGAAAAGAACAAGTGAAGCACAAGAATAGTATAAGAAGAAATAAGCATAAAAATAAAAATTCTAAAAACTTGGGTTGCCTCCCAGTAGCGCTAAGTTTTACGTCTTCAGCCAGACACAGCTATTAATCTTTAGTCATGATAAGTCGGGTCTCCCAGACTCAATTCATCAATTTGAGGTTGCTGCAATTCCAAGAATGGTTTAAGACGATGACCATTAACTTTGAATATATCACCATTCTTGGGGTTTTCTATTTCAACTGCTCCATGAGAAACACGAACTATAAAAGGTCCTGTCCATCGAGACTTCAATTTACCCGGAAACAGATGCAAAGGAGAGTTGTATAAAAGAACTTTCTGCCCCGATGTAAAAGATTTTCGCAGAATATTTTGATCATGAACCTTTTTCATACGATCCTTGTATGATTTCGCACACTCATAAGCATCATTACGAAGCTCATCCAACTCATTCAATTGCAGTTTCCTTTGAATTCTTGCTCTATTTAAATCAAAATTCAGGTGCTTAATTGCCCAATAAGCTTTATGCTCAATTTCAACAGGAAGATGACAAGCTTTCCCGTAAACAATACAGTATGGAGACATTCCAATGGGAGTTTTAAATGCAGTACGGTAAGCCCACAAAGCATCGGTGAGTCTCAGTGACCAATCTTTGCGATTAGGATTGACTGTCTTTTCTGAAATATGCTTAATCTCCCAATTAGAAATCTCAACTTGACCGCTTGTCTGGGGATGATATGGGGTAGCAATTTTGTGGGTTATGCCATATTTCTTCATTAACTGTTCAAAAACCCTATTATAGAAATGTTTACCCCCATCACTTATGATAGCACGAGGAGAACAAAAACGTGCAAAAATATTATCTTTCAAAAATTGGACCACCACTTTGTGATCATTGGTTTTGCAAGCTATAGCCTTTACCCATTTAGAGACATAGTCTACCCCCACAAGGATATAGAGATTGCCAAAAGAGTTAGGAAAAGGTCCCATGAAGTCAATACCCTATACATCAAAAAGGTCTATAATAAGGATTGGGGTTAAAGGCATCATGTTATGACGTGAAAGTGCTCCTAACTTCTGACATCTTTCACATGCTGAACAATAAGCATGACAGTCTTTGAAAATAGTAGGCCAATAAAATCCACACTGCAAAATCTTTGCAGTAGTCTTTTTAGAACTAAAATGACCCCCACAAGCTTGATCATGACAAAAAGAAATGATGCTTTGTTGATCATGTTCAGGAATACATCTCCTAATAATCTGATCGGGACAATACTTGAACAAGTATGGATCATCCCAAAAGAAATACTTAACCCTGGACAAAAATTTAGACCTATCTTAGGAAGACCAATGAGATGGAATTTGTTCAGTTACCAGATAATTAACTATATCAGCAAACCAAGGCAATTGGGACACTGCAAGTAATTGCTCATCAGGAAAAGATTCAGTTATGGGCAATGATTCATCAGTAAAATCAACTATCAACCTAGATAAGTGGCCGGCTACAATATTTTCGGAACCTTTCTTATCCCGAATTTCAATATCAAATTCTTGTAGCAATAATATCCATCGGAGAAAACAAGGTTTAGCATCTTTTTTAGATAAAAGATACTTCAATGCAGCATGATCCGAATAGATATAGACCTTCGATCCTAATAAATAAGACCGAAACTTATCTAGAGCAAAGACTACTGCTAGCAACTCTTTTTCAGTTGTAGAATAATTAAGTTGAGCATCATTCAATATTTTACTGGCATAGTAAATCACATGGGGAAGTTTATTAATTCGCTGCCCCAACACAGCACCAATAGCATAATCAGAGGCATCGCACATGATTTCAAAAGGTAGGCTCCAATCAGGCAGCCAAATAATAGGTGCAGATGTTAATTCTGATTTGAGTTTCTGAAAGGCATTATTACAAGCATCATCAAAGACAAATGGTGTATCTTTTGCAAGAAGATTACACAAAGGTCTTGAAATTTTACTAAAATCTTTAATGAATCTTCTGTAAAATCCAGCATGGCCTAAAAATGATCTGATTTCTTTCACAATTCGTGGTGGTGGAAGATGTGAAATCAAATCAATTTTAGCTTTATCAACTTCAATGCCTTTATTAGATATAATACGCCCAAGAACAATGATGTAAATTTTAATATGATACTCGCAAGCGCACGAATCTATAGCAGAATAGTGGCTACGAGGTCGATCCCTCAGAGACTTAGTAAGATATTCAACCTAATTCTAGAGTACGTAACAAGTAGTAATGAAATGTAAAGTTCTAATTTTTATTTTCTTTTTAAGCAATCAATTGTTCAACTAAACTAAAAACACAGAAATTAACTAAACAAAAGATAAAATAATAAAGAAAAATCCTGTTTTGCTGCTTTCAGTCTGTCTTGCTTCTCCGTCCTGCTTTGCTCTCTCCTTTTCATCTCGCCGGAACCCATGCTCTGCAACTGGTTCGACGCCTCCTCGACCTCAGCCTCACTGTCGTCTTGCCGTCGCCGTCGTATCATCGGAAGCATGACCCACCGCCGGTCACGCCGTCGGATTCAGCCTCCTTCCACTCTCCGGTGCCCGAACAGAGCCTCGTGCTCTGTTTTCTGTTTTTCCAGGCGCCCGAGCCATCGGGCTCGGGCTGCTTTCGAATTTTCTTTTTTTTTCTTTTTCCGGACCAGACCAGAACTGGTCGGTTCAATTCTCTTTTTCTTTTTTTTCTTTTTCTTAATTAAAACCCGCCGTATCAATCTCAGCCGCCAGATCTTCGATCTCTTCATATGAGCTGATTGACGCGTATTTGTTAATCTGAAACATGGAGCTCTAAAACCTACATATATAAAAATAAATCGTCATTAGACGCATAATAAAACATGAATCTATTAAAACCAATTAATGTATCTAAATAACTCAATTAAGCGCGTTTATTCATTAAACTCCAAATTACTCACTTAACACAGATAAACATTAATTATCCTTATTCTAACTAAAAATACGACTAACAAATAGGTAGAAAGGCATATAAAAATGTGTATATTTTGCATATATCAAATACCCCCAAACCTACATTTTGCTAGTCCTCGAGCAAAACAAAACAAAACAAAACAAAGAAAAAACAAAGAAATCAAACTAGTCCACTTTCGCAGGAAATCGCGATTACATTTAGCGCATGCAACAAGCCTTTTAAACCCCCAGGTGTCCCTGGCTAGACGAGTGAAGTCTCGTGAGGGTTTGCAGCCATGCTACCCACAAACATGTATTTATGAAATCAACCTATTTAATCTAAGTGTAAAAAGAAATAGAAAATCACTACAAAACAAACAATCCTAATATCCCTTCGAATGCAAACTGCAATGTTTAAGAAAATCAACCACATGTACTTGGATTTATAATCAACTGGAATATAGAAGCCCTCAAGTAAGTGGTTTTATTCTACACCTTCATCTTGGAAATTTCTGCTCAATAGGATATAGCATGATACTTTATATAGTAAGAGTGTAGAACATTGTAGCAATACATTCTAAATCTCTGTTTATACAGATCCAGTGTGACCCATTAACCAAAGAACATCAGAATCAACACAGTCGTCGTAATCTTTAGGTTCATGATAGCACAAATCTGCGCGCCTCCTTCGGGTCCAACATTCTAGATTTGAGAGGATAATACACCACAGACTTTTTTTTTCTTTTTTTCTTTTTTTCCGCTAGGACTGTGTAAGGCCTGACTTCAAGATGCTTAGGTTTAGCAATGACTCAGGCCAATGACTCCCAGCCAATTTGCTTAGGGCATTAGGTTTTAAGAGACCGCTTCGGGCCCGAGCATCAGCCTAAGTTAATCCTATAAAGTCAAGCAGCCTCTTTTCTTTTATTTTGTTTTTATTTTTTCGCATTTTCCATTTTCAGCAATCATATTTCTGCAATCTTTATTCCGTCCAGGCTGTATTATACTCTCAACCTATTTCCGGTTCCAATCCCTTGCCATAGCCAAGTAAATGGTCTATCATGATCTTTTAAGCTCAACAGACAACCACATATCATCCAATGACTCTGACTAAAGATATCCCACTGAAGATTAGTATTCAACAAATCTCTAGATGGTATTACTTTATGTAACTAGTGTGTGTGAGTGAGTTTTATTAGCTCAAGCACTTCGTTCCAAGAGGACTGTAACAGAAAGATACTGCTCAGTTAAGTTCTCTATCCTCCAGTATACTTACTCACACTTCCAATGCAAATTAATCTCTTAAAAATTGAAGTATGCATCATAAGGGGATAAACTATCAAAACCTAAGAAAATTACTAACAACAACCTAAAAACTAATCAAATTTTTATGTTTTTTTTTTAAAAAAATATTTTCAATTTTTTTTATTTTAAATAAAAACCAAAGGAATACTACTTTTCTTTTCTACACCCCCAAACCTAAACGAAACATTGCCCTCAATGTTTACCAAAATAAATATCACAATGACGAGTAAAAGAAAAGGAGTGTAAGGAAAGAAATCACCTGAATGGAGATGCCTCATGGTAGATGTAGAGCATTGAAACACACAAACTAAGAATGAGGAGTAAGTACAAAATATGGAAAAAAGAAAATACACCCCCAAACCTAGATTGTAGCATCCCCACACATGTATCAACAACCTAAATATTAAACAAATAAAAAGTTATCAAAAACCAAAAATTTGGGTTGCCTCCCAAGAGCGCTAAGTTTCACGTCTTCAGCCAGACGTAACCAAAAATCATGTAGGAGCATTAGGTTCATCCAAATCTTGAACAATCTCCTCTCTTTCAGTAAGACCCTCTAAATATGGTTTCAATCTTTGCCCATTAACTTTGAAAATAGTTCCATCTTTAGGGTTTTGAATGTCAACTGCTCCATGGGAAAATACTTTGTGCACAATGAAAGGTCCAGACCATCGGGAACGGAGCTTTCCTGGGAAGAGATGTAACCTGGAGTTATAGAGCAAAACTTTTTGACCGGGCTTCAATGACTTCCTCATGATTGACTGATCATGAAAAACTTTGGTCCTAGCTTTGTAAATCTTCGCATTCTCATAAGCCTCATTACGAATTTCGTCTAATTCATTGAGTTGCAATTTTCGAAGTGTTCCAGCCTTGTCCATATCAAAGTTAAAAGTTTTGATGGCCCAATAAGCACGATGTTCTAATTCCACAGGTAAATGACAAGGTTTTCCAAATACCAGTCTATAGGGAGACATTCCAATTGGTGTCTTAAAAGCAGTACGGTAAGCCCACAATGCATCATTTAATCTGTCAGACCAATCCTTTCGATCGGGACGAACCGTTTTCTCAAGAATGCGTTTAATTTCCCTATTTGAAACTTCTACTTGTCCACAAGTCTGCGGATGATATGGAGTTGCAATTTTATGAGTAATGGAGTACTTTTTCAGAAGTGATTCAAAAGCTCTATTGCAGAAATGTGTACCACCATCACTTATAATTGCACGAGGGGTTCCAAAACGAGAAAATATGTTTTCTTTCAAGAACCGAATCACTACTTTGTGATCATTTGTTTTGCAGGGAATGGCCTCTACCCATTTGGAAACATAATCTACAGCAACGAGGATATAGAGATAACCAAACGATGGAGGAAATGGGCCCATGAAGTCAATACCCCAAACATCAAAAAGTTCAACAATCAGGATGTTAGTAAGGGGCATCATGGACCTACGTGATAATGTACCCATACGTTGGCATCTGTCACATTTTGTGCAAAATTCATGAGTATCTTTGAATAAAGTAGGCCAATAGAAACCACTCTGCAAAATTTTTGCAGCAGTCATTTTCGCACCGAAATGGCCACCACATGCATGAGCATGGCAAAAAGAAATGATACTATCAACTTCATGCTCCGGCACACATCTCCTAATGATTTGATCTGGGCAATACTTGAACAGGTATGGATCATCCCAGAAAAAATGCTTAACCTCGGCGAAGAATTTGGATTTATCTTGTTTTGTCCAATGTTCAGGAAGTTGAGTTGTGACAAGATAATTAACAATATCAGCATACCAAGGCAATTGAGAGACAACAAAAAGTTGTTCATCGGGAAATGACTCATTCAAAGGTAAGTGTTCCTCAGCAGACTCATCGATAAGTCTAGACAAGTGATCAGCAACAACATTTTCAGAACCTTTCTTATCTCTTATCTCAATATCAAATTCTTGAAGTAATAGGACCCAACGAATTAAACGAGGTTTAGTGTCTTTCTTTGAAAGAAGATATTTCAAAGCTGCATGATCTGAAAACACTATGACCTTGGATCCTAAGAGATATGATCGGAACTTGTCTAGAGCAAAAACTACAGCCAACAACTCTTTTTCTGTAGTAGAATAATTAAGCTGAGCATCATTGAGAGTTCTACTTGCATAATAGATGACATGGGGTATCTTATTCACCCGCTGCCCCAAGACAGCTCCAACCGCATAATCGGATGCATCACACATGAGCTCAAAAGGTAAATTCCAGTCCGGTGGTTGGATGATGGGTGCAGATGTGAGAAATTGCTTGAGTTGATCAAACGCTTTAGAACAATCATCATCGAAGACAAAAGGAGTTTCTTTAGCAAGCAAATTGCATAAAGGTCTTGAAATTTTGCTAAAGTCTTTGATGAATCTTCTGTAAAACCCAGCATGGCCAAGAAAAGATCGAACCTCCTTTACTGATTTTGGTGGAGGCAGACTTGAAATTAAGTCAACTTTGGCCTTATCAACTGCAATTCCTTTATTAGAAATAACATGCCCCAGAACTATCCCTTGACGAACCATAAAGTGACATTTCTCCCAATTTAGCACAAGATTTGTTTCTTTACACCTTGCCAAGACAAGAGACAAGTGGTGTAAACATTCATTGAAAGAGGATCCAAACACCGAGAAATCATCCATGAAAATTTCAAGAAATCGCTCAACCATATCTGAAAATATGCTCATCATGCACCGCTGGAATGTGGCGGGTGCATTACATAACCCAAATGGCATGCGGCGATATGCATATGTTCCAAAAGGACAAGTGAATGTGGTCTTTTCTTGATCCTCTGGAGCTATGGGAATTTGATTGTAGCCTGAATAGCCATCTAAAAAGCAATAGTAGCTATGCCCAGCAAGTCTCTCAAGCATCTGATCAATGAATGGCAAAGGAAAGTGATCTTTCCTTGTGACCGAGTTCAATTTTCTGTAGTCAATACAAACCCGCCACCCAGTGGTCATTCGGGTGGGGACTAATTCATTATTATCATTTTTGACTATTGTGATTCCGGACTTCTTAGGAACAACCTGAACTGGGCTGACCCAAGTACTATCTGATATGGGATAAATGATGCCAACATCTAACAATTTTAGCACCTCGGTTCTGACAACCTCCTTCATATTAGGGTTAAGTCTGCGTTGCATTTCACGGGAAGATTTTGCATGTTCCTCAAGGTAAATATGATGCATACACAGAGCAGGACTTATACCCTTAATGTCTGCTATTGTCCACCCCAAAGCTGTCTTATGTTCGCGAAGAACATTAAGCAACTTGCCTTCCTGTTCTGAATCAAGGTCTGAAGAGATGATAACAGGCAAGGTATCAGAAGAACCTAAAAACGCATATTTAAGTGTATCTGGTAATGGCTTTAGGTCAAGTTGGGGTGGTTTTTCAATAGATGGGACAAGTTTAGACTCGGGAACTGGAAGAGGTTCCACCCTGGCTGTCCATTTGGTCGGATCCAAAATAGGGGTAGAGTCAAGCAATGCATTGACGTCTCTAATGGACCCTTCGATGTCAAAGTCTAAGCCAAAATGAGTTAAACATGTTTGGAGGGGATCATCATTTAAAACAGTTTGCAGAGATTCTTCCACTAAACTTTCAATCATATTCACTGCAAAAGAATCATCCGTCTCCGGGGGTTGTTGTCTAACATTAAAGACATTGAGTTTGACCTTTAAATTGCCAAAAGACAACTTCATAACCCCATTTCTACAATTTATTATGGCATTGGATGTGGCTAAAAATGGCCTTCCCAAAATCACAGGAATCTGACTACCAGGATTCTGCACAGGTTGGGTATCTAAGACAATAAAGTCTACGGGGAAGTAAAATTTATCCACCTGAACCAGAACATCCTCAATAACACCGCGTGGGACTTTAACTGATCTGTCTGCAAGTTGCAGTGTTATGGTAGTCGGTTTCAACTCTCCTAATCCAAGTTGCTCATAAACAGAGAATGGTAGCAAATTGACACTAGCTCCTAAGTCCAACAATGCCCTCTCCACAGTATGGTCTCCTATAACGCATGAAATTGTGGGGCATCCTGGATCTTTAAACTTCGGAGGAGTGTTATACTTAAGAATTAAGCTAACTTGTTCAGTGAGAAACACTTTCTTGTGTGCATTCAATTTTCTTTTCTGGGTGCACATGTCTTTTAAGAATCTTGCATAAGCGGGAACTTGCTTAATAGCATCGAGCAATGGAATATTGATTTGCACTTTCTTAAAAATTTCCATTGTCTCATCAAGTTTGTTCCCTTGAGATGTTTTTGCAATTCTTTGGGGAAAAGGTGCCTTGGGTATATAGGGTGGTATATGGCTAGACTCAGGACACGAAGAAGCTTCTAGGCTCTTCTTCAATGTAACAGGACTCACGTCTGGTCTAGTGGTGCTCTCTTGGACCTCACCCTTTCTAGCAGTTGTGTCTATGGCAGTTTTAGGTGGTTCCACATTATTGTCAATTTGTTTTCCACTCCTAAGTGTAGTTATGGCTTTAACTTGCGCTGGAGGGTGGTCTTGACAAGAGTTAGATCCCACTTCAAATTGTCCTTTGGGATTAGCTACAGGTTGACTAGGAAACCTACCTTTTTCCCTCTCATTTAATGCAGAAGCCAATTGACCCATTTGAAGTTCCAGCTTCGCAATTGCTTGCGAGTTGGCATGTAGAGAATGTTGGGTATCTTTTTGAAATTGTAGAGAGCTTTGCATGAACAAATTCAAAGTATCCTCAAGAGATGGTTTCTTGGGTTGTGTAGGGAATGTTTGAACTTGTTGAGGGTAAGATTGATTGGGAGGGTACCCTGGAGGTCCTCCTTGATGCGGTCCTTTGGACCATGAAAAATTGGGATGCCTTGCCCAACCTGGGTTATAAGTTTCCGAATATGGGTTGTTGCCAGGTCGAGGAAAGGCATTTATAGCATTAGCCTGATCGCTATTGTATTCCACTCCAGAGGTGTTAGAGGGACAGTTTTGTGTGACATGGGAGGGGTTAGAGCAAATAGCACACACATTGACATGTGATGGCATTTGGGGCCCACCAGCAGACATCAACGCATCAAAACGTTGTGTCAGGCTGTCGATCTTGGAGATCAAATGTGCGTTATTGTCTACCTCATATACGCCTCCTTTCTTTTGAAAAGGAAACGTTCTCTCAACTCTACTTGAGCAATCCCATTGCTGAGAATTCTCGCATAGAGTCTCAATAAAATCCCATGCTTCTTCGGCACTCTTCATCATCACTGACCCACCACTAGCGGCATCAACCATTTGACGGTTCTGAGGTGTTAAACCGTCATAGAAAAATTGAACTTGTTGCCACTTTAAAAATCCATGGTGTGGACACTTAAGGAGCAAATTCTTCCATCTTTCCCAACACTCATAAAAGTGTTCACCCTCCTTCTGCATGAAATTTGTAATTTCTCTACGAAGGGCATGAGTTTTATGAACAGGGAAGAATTTGTTCAAAAATTTTTCAGCTAATTGATCCCAACTCCTAATTGTTCCAACTTCTAAAGAGTTCAACCATGCTTTCGCTTTTTCTTTCAAAGAAAAGGGAAAGAGGCGCAACCTAACAGATTCATCAGAGAAATTTTGGAATTTAAATGTAGCACAAATGTCAAGGAACTCTTTAACATGATTATAGGGATCTTCTTTATTGGAACCATAGAATGTGGGCAAGAGTTGCATCACCCCTGGTTTCAACTCAAAGTGGTGTGCCGTGGTGAGCGGCAACACTATGCAGGAAGGTGAGTTGAATTGAATGGGGGATGAATAATCTTTTAGTGTCTTCCTCACATTCTCATTTTCCATGTTACCTACTTGATTTGCAATATCCATTATATGTTTTAATCTTGCTTTAAAAGTTCTTTCAATTTCTAGGTCAAGGGGTGCAAGCTGTTCACCCAGTGACCGACGACCAAGCATACACTAATTAACGACACTGAAAATCAAATATCTAGAACAAACCTAAAAATTGCAACTAACACAAGCAAGCAATCACAGAAAGAAATATAAGAATACTAAGCACCTAGAAAAATTAAAAGAGAAGGTAAAAGAATGCAAACGAGGGGAAGGGGTGGCCCTTCCAACGTTGGCGAGAATTTCGCGTCTTCTCTTACTCCTACAAAAAGACAAAACACTAATAAGCAACAAAAAATTAAACTAAATTAAACTCAAAACTAAACTACTCTAAGAATTCGGTAAATTATCCTACGTAGTCCCCGGCAGCGGCGCCAAAAACTTGATGTAAATTTTAATATGATACTCGCAAGCGCACGAATCTATAGCAGAATAGTGGCTACGAGGTCGATCCCTCAGAGACTTAGTAAGATATTCAACCTAATTCTAGAGTACGTAACAAGTAGTAATGAAATGTAAAGTTCTAATTTTTATTTTCTTTTTAAGCAATCAATTGTTCAACTAAACTAAAAACACAGAAATTAACTAAACAAAAGATAAAATAATAAAGAAAAATCCTGTTTTGCTGCTTTCAGTCTGTCTTGCTTCTCCGTCCTGCTTTGCTCTCTCCTTTTCATCTCGCCGGAACCCATGCTCTGCAACTGGTTCGACGCCTCCTCGACCTCAGCCTCACTGTCGTCTTGCCGTCGCCGTCGTATCATCGGAAGCATGACCCACCGCCGGTCACGCCGTCGGATTCAGCCTCCTTCCACTCTCCGGTGCCCAAACAGAGCCTCGTGCTCTGTTTTCTGTTTTTCCAGGCGCCCGAGCCATCGGGCTCGGGCTGCTTTCGAATTTTCTTTTTTTTTTCTTTTTCCGGACCAGACCAGAACCGGTCGGTTCAATTCTCTTTTTCTTTTTTTTCTTTTTCTTAATTAAAACCCGCCGTATCAATCTCAGCCGCTAGATCTTCGATCTCTTCATATGAGCTGATTGACGCGTATTTGTTAATCTGAAACATGGAGCTCTAAAACCTACATAAATAAAAATAAATCGTCTTTAGACGCATAATAAAACATGAATCTATTAAAACCAATTAATGTATCTAAATAACTCAATTAAGCGCGTTTATTCATTAAACTCCAAATTACTCACTTAACACAGATAAACATTAATTATCCTTATTCTAACTAAAAATATGACTAACAAATAGGTAGAAAGGCATATAAAAATGTGTATATTTTGCATATATCAAACAATTCCTTTTTGAACCATAAAATGACATTTCTCCATCCTGAATTGTAGGTTTCAGAGAAAGGATTGTCTGTCGGCTTCCCATAATTGTTTAGAACATTGACTTGTTTTGCATAACACTCTGGATAAGTATTCATGGAAGGGCAGTTCAGAGATGTATGCATCGGGCTAGCACACACAGAGCATGCTTCATTCATGTTGAGGGCATTGACGCTTCGGTTCAAACTCAGGGCATCTATTTTCTTGGTTAACGCATCGATTTTGCCCTTAACATCTACGTCATCTTTGATTTCGTAGAGACCTCCCTTCTTAGGAGCTTGATGTTGTCTCTCCCTATGACTTGCAAAATCCCACTGTTGGGACCTTTCAGCTAATCGCTCTAAGAAGTTATAAGCTGCTTCACCTCCTAAGTCTAAGAAAGCACCGCCATTCATTGATTCAATCATGTTGCGATGTGTTTGAGTTAAGCCATTGTAAAAGTGTTGAATTAACCTCCATGTTTCAAACCCATGATGTGGACATTTTAGTAAAAGGTCTTTAAATCTTTCCCAACTCTCATAAAATTTTTCATTTTCATCTTCCATGAAGTCAGTGATTTCTCTTTTTAATTCGTTGGTTTTAGCCATTGGGAAGAATTTTGACAAAAATTTACTCACCAACATATCCCATGTTGTGATAGAGTCAGCGGGAAGAGAATTTAACCATGCCTTTGCCTTGTCCTTCAAAGAGAAGGGAAAAAGGCGCAGACGAACAGACTCATCTGAGAAGTCTGTGAACCTAAAAGTTGCACAAATTTCTAGAAAATCCTTTACAAGCATGTAAGGATCCTCTCTGTTAAGACCATGATAATTAGGCAAAAGTTGAATTATCTGAGGTTTTAGTTCAAAATGCTTTGCAGAGGTTGCAGGAAACACTATGCAAGATGGAGGATTGATTGTGATAGGAGAAAATAACTCCCTCAGAGATTTCTCAGGTTGATCTTCCATTTTGAATGAAATATCAATTTTAGTTTCACTATTCTCTAAAGGGTTGGAATTATTGCTAACCAGACGCAGTGTGTGATCACGTGCCTACGTGGTCATCCACCGTCAATCAACTCTTAAAAATTTTTTAATTTTAAATTTTTTTTTAATAATTTTTTTTTATTTTTTTGACCTAAAATTAACTGCAAGGATAAAATTAGTCTTAGAATTTGATTTCCTACAAGTCCCCGGCAACGGCACCAAAAACTTGTTGTTTTAATTAATCTTCTTAATTTTACTCGCAAATGTACGAATCGTGTTTGGAGTATAGTCGCACAATTCTTACAAGGTCGAACCCACAGGGACTTGTGTTTTTGGAATTCTAATTCGAAGATCAGTTTATTACCCTTATTGAAGAATTAAATTGATTTGATTCACTACAACTACGACTAATCGAAGACTCAATGCAATTAAACATCTTTAACGAACAAATTAATCTAAAAGCAATTAAGTAATCTATGAAAAAGAAACTAATTGGCAAATAAAAATTGGAACTTTAATCAGGAATTTAAAATACTAGGGCATAAGAATCAGCACATGACAATCATAGGAATAATTATTTAAAATCAGCAATTGTTCTCACGATTATCTCGTAGAGAATTAGCATTCAATCTATTCTCCTACGGAAGATTTCAACATGAAAGCATATAAATTTTTAAATAGAATTTTGTATTCTCTTGCATATCAACAGATGAGATTCAAATCATTACGTGTATCCATCATTTGATAAATTACAAGTAATATCCAAATAACATATTAAAAATATAACTCAATGCAATTAATTTGAGAATAATAATCGTTAAAGCTTGTTAATTTACAAGAACAATTGCATCACATGAATAATACTCCTACAATTAATCATGGCCTCATCTCAGCCCTAACCAGGAGATTAGCTACTCATTCTAAGAAATTGAATTGTAAAAATAATAAGAAGATTCATCTCAATTAAAAATTAAATTCAACTTACGAAAAATCTGAGCTTAAATGAAAATAACAGTACTGCTCCTTCTACTTCTGGTCGACTATTCCAACAGCAACAGCTCGAACAAGTGATACAACTCCAAGCAAATAGAACACCAAAATAAAAAGAAGATTACAAAATTTCAAACTAGAAAAAACTGAAAAAATCTTTTGGTCGTTCCTCTCTCAATGGTCGACCTCCCTCTGTGATGCTATCGCTCTGTTTTTATACAGAGACTGCAGTCAGCCTCTTCCCCCCAAAACAGAACCTTTTCCAAAATTAAATCTCGTGTAGACGGATCTCCCCTCTTGTCTGCCTTCCAAATCAGTCGAGTAGCACTTCAATTTTCGTCCATGTTTTACTAAAAATTGTATCTTTAATCCTGTCCAGAACAGGGCCGAAGCACCGAAAAATGAAGCTTCTAAATCACAGCCAAAATCACCCTCTTTGAAGTCTCAATTCGAAAGGAAATTTGGTACCTTACTATTCTGGAGCAATTCTGCAACTCGAGTTTCCAAATCGGCTTTCTTCTTTCCCGATTCGACCTTCCAAATTAAGCCTCTGCTCCTGTTCCTATTCGCCATGGCCACCGGAACCATCGCTGTTGATCGTCGACTCCTCCTCAGCTCGAACCCAGCCGTCATCATCTTTCTCCATCGCCATCAGAATTGCCCCATGACCGCCGTTCTCTGATTTCGCCATCGCTTCACTTGCCGTTCACCGATCATGAGCTCTGCCGCCACCATCGTCGCTGCTTCGAATGACCGCCCCCGTGCCCAAGTTGCCATCAATCTCTGCCACCTCACCGTCGCCGTGATTGCATCGCCACCGCTCTCGGACCACCGGCGCTCGGGCAGAGAGCTCGAGCGCTCTTTGTTCCTCTGTTAGACACCCGAGCCGATGGCTTGGGTTTTCATCTTTCTTTTTTTTCTTTCATTGAACCGGTTCGGTTTCTTTTCTTCTTTTTTTCTTTCTCTTGAGTCAAACCCGCTGTATCAATCTCATCCGTCTAATCAAATCTAAATGCCCGTCATTCAATTCCGCACGCCAGTCTTCCTCATCAGTGGACATCAACGGTTCAGATCTTCTCTGCGCATGATATCAGCTCTTGGGTCGCTTTGGCACTTCAAAACCTGTCTATTAGCGTCAATTTGGTTGTTCTGCAGTCCGAACATTTGAACCTATACAAAATAAAATATGTCCCACATTAGACATGCCACATAATTCATAAAATGGCAGAACATATTGAAATTTGAGCCATTTAGAGAGCATTATTTATTTAATTCCTAATTATTAAACTAACTACTAAAACTCACTGTAATCCTTATTTTAACTTGAAATTATGACTAACAAACAGGTAAAAAGGCATATAAAAATGTGTATTTTTCATGCATAAGACCTAGCCAAATTAAAGGAGATTTCCTATTGGGGGATTAGGATTGTGATTAAGAAAGAGATATTTGTTTTTAAACCCAAGAGAAGGGTCAGCTCGTGCATATGCACGCCAAACCCTAGTGTGTGATGGCTTGTGCTTCTTCTCCTTCCTCCTACACACGTTCATCTCTTTTACAAGCCTTATTCTTGACTTAAATCCTTCTCATAGCATTGACCGGAGGCATCATTGCGAAGAGGAAGAGACGCGCTATGCGTTGAAAGGTGAGACACTCGTAACGAAAGTGATAGGATGGTTTTTCCTTGTCTAATTGCTTTAAATTCTTTCAATCCATTCTTATGAGAGTTATTTGACGAATTATATGGTCTTATCTTAGTAAGTAGAGTTGTGTAAAGTGCTGGGATTGCTGAAAGATTCCATTATGTTATGAGTTCCAATATGCTTATTGAAAATAGTTGATTGTTATATCTTTCTTGCTTGCATGCTAGTTCTTAGATGGGAACGTCATATATCTCTTGACCGTTTGGAAGTCAGAATGTTTTATATTGGCACTAAGAAGTCTGATTTGATTGTCTCATGTGTTCATAATTGAGTTCCTAGCATTAAGATCTTCTTTATGATAAGGGAATATCTTAAATTGATTGTGTAATGAGAGATACATAAAAGCATGGGATAACTAAATTCCAAAACCTTTAAAAGACTGAAATAACCCTAGGAAGGGAGTACCTCAGGCCTATAAGACCTTAGTATCATAATTAAGGGTTAATAATACATGATTACTAAGTATGATCAAGATTAGGGATTTTGGCCAGTATTGTTTCTATGCTAATGACTTGTAGTTTAAAAATCATAACTAATTACAAAAAAATAAGAAAATTAGGTTGTTGGTGATGTTAGAAACTAAACTCATAGAGCTATCTATGGTAAAAATTTTGAAGTTAAATTCCAACTGTGATGATTGTGTAGATAGTCAGAAATGGATTGTTATGAACCAAAATAGTTACTGTAATTAGGGTTTAAGTTACTAGATCTACTGATACTCAACGATATGGTCTAATATGATTTAAGTATCACTAATACATATTATAAAACATGATGGAGTTTATTGCAGTAGGAATAGTTAGTTCAAATGATTAATATTATGGGATATGTCAGTGTGACCTAGAGTCAAATCGTCCTTGGTTTTAAATTATAGCTTGGTGTCAGTTTGAGTTTCTAGTTGGAGACCAAGCATTCCAAAACCATTCTCTTAATGTAAATTTAGTCTTGTAAGTGGTAAATTCCAGATTTCAGAGATGTTCCTATCTAGGGCTAGGCATGAAGCATGTTGTGAACGTCAACGCGCACGTGGAACCACATCTCGTAATCCTTCCCGTTTTGGTAAGTGAAAGGTCAGCACGCATAACCATACCTTGGTAACTGAAAGGTCATATCTTGTAATTATGCTAGGAAGCTGAAAGGTCATATCTTGTAATCAACCTAGGAAGATGAAAGGGCATATCTTGTAATCAACCTAGGAAGTTGAAATGTCATATCTTGTAATCAGGCTAGGAAGACGCGCCCTCTCTTTCTTTGTAAGGAGGTCTTCTTCCTCCTTCTTGGGCATGCAATATTGAATCCAGTTTTCCTTACTCTTCTTGTTTTTCTTCTTCTTTTCTCCGTTTTTCACCATGGCATCTGATTTTGTTCGTGTTCCATACGGGAACACAACATTGGTATCAAAGCACTTCCGATCCGCTGGAACGAGGAACGATGTGTTAGACATGTGTGCCGATATACTCAGGCGGGTTGAACGAATTGAGGAGGCCTATACCTATGCCGCAGTTCAGTCACCGGCCAGGTCACCGACGACCCCGCCGCCGCCAACACCATTACCAAGCCCCTCCACCTGGTACTCCGCTTCGCCGACCCCCGGGCCTTCGCACTATCCTCAGATCTCTACTCTCGTTTGCAATGGAAAATGGGTAGGTTCTTCATATACAGATCCTTCTCCTCCAGTTTACTCCCGACTGCCACTCGGAGCGTCGCCCACATGTTCTACATGGTCGGCATCACGGTCACCTCCTTCAGTCCCAGCCGCCGCCATGACCACTGCGATCCTCCTCCCAGCGAAGTTGAGCCTCCCGCCGCCAAGGGCATGCAGCCCACCATTTGCCCCAGTCACCGACATCGTCGTTCAATCGCGGGTCATCAGCTGGCCGACCACCGCCCGCAATCCCATTCCGATCACCGGCGGCGTCAAGAAGCCCCATCAATCCAACCATTCGAGGTTTTGACGTATTCACTCAAGTATCTCCTCCGGTCATGACAAACCCGTACCAGCCGCTACTGCCTCTGCCTCCATCGCCCTCCAAGATGGACATTCCCTCGACGAATCTAGACTTCTCACAGTCCAGCACCGAAAAAGCTCCCACATTTCCTCCGCCGCCGCCTCCATTCTTTTCGCCCAAGGGACCAAGCCCACTGGCGTCCTGCCCCCACAGCATCCAGCAACTACAGTCGTCTCCTCCAGGCTCTTCCCCGCTGCCTTCAAGCGACCATACAAGGTGGTGTCTTTCTCCGCTTTCAATGGCCACATTGACACCTTCATGCCTCTCACCGCCGATGGCGACCTTCCCCCTCATTGGGCTGTACAGGACGTCACCGTGCGCGACCTCGCCAAGCTCTTCCACCGCCTCAGCAACCTTAGTATTTCCATGGACCTCCCAGGCTATTACCTGTTTGACGAAAAGCCTAAGTGGAAAAAGAATGCTTTTTCTACGGTTCCTTGGGCTACAATGTCGCAGTCTGCAGCACATAATTCTCCTCCGTCTCAGAAAGTTCGACCTCCTTCTCCTCCAATCCGGAGAGCCGGAGCAAGAGAGATGTCTCTTGAAGTCTATTCCGAGACGAAGAAAGCTTGGGTACAACCTCGAATTGGTCTTCTTCCACCAACGGTGAGAGCAGATTACGTTCAGTCTGTATTTAAGGTTCTGGCATATACGCCCTTCTATTTCCTTGAGGATTCTGCACTAATCATACCCAGAGTGTCTCGAGATATGGAGTTCGGCTTGGTGCAATCAGCTGCTAATGTTTTCAATTATATAATAGAACAGAACTGTGTTTCTTATAATGCTCTTTTCATTGGTTTTTGTCGTACTGGGTATGACCAGCAAGTTTTGGAATGGTTTAGTGGTATGGGGGACAACGGTATGAAGACAGTGAATTTGAGCTTCCGATTGCCTTACTATACTCAGTGGGGGCAAGGTATTCTTGTTTCTAGCTTCCAACCCTTGCTTGGGTCGTGGGATGTCAAGAAAGGGTTGCTCTTGAGCCCTTCCCATCAAGGTAATGAGCCTATTTGGTATGGATGGATTGCTGTCCCGTATGGATTCGACTGCGAATACAGGTATTATTTGGTGGATGATACTACAAATATGTTGAGATGTGAAGCTGGAAAGCGACGAAAAGTACTTCTTCCTGAGTGCGTTCAAGAAGGAGAGATTACTGAGCTACATGATCTTTGGCAGACTACATCAGAATCTTTTTTAACAAATGTGTTCACAAATGTCATTTTTGGTGGAGGATTATTGTCTAGTTCAGAAGCTATTTTATCGACCTTCCAAAAGAAGCTAAATGAAATAGATTCTGTTGTTGTCCCGTTCAAAATTAATTGCCCATTTATTGGAGACAAAATATCGGTATATGTCACTGGCAGTTCCTCTCAATTGAGCAACTGGAAAGCTCAAGTTGGGCTTAGACTTAGCAAAGTGGGTGAATCCTTGTGGCGAGCAGATTGCATAATACAGAAAGAGGAGTTTTCTATCAAGTATAAGTACTGCCAATACGGGAAGGCTGGATGTGTTTCCTCAGAAGTGGGATCTATTTGGGAGGCTACTACTGATCGAACATCACAGACTTCTCAGTATATTTACTTATCTAATGGGCTATATCATGAATTGCCATGGAGAGGTGCTGGTGTTGCTATCCCCATGTTCTCAGTTAGATCAGATGATGACCTTGGTGTAGGAGAATTTCTCGACTTGAAGCTACTTGTTGATTGGGCAATTGACTCTAGATTCCATTTGGTTCAGCTTTTGCCAGTTAATGACACCTCTGTGCGTGGCATGTGGTGGGATCCTTACAGTTCCCTCTTAGTATTCGCACTTCATCCGCTGTACCTGAGAGTACATGCACTTTCACACAACATGCCAAAAGATGTGAAGGACGAGATCATGAAGGCGAAGGAGCGCCTCGGTGGAAAGAATGTTGACTATGAGGCCACTATGGAAGCTAAGCTATCAATTGCCAAGAAAATTTTCTCAGTTGCAAAGGAAGCGGTGCATCTGTCCAGCTCCTTCCAAAAGTTTTTGTCTAGGAATGAGGATTGTTTAAAACCTAATGCAGCATTCTGTTTCTTGCGTGACTTTTTTGAGACATCAGACCATAGCCAATGGGTCATGTGCAAACAAGAAGATGTCCCAGATCCATTTATTAATGCATGTTATGGCTTTTACTGCGATGGTTTATCCCCGAACGAGAACTATAAACCCAAGATGTGGACATAAACTTGAACTGGATGGTTTTCAGGGTTTGGCAGTCCAGTTTCCCATCAACCAACTGAGCAAGAAGCGATGTGAAAGATTACAAATGAGTTTACGCAATGGGATGGAAAGCTGACAAATGCTGGTGAACGCATACTTGTACTTGCTGCTACAACCAGGCCATCTGCTCGTGATGAAACAATAACTAGGCCTTACCCAGAGATGTTGAATCACTGGCAGTTCGAGCCTGTCTCGCCTTGCGAACAAGGCGATAGCGGAAGTGTGGTGGAGTGTTGTGAATGTCAATGCGCACGCGGAACCACATCTTGTAATCCTTCCCGTTTTGGTAAGTGAAAGGTCAGCACGCATAACCGTACCTTGGTAACTGAAAGGTCATATCTTGTAATTATGCTAGGAAGCTGAAAGGTCATATCTTGTAATCAACCTAGGAAGATGAAAGGGCATATCTTGTAATCAACCTAGTAAGCTGAAATGTCATATCTTGTAATCAGGCTAGGTAGACGTGCCCTCTCTTTCTTTGTAAGGAGGTCTTCTTCCTCCTTCTTGGGCATGCAATATTGAATCCAGTTTTCCTTACTCTTCTTGTTTTTCTTCTTCTTTTCTCCATTTTTCACCATGGCATCTGATTTTGTTCATGTTCCATACGGGAACACAACATTTAAATTATGGTTGAAACCTATTCGATACTTCAATGGTGAGTCATATGTTGTTCAAGATGTTGGAATCTCAGCTATGTCCTTGCGAGGAATCATATTCTATTGAGAGATACTAATTATTATTATACTCCTTGAATGAATCTATTCCGATAAAAGATACCATGAATCTCAAAGTGTTGAGACCTTTGCTCTTCTTGTGATATTATTCAGTTTGATAAGAACCTATTTATCCATTAGAGACCTTGAGAAGATCTCTCCGATGTGGAATCATAGTAAGCTCAGAGAGCCATTGCTACATCTTGCGAGATTTCTGATTAATTTTGAACCTCTGTAGTTTAGCCGATTAAGACATATATATACGTACGTTTAGATTATATGACATTACAGAAGGTCTATAGTCTTCGCCCATCGTGTCTATAAGCACTGATGGGGCCAGCATCCTAGACACATGACCGAGTTCTGAAGGGAGAACTATTGTGCACACTAGGAGAATGCACAAAGCCGGCGGTTGAAAGTAGGGAATGGGGATGAGAATAGAGAAGAAGGAGATGAGAAAACTAGGAATTCATTCATCAATACCCTAAACCAGACAAGTTGTCCCCTACATATAGGTGCAGAGCCTAAAGCTGATGGGCCTGATGGGCCATGTTATGCAAATAAGTAAATAGCCTACTCCTACTACAGTGGCCCACATGGCCTAATGGAAATAAAGAAATAGCATAAGTAAATAGCCTAATACTAAGGAGTCATAACATTCCACCACGCTCCGCTAGGGCCTTGTCCTCAAGGCGAAAATGTAGGGAAACGAGCCAAGAAATCGTCCTCCCCTTCCCAGGTGGCATCGTCCAGAGAATGATCTTGCCACGCAACGAGCACCTCAGTCACCAGACGTCCAAAATGACGAACCCGACGACGAGCCAAAATAGACGCAGGAAGGACGGGAGGATCCTCCGGTGTAATGGACAACGGGGCAGGCACTCCACTAGTAAGGCGAGAAGGATCTCCCACAAAATGTCGCAGATGGGATACATGAAAAACTAGGTGAACCTGAGAAGTGGGCGGCAACTTTAGACAATAAGCAACTGGCCCAATACGCTCCAATATGGGATAAGGCCCATGGAACCAGTGAGCTAATTTGGTAGATGCAACCACTGCCAAAGAATGCTGGCGATGAGCCATGAGATTAACATAAGCCAAATCCCCAACTGAAAACTCTCGATCCATATGAGAACGATCATACACCTGCTTCATCTGATTCTGAGTAGTTGCGAGGTTAGTCTTGAGCTGGCACAAGACCTCATCGCGAGTCTGAAGTGCAAAGTCCACCTCGCCCACTGAAGAACTGAAGGGTAAATAACAAATCACTGTAGGCAGAGGGTGGTCATAAACCACTTCAAAGGGGGTGAATCCAGTAGAGGTGTGATAAGCAGTATTATAGGACCATTCAGCCCATAGAAGAAGTTGAAACCACCGACGAGGCTCCTCACCAACAAAACAGCGCAGGTACTGTTCCAAGCAACGGTTATCATCCTCCATTTGCCCGTCACTTTGGGGATGGTAGGCGGTACTCATGTGCAGTTTAGTATCTTGCATTGTAAAGAATTCCTGCCAAAACAGAGAAATAAAGATCTTATCCCTATCGGACACTATTTTCCGAGGCATGCCGTGCAGCTTGGCCACTTCGCGCATATAAATTTTAGCAACAGCCTTTGTCGTATAAGGGTGACCAAGGGCGCAAAAAATGAGCATACTTAGATAGACGATCCACGACCACAAGGATAACTGATTTACCTTGTACGACAGGGAGAGCCTCAATAAAATCCATGGAAACATCCTCCCATACGCGATCAGGAATAGGGAGAGGTTGTACAAGGCCCATAGGAGTAGTCGTTGAGGCCTTCGCGCGCTGGCAAACATCACAAGCTGCCACATATGAATGGACTTCCTTTCTAATTCCTCGCCAGAGAAAATTCTGACCCACACGCTTGTAGGTGCAGAAGGACCCTTCATGACCAGCACTAGGGGTATCATGAAAGAAGGAAATAATATTCCGTCATAGGACCGGGCTCGGGGGAACCCATAGGCGCTGCTTCCAGAAGATACCCTACAAAACAAAAAGAGGGTAAGCATGTCGGATTAGTCTGGAGGCGCTGTAAGATGTCCATGGCCTCAAAGACGTCCCGGTAAGCCTGTAACAAATCCACCATGAAAGGAAAAGTAGGGACAAAGAGGCTCAAAAGGGACTCCTCCGCGTGGCTCCGAGATAGAGCGTCGGCCACAGTATTGTTGGACCCCCACTTATAAATCAGATCATAATCGTAGCCCATAAGCTTCGTGACCCAACGCTGCTGGGCTGGAGTGGATATCCGCTGGTCATGAAAATACTTTAGGGGTTGGTGGTCTGTCCGAATAATGAAGTGGTAGCCCAATAGATAGGGACGCCATTTTGTCACAGCGTGCACAATAGCGAGCATTTCTCGTTCATAGGCCGACAAACGGAGAGAGCACCCTGATAAGGCCTTACTAAAGAAGGCAATGGGCCGGTTAGACTGCAGAAGAATAGCGCCCAATCCACTATCAGATGCATCAGTTTCCACCACAAATTGCTTAGAAAAATCCGGCAAGGCTAAAACAGGTGCGGATGTCATAGCCTACTTAAGACAGTCGAAGGCCCTCTAAGCGTCAGGACTCCAAGCGAAGGCACCGGCCTTCAGTAAGGCAGTGAGAGGGGCGGCCAGAGTACCATAATGGGTGATGAAGCGCCTGTAGTAGCCTATCAGCCCAAGGAAACTGCGTAAGGCCTTCGGTGATGTGGGAGTGGGCCAGTCGAGCATAGCGGCCACCTTGGCCGGGTCTGTAGATACGCCATGTTCAGTAATAATATGGCCTAAATAATCAATCTGAGGTTGGCCAAAAGAACATTTGGACCGTTTCAGCAAAAGAGAGTGCTCAGCTAAGATCTCAAAGATGGTTCACAGATGGCCAATGTGATCCTCCCAAGAAGTGCTATAGACCAATATGTCATCGAAGAAGACCAAAATGAACTTGTGCAAGAAAGGGCTGAAAATATCGTTCATTAGACTTTGGAAGGTGGCCGGCGCATTAGTCAACCCAAAAGGCATCACGAGAAACTCGTAATGACCGTCACGTGTACAGAAAGCAGTCTTATGAATATCCTCTAGATGCAACCGTATTTGATGATAGCCAGATCGCAAATCAAGTTTAGAGAAATATTTTGCACTTGATCACTCGTCGAGAAGCTCCTCAATAACAGGAATAGGATACTTGTCCTTTAATGTAATAGCATTTAAGGCATAATAATCAACGCAGAACCGCCATGTCCCATCCTTCCTTCTGACCAGGAAAACGGGAGAAGAGTATCAGCTAGAGCTGGGACGAATAATGCCAGTTGCCAACATGTCAACCACCAAACGCTCAATTTCAGCCTTTCACACATAGGGTTAACGGTATGGCCGAACATTAGTGGGGCTCAACCCAGGAAGTATGGGAATCCGATGGTCGTGCCCATGCGTAGGAGGAAGGCCGGATGGCTCACCAAAAAGGGACCCATACTCAGCCAAAAGAGCTGTCAAGTCAGCCGACAGGTCAGGCTGGGTTGAATCAGATATAGACATAAGTTGCAGCAAAAGCCCATGAGCCGAGTGCCGAAAGAAAGACCCAACAGCTTGGGCCGATTGGAGTGTTCCTGGAATGGACCCTTGTAGACAAACCTACTGATCGGCCACACCAAATGACATAACTAAATCCTTGAAATTCCAGACCACATCCCCAAGTTCTTGGAGCCATTGGACCCCCAACACAATATCCGCCCCCTTTGTGGGTAAAAGATGGAGATCCACCACGAAGTCATACCTTTGGATATGCAAGGGAACGCGGCTGCACAGGCCCTTACTACGCATGTGGGTGTCGTCACCAATAAGAACGTCGAAAGCACAGTCATGAGCAATGTGAGAGTCCATTCGTTGCGCCACCCTATCATTAATAAAATTGTAGGTACTCCCACTATCAATCAAAATAGCAACTAGCTGGCGCTTTAACTGACCTTGCACGCGTATAGTGTGAGGGGTGTAAGTTCCCGAGAAAGCATAAAATGATATCTAAGCAGTCGAATCGACATAAGCATCCTCCACCGGTGAGGCAGTAAGATCGTCCTCCTCGGGACAGGACTCCTCCAAGATGAAAGTTGTAGGGGCGTGCAACAGCGATGTTCAGGAACATATCGCTCGTCACAGTTGAAGCAGAGGCCCTTGGCCTGTTTCTCATCCATCTGTGCTTGGGATAACCGGCGAAGAGGTGGAGGCAGGGCGGCTCCTGTTGGTGGGCCGGGCCTAGAGCTGGCAACAGCCGCATTAGGAGGAATGGGCCTAGAGACCGGTAGCCCGGGGGGGTCAAAAGGGGGGGCGGACCACACGCCTTTGCCGGTTCAACCTCTCTTCCGTGACTCAAGCATGCTCAATGATATCCCTCATAGATTTAGGCCGAAACTGACGGATTTCATCCTCAATGTCAGCCCGCAAGCCATGCATGAAGGCACCTACTAATGCCTCCTGGTCCCAATTAGGCAAGCGATTAGCAATACGCATGAATTCCTGATGATAGACTCGTACTGTGGAAGTTTGACGGAGAGATGCTAGCATTTCATTAAAATCGGCATAATCATTGGGCCCGAATTGCACACATAACTCATCCACAAAGTCAGCCCAAGTTGGATTAAGCACATCCTGTTCAAAATACTGGAACCAAACTAACGCATTGCCCGTCAAATGGAAAGCAGCGATGCGCAGCTTATCAATTTCCGACTGAGTGCCATGATATTCAAAGAATTTATTCGCCTGATATATCCAATCAATAGGGCTATCTTCTCCGCTATACTTAGGAAATTGAAGTCGGGCCAATCGGGGTTCAGCCGAGGGCCGTCCGGATGCATCATTAAACGGAACCTGAGACATACCTGGCATGAAATCTGAGAAGCCAAGATGAACATCCTTCCAAGGAATGGCCCATAGGACGGCACATCTCCCCGTGGCTGATGATGAGGTATGGCAGTCGAATGAGGAAAGGCACGCAGATGAGTGCCAGCAGCCCCTGGGGGCCCGACATTGCAGGGGACTGAAAGGCACGACCTTGTTGCATAGGAGAACCTTGTGTTGTAGCAGAGGCCTGGCCCTGCAGAGGGACCTCGTGCAGAGGAGTAAACGGGTGTTCCTGGGACGCTGGGGTCAGCAGAGGAATCCCCTGGCCCATCGTAGATGCTATACTCTGGGGCTGAACCATGTTACAGGCCAGCGGCAGTGTAGAAGCCGTCAGGCGCTCAATCATGGTCTATTGTAGGGTTTGTTGACTAAGCATAGTCTGCTGCATTGCCTGTTGACTGATACGCATGGATCACATCTCTATCGTAAAGTTTGTGAAGAGCTTTAACAGAGCAGGATCCATGGCAGCGGAGGGGGCGGCCTGGGCCTGAGCCGTCGGCGCCTCCTCATCTGATTGGGTCGAGGGACCCTCCAGGTTATCCAAGGCCTTCTTCCGAGCCATGAGGACGGAAACCAGTGATCGAATGCTCTGATACCAGTGTTGTGCACTCTAGGAGAATGCACAAAGCCGACGGCTGAAAGTAGGGAATGGGGATGAGAATAGAGAAGAAGGAGATGAGAAAACTAGGAATTCATTCATCAATACCCTAAACCAGACAAGTTGTCCCCTACATATAGGCGCAGAGCCTAAAGCTGATGGGCCTGATGGGCCATGTTATGCAAATAAATAAATAGCCTACTCCTACTACAGTGGCCCACATGGCCTAATGGAAATAAGTAAATAGCTTAATACTAAGAAGTCGTAACAAACCTCTAGGGTGATTCTGGTAATCAGCCACTTGCGAATGGTAAGTTCAGCGAGCAAAAATTGGAAACTCCTTGCACTTTGGATTCCTTGAGCTATTGGTAAATTGACTATCTTCTCCCTACATTTTGATGTTCGGAGTCTCATCTATGGTAAATTCTCTCCTTACACTTGTGATTGTTTGGAGTCATTAAAATTTGATGTTTTCCCTATACTTGCGAGTTGGGATTATTATTTGATTTTCTACTCAGGTAAAGTGAACCTTGAGACTATTCCAGCAATTATTGAATGTTCCTGTTTCTCTTGATTACAACCTTCTTCATGCTATTGTTGTTTCTCTGGTGGGTTTTTACATCCTACTGAGCATTTTGATGAAGTACTCATGCATCCTCTGATGCATGCGAGAAAAAGGCTTGATTCGGGAAAGTTGCAGTGCTGGAAAGTGATGCTGATGCTTTGAAGAAAATTTAGAGAATTTTTAATTGCTAGTTTATTTTGATAAACTTGATAAATTGTTGGCCGATGTGTGCCATGTACTGGATATTTGATTTTGTTGACTATTTTAAATTTATCAGCTGTAATAAGACTAAGTAGGATCATTTCATTTATGTTGATGATGTTTATTGGAAACTGTACAACTGAATTGTTGGATGGTCGATTACACATCCTTTGGAGATGGTGTAATTGGCGGCGATAAACGACTGATCGGTAACATGCCTGGGGTCTCGGCCTCAAAATATTGGTATCTTTGATGGCTTTCGTACTCCGATCGAGGTTGAAATCTCGGGGCGTGACACTTGGTATGCCAAGAAACAACCCACAGTATCTAGATCAAGTTCTAAAGCTGAACACCATGTCTTTGCAACTACCACCACTGAGGTCCTGTGGCTATCTCATCTTCTTCATCACCTCCAAAATCCCTGATATGTCCCAGTAAACTGAGACAGTAAGGATTGGGTAATTGAGAGTGGAGATAAGGAAAAGGGGAAGATGGAGTCAAAAAGGTGGAAGGAGAGAAAGAAGACGAGGTAGGAGTCGGAGGAAGAGAAGAAGGAGAGGGGATCTCGCAGCTGGGCCAGCGGCTCAGCTGAGGGGGACGAGAAGTAAGAGAGGAGATTAGGGCAAATTCTTTCATAATCCATAAAGAGAGCATGAGCTCAAATATATAGTTCCCTTGATGGGCTACAACTACTTACTGGGCTATTTCCATTTAGTTGGGCATGTTGCCTTATTACAAATAATAATAAAGAAACTTGGGCTATTCCCCTAATACTGGCCGGCTGGGCTATTCCCTAAGCTGTGCCGGAAGTTGTAATAAGCGGAACATAACATTTCACCACGCTCCGCTACTAGCCTTGTCCTCAAGGCGTCCATCCTGGAAATTTGGCCATAAACTCATCCTCTGGAAGCCAGGAAGCCTCGTCCAAGGGCTTGCCCTGCCATGCAATAAGAACCTCTGTGATAATGCGCCCATATCGACGAATTCGACGAGAATCCACCTTGGAAGCAGGAACCAAAGGTATGTCAGAAGAAGTAGTAATAGGAGGTGGAGTAGGGACCAAAAGAGCCGGATCTCCAACAACACGCCTAAGACGTGAGACGTGAAACACGGGGTGAACGGAAGAATCAGGCGGTAAGAGTAGTCGGTAGGCAACTGAACCGATGCGCTCCGTAATCTGATAAGGACCATGAAATTGATGGGCCAATTTGATACTGGCAGGCTGATATAAGGAGGATTGGCGCATAGGTAGAAAATTGACATAGACCCAATCACCAATGCGGAATTCACGGTCGCTACGGTGGTTGTCATAAATCTGGTTCATGCGGTTTTGGGCCAAGGATAAATTCTGCTTCAACTGCTGTAATATATCATCCCGGGTTTGCAAAAGATAATCAACCTCACTGACCAAAGCACGCTGAGGCACATAATGAAGTAAAGTGGAAGGGAGGCGGCCATAGACAATCTGGAAAGGAGAGAACCCAGTAGAAGTATGATAGGCGGTATTGTAAGACCATTCCGCCCAGGAGGAATTGAAGCCAACGACGGGGATTCTCCCTAGCAAAACAATGAAGATATTGCTCTAAACAACAGTTAACAACCTCCGTTTGGCCATCAGTTTGTGGATGATAAGCCGAACTCATAAGAAGGCGAGAGCCTTGGAGAGTGAAAAATTCCTACCAGAATTGAGAAATAAAAACCCTGTCACGGTCCGACACTATAGTACTGGCATGTCACGGTCCGACACTATAGTACATGGCATCCCATGTAGTTTAACCACATATCGGACATAAAGATCAGCAACGGTCTTGGCTGTATAAGGGTGGCCGAGAGCAGAAAAGTGGGCGTACTTCGAAAGACGATCTACCACAACCATCACCACAGATTTCCCCTGCACTATCGGAAGAGCTTCGATGAAGTCCATAGAGACATCTTCCCAGATTTGGTCCGGAATAGGCAATGGCTGCAAGAGGCCCGCGGGAGTAAGAGTAGAGGCCTTTGCACATTGGCACACCTCACATGCAGCCACAAACTTCTGGACGGAGCGTTTGATCCCACGCCATAAACAACATTGAGAAATACGTTTGTAGGTTCGAAAGGAGCCCTCATGTTCTGCCATCGGTGTAGAATGAAAATGAGTCAAAATAGTATGACGAAGGGACTCACAATTAGGGACCCACAACAGACCCTTCCAATAAATAATGTCATTCCGCAAGGCATATGAAGGATCATCCAAAGTTTGTGACTGAAGTTTGGCCAAGAGAGTAACCGCCGCTGGGTCCTGCTGATAGGCCTGCTACAAGTCTGCGAGGAAGGGGAACATAGGGGCGGACATACCCAAAAGGGAGGCATCATTGAACTGGCGGGATAAAGCATCTGCAACAATATTCTCTGAGCCATGCTTATAGATCAGTTCATAATCGTAGCCAAGCAATTTAGTCGCCCAACGCTGCTGGGCAGGAGTAGCAATGCGCTGGTCTAAGAAGTACTTAAGTGGTTGGTGGTCTGTGCGAATAAGAAAATGTCGTCCCAATAAGTATGGTCGCTACTTAGTCACAGCATGCACAATAGCCAACATCTCTTTCTCGTAAGCCGAGAGGGACAAGGAGTGACCAGACAAAGCCTTGCTCCAGTAAGCAATGGGGTATATGTCCTGGAGCAAAACTGCGCCTAACCCATGACCGGAGGCATCCGTCTCAACCACAAAAGGCCGTGAAAAATTCGGAAGGGCTAAAACAGGGGCGGAAGACATAGTAGCCTTTAAAGCATCGAAAGTAACCCGGTCAAGGGAGCTGCCAGAGACCCATAGTGGCCCACGAATCATCGATAGTAGCCGGTCAACCCCAAGAACCCCCGGAGGCTCTTCAAGGAAGTCGGGACCGGCCAACTGAGCATAGCGGCCACTTTGGAGGGATCAGTGGACACTTCACCATGAGAAATCACATGTCCCAAATAATCAACCTGAGAGCAACCAAAAGAACACTTGGACCGTTTGAGAAATAAAGAGTTGGCACGAATTACCTCGAGGACAGTGCGCAAATGCTGTAGATGTTGCTCCCAAGAAGAGCTATAAACCAGTATATCGTCAAAGAAGACGAGAACAAACCGCCGTAGGAAATCCCTGAATAAGTCATTCATAAGACCCTGAAAGGTGGCCGGAGCATTAGTAAGACCGAAAGGCATGACCAAGAATTCATAGTGGCCATCATGTGTGCGAAAGGCTGTTTTGTGGACGTCCTCTGGATGCATACGTATCTGATGATATCCCGCGCGCAAGTCCAATTTAGAGAAGACCCGCGCATGGGTGAGTTCATCCAGCAACTCTTCAATGACAGAAATGGGGTACTTATCTTTGAGAGTGATCGCATTGAGAGCCCTGTAATCCACACAAAATCTCCATGTACCGTCTTTCTTCCTGACCAACAAGACTAGAGAGGAGTATGAGCTAGAGCTCGGGTGAATGATTCCCGTCAAAAGCATATCATGGACCAATTTCTCGATCTCAGCCTTTTGAATATGTGGGTATCTGTATGGTTGCACATTGGCCGGGGCAGCCCCTGGTAGGATAGGAATATGATGGTCATGTGACCGTGGGGGCGGCAGCCCCGAAGGCTCATGAAAGAGGTCCTCAAAATCTGACAGGAGGTTGGCCAAGTCAGGGGGGTCCTCTCGAGGGGTAATGCCCTCAGATGATAATAATTGCAATAAAAAACCCTGAGGAGTACCATGTGTGAGTGAATCCACCGAAAACATAGAGTGAAGGGTACTTGGAAGACCGCCCGAGAGCATGACAGTCTGGCTGTCAATCGTAAACTGCATGGTCATTGCATCAAAATTCCAAACCACATCCCCGAAACCACGGAGCTATTGTACGCCCAGGACCACATCAGCTCCCTGTGTAGGCAATAAATAGAGGTCCGCAGGGAAGGAGTGACCCTGGATAATCAAATCCATGTGAGGACACATACCATCACTGCGGAGGTTCGAGCCATCACCAATGCGGACATCGAATGGAGACGAGGCTTGCAAGGGGCATCTCAGCCGCACATCTACTTTATCATTTATAAAATTATGAGTACTACCCGAATCGATCAAAATAGATACCTTTTGCTTCTTGATAGTGCCTTGGACGCGCATAGTCTGAGGCATATATGCGCCCGAAAAGGTGTGGAAAGAGATCTCGGGTAGATCAACAGGGGGCGGGTCTGATGCCAATCCAGCCCCATCCTCGTCATCAGGGCCATCGTCCCATAGACCCTCTAAAGCCAGGAGGGCACGGGTCTTGCAGCGGTGTCCAGGTACAAATCGTTCATCACAATTGAAGCAAAGGCCTTTAGAGCGACGCTCCTCCATTTGGGCTTGAGTCAGACGTCGAATAGGGTGTTGCGCTGCCTGAGGAGCATGGGAGTCACCCGGAGGGCCCTGGAAGGCTGGGGCCGTGGGCGGCCGAGAAGGGTGCCTCCAAGACCTCCGTTGCCGATTAAGTCTCTCCTCCGCAATCCGGGCGTGCTTAATGACCTCAGCCATGGATGTCCTTGGGTAGTGTCGAATAGCATCGGAAATCTCTATCTTTAGCCCGTGCATGAACTTGCCCACCAATGCTTCCTGCGTCCAATAGGGAAGACGGTTGGCTATGCGCATGAAGTCCATCTGGTAGGCACACACGGTAGACGTTTTCCGTAAGGAGCTGATAAGTTCGTTGAAGTCTGCATATTCTGTCGGCCCGAATTGAATACAGAGCTCCTTCATGAATTGTTGCCATGAATGCCCTGGTTGCTTTTGCTCATAATATTGGTACCATATCAAAGCATCACCCATGAGATGAAAGGATGTTACCGTTAATGTTGTGAATGGCAGTACGCAGATCCGTATCTTGGTAACTAAAAGGTCATATGTTATAATTATTCTAGGAAGCTGAAAGGTCATATGCTTTAATTATTCTAGGAAGCTGAAAGGTCATATCTTGTAATCAACCTAGGAAGTTGAAAGGTCATATGCTTTAATTATTCTAGGAAGTTGAAAGGTCATATCTTGTATTCAGGCTACTCTTTCTTTATAAGGAGGTCTTCTTCCTCCTTCTTGGGCATGGAATATTGAATCAAGTTTCCTTACTTCTCTTCCGGCTTTCCTTACTTCTCCTTTCTTTTTACTACTTTTCATCAAGACGATACCTTGTGACCCTGCTGGGTCACAACATTGGTATCAGAGCCAGACATGCCTCCTCGCAAGCAGCCAGCCATGGCCTCTGAAGCACAGCCAGAGCTAGAGGCTACGAAGGAGATTCCCAACCCACGGATGAATGCTGATTCTAGCCTCTCCATGATCAATGCGATTAATATACGGCTGCAGAACATCGAGCTTATACAGGCGCAAAACCAAGCCACACAAACTGCCAACATGACCACACCGCCACCGCCATCAGGGGGGAATGGCGTTCCTGTCCGACCACGGGGGTTCCATGTGCCTGGCAGCTCAGCACCAGGCCAATCCACAGCAAATTCTCTCCCTCATGGAATCCGAATTGGGTCCTTTAACCCAGACGCAGAAGGTGGCCGCCCTAGCCTTGATGCACGAGGCATGCCAAGTGCTCGTGGAAATGCCTCAATGGCTACACATCCACGAAACGTTCAGCAAGAGATCAATGAGGAGTAGGAGGAATTCCATGGAGCTCGCGGAGGCCAGAGGGGTAGTGCTGAGCCCAGACTGGCTCGTTTACAGTTTCCAAGATATAATGGAGATGAGGACCCCGTCGAATGGTTGTACAAGGTGGACAAGTTCTTCGCTTACCAAGGGACATACTCTGATGCAGAACGCCTACGTGTGGCAGCCTTCCATCTTGATGGAGACGCCTCTATTTGGTTTCAGACCTTCGAAAAGGAGATGTGTTATCCTACTTGGGTGTTCTTCTCCGATGAGTTGTGCGTCCAATTTGGACCAAATGAATTTCAAGATTTCAATGAAATGTTGTCCAGCCTAAGGCAGACCACCACAGTAAGGGCCTATTATTCAGAATTCATGAAGATTGTCAATCGCCTACCAGATTGGCCAATAGCAGCTCTCGTGGGCACCTTCAAGCTTGGGCTGAAACCAGAGATTGCTGATGAGATGCGCCACTTCCCATGCCATACCATGCGCGATGTGGTGCACCATGCACGTATCGAGGAGGAGAAATTGGCTCGTCAGCGGAGAGGGAGCCGTGGGGTGATGGCTATGCGCCCCCTTACCAGTCCTACATCTGTCTCGGCCCCAGCGCCTGGCCCCAGCCCAAGCTGGCCGGCATTGCCAAGGCCTGCTACTCCACCTGTTCGTCGCCTGATGCCAGCCCAAATAGACGAACAGTGTTCTAAGGGACTTTGTTTTAAATGCGACCAGAAGTTTGCCCCCGGACATCGCTGCTCCGTCCGGGGTAGTTTACTTGTTGAAGAAGTCAAGGAAGAAGAAGTGGCTGAGCCAGAAGGGCACCCGGCCTCCGGAGATATCCATCCATGCATTCTCAGGTACTTTCACCCCCAGAACCATGCGCGTTTAGGGCCAGCTCAAGCGCCAACAGGTAGCGGTACTCATCGATAGTGGCTCTACTCACAACTTTATCAATGACAAAGTGGTGCAGCGTTTGGGGTGCTATGTCTCGGACTCCAAACCATTTGATGTGGTGATCGGCGATGGCAAACACCTCCAGAGTGTGGGCATGTGTGCACAAGTTGAGTTGGTGATTCAAGGACATTCCTTCATCACTGATCTCTTTCTCTTACCCACGAAGGGGGCTGATGTGGTGTTAGGAGTCCAGTGGCTTCAGGACTTGGGCGATGTCGTCTAGAACTTCCGGGATCTGACTATGGACTTCGAGGTAGCAGGTCAACGTGTGCGTTTACATGGGTCGCAACCAGGCACCCTACACACGGCTGTGGGCCCATAACCCACAGGTCCCAGGATCGAAACCTGGCTCTGATACCAATGTTGTGACCAGCAATGGTCACAAGGTATCTCGACGGCAAAAGTGAAAGGAAAGAAGAAAAGTAATAACTGAAATGATTTTCTATTGCATACCCCCAACTGAGGAAGACGTCCAACATATAAAGGTAAGAGATGGCGCGCCTGCCTACGGGCGCGCGCCATCTGGCCAAACTGATGGGCCACTAATTGGCCTAATTATTTTCACTCAGCCCGTTACCTAACAATTAGCCTAAACGGGCCGGATTACAATAAGATACGCAATATTAATCAACTATTCTACTGGCATGATGACTGCTGCAGATGTTGGCCCGCTGACGTATGCATACAGGCCTGGTATGGCGTTCACAACAATGGCCCAGGAGGTGAGTTCACTTTTCCGGTTTACACCTCATGGTCTATTTCTCCAGCAACGTGCTATCATGGATGTGAGTCAACTAGCATTGCCAGATGACATGCTCTGCCTCTTGGCCGAGCATGAGGATATCTTTGCAGAGCCATCTGGCCTTCCGCCAGCCCGGAACCACGACCATCACATCCCTATCACGCCTGGAGCTTCCCCCGCCAATGTCCGACCCTACCGGTATCCTTATGTTCAAAAAGCGGAAATCGAACGGTTAGTGCAAGAGATGTTGCAATCAGGTATAATCCGTTCCAGCACTAGTTCATTTTCTTCTCCGGTCCTGTTGGTTCGTAAGAAGGACGGTTCTTGGCGCTTCTGTGTTGACTACCGTGCACTCAACGCTATTACGGTGAAGGATAAATATCCTATCCTGGTGATCGAGGAGCTTTTGGATGACTTGGCAGGGGCTGCCGTTTTCAACAAACTTGATTTGCGCTCGGGTTATCATCAGATACGAATGCAGCCCCACGACATCCACAAGACTGCCTTTTGGACTCATGACGGCCATTATGAGTTCCTCGTCATGCCATTCGGCCTGACTAATGCTCATGCCACTTTTCAAAGCTTGATGAACGATCTGTTTCGGCCCTATCTCCGCCGGTTTGTGCTCGTGTTCTTTGATAACATACTTATTTATAGCGCATCCTAGGAGGACCATCTATGCCACCTCAGGTCAGTTTTTACCATCCTGCGTGCTAATTCATTATTTTTGAAGCGCTCAAAGTGCTCCTTTGGCAGCGCGCAGGTAGATTATTTGGGCCACATTATCTCGCATGAAGGGGTGGCCACTTATCCGTCGAAAGTGGAAACTATGCTTTCGTGGCCTCGGCCCACTTGTGTGTAGTCTCTCCGTGGTTTCTTGGGCCTCACTGGTTACTATCGGCGATTTATTGGGCGGTATTTGGTGATGGTTGGGCCCCTCACATCCTTGCTCAAGAAGGGGGCCTTTTCATGGTCCGATGAAGCACAGGCAGCCTTTGACCAATTGAAGCAAGCTTTGGCAACCGCCCCGGTATTAGTTCTTCCAGATTTCAGCTTATCGTTTGTGATTGAGACCGATGCATCTGATTCGGGTCTCGGAGTTGTCCTTCTCCAAAAAGAACGTCCTATTGCGTTCTTCAGCAAAGCACTCTCGGGGCGATCTTTGACTTTGTCGGCATACGAGAAGGAAATGCTCGCTATTGTGCATGCCATCAACAAGTGGTGGCCCTACTTGCTTGGCCGACGGTTCCTTATTCAGACAGATCATCAACCACTCAAATACTTCTTGGACCAGCGGGTATCTACACCCTCTCAGTAGCGTTGGGTCAGTAAATTATTGGCCTATGATTATGAAGTAGTATACAAGAGGGGTGCGGACAACACTGTGGCTGATGCCTTGTCTCGCCGGCTCAAGAACGAGGGAGACTTAGCCTTATCTATGCCGTGTTGCCCCTTTGTGCCAGAATTGAAACGAGCATATGTGGAGGACCCTACCACCAAGGCGCTAATTGACCGTCTTCAGGCTGATCCCGCCGTTGAGCCTCCTTTTGCTTGGTAGGAAAATCTCTTATTCTGGAAGGACCGCTTATGGGTACCTGCCATCCTGGATTTGCGACGGCGTGTGGTGTCCCATTTCCATGATACTCCTATGGCTGGCCATGAAGGGACATTCAGAACATTCAAGTGAGTAAGTCATAGCTTCTTGTGGGCCGGTATTCGGAAGGATGTGCATTCCTATGTGGCAGCTTGTGACACATGCCAGCGGGCAAAATCAGCATCCACAACCCCTGCGGGTCTCCTCTAGCCCCTTCCTATCCCTGACAAGGTTTGGGAGGACGTCTCCATGGACTTTGTTGAGGCCTTACCCATGGTTCGCGGTAAGACAGTCATTATGGTGGTGGTTGACCGCCTCTCCAAGTACGCCCACTTTTGCACCTTGAGCCATCCATTTTCTGCCCGAACCGTTGCGGAGCTATATGTAAAGGAGGTCACAAAGTTGCATGGTATGCCACGAACTATTGTGTCAGACCGGGATCGTGTATTCATTTCTCAGTTCTGGCGGGAGTTTTTCATGCTACAGGGTACAGAGCTCCATATGAGTACGGCCTATCACCCTCAGACAGATGGTCAGACCGAGGTGGTCAACCGATGTCTAGAGCAGTATTTATGCTGCTTTGTCGGGGATCAGCCTCGGCGTTGGCTTCAGCTCCTTCCATGGGCAGAATGGTCGTACAACACGGCTTACCACACACGTGCGGGATTCACCCCTTTCAAGGTTGTCTACGGTCGCCCTCCTCCTTCAGTCTTGTCTTACGTACCTCATCGCTCCTCTGTTGCCGAAGTGGATTATATGCTTCAAATGCGGGATGAGGTTCTTCGCCAGCACAAGGCTAATTTGGCTTCAGCTCAGAACCGGATGAAACAGGTCTATGATAAGATGCACACTGATCGGGAGTTCCATGTCGGTGATTTGGTATATGTGTCCGTTCTGCCACATCACCAGACGACCCTATTTCGGGCTGATCATAAGCTGGCCGCTCGTTATCATGGGCCTTATGCAGTTATGGAAAAGGTGGGGCCGGTGGCATATCGACTTTCACTACCTCCCGGGTCACTGGTGCACCCCGTTTTCCATGTGTCACAGCTGCGTCGATTCGTGGGGGACCCGCAGTTAGTTGCGGATATTGCGCCCCCGCCACTCATGGGCCCTGCAGAACCTGACGCACATATGCCTGCCTCTCTTATTGACAAGCGAAGGGTGCGTCATTCAGGACATATTGTAACTGAAGTGTTGGTAGCTTGGAAGGGTAAATCGTTAGACGATGCAGAGTGGATGTTAGAGGATGACTTTCTAACCCGCTTTCTATCATGGTCGCATTGAGGGCAACGCGGAAACAGAGCGTGGTGGAGTGTTGTGAATAGCAGTACGCAGATCCGTATCTTGGTAACTAAAAGGTCATATATTATAATTATTCTAGGAAGTTGAAAGGTCATATGCTTTAATTATTCTAGGAAGCTGAAAGGTCATATCTTGTAATCAACCTAGGAAGCTGAAAGGTCATATGCTTTAATTATTCTAGGAAGTTGAAAGGTCATATCTTGTAATCAGGCTAGGTAGACGCGCCCTCTCTTTCTTTATAAGGAGGTCTTCTTCCTCCTTTTGGGGCATGGAATATTGAATCAAGTTTTCCTTACTTCTCTTCCGGATTTCCTTACTTCTCCTTTCTTTTTACTACTTTTCGTCAAGACAATACCTTGTGACCCTGCTGGGTCACAATAGTTAATTTGTCCTCATCAGATCGTGTATCTTGGTAACGAAAGAACTCTCAGCCTAGTATAGCCAATCCACCGGGTTGTCATCGCTAGAGTACTTTGGAAACTATAGTATGGTCAACCTTGTCTCTGCCACCGGTGGTCTAGGGCCATGGTGCTCATCTCTCATATGCCCTTGGTTAGCCCAACTAGATTCCGCCTGGTGAGTGTGCCAGTCAAAGTCCCGCTCCTCCTCGTCAGAGCCCCGGCCAGTGTGTAGTGGCATAAAAGGGGTCGAGGCCGGAGGTGGTCTGGTTCCCTGCTGCTCTGGTGCGCCGGCCCCTCTGGGTGGTGGATAGGGAGGGTGCTGGTTCTGGTGGAGGCTCACCAAAGAAGGGCCTCTCACGAATGAACCCGTCAGGGGGGGTGGAAGGACCCCCTTGTCAGTACGGCCTGCACGACTGTTAGCCATCATGGACATGGATAGGCGATCAAGAGACTCGCGAACTGAAGCCATCTCCTTTTGTGCTTGCTGCTGGCCCTGTATGAGAACTTGGAGCAAGGGTGCCAGGGAAGCCGTCAAGGCTTCACGCAGATCCTCCCCTCTGGGTGAGGTGGGTGGCGCATCATTGGAAGACTCCCCTTGCATGTTTGGCCCTGCCGCTGAGTGAGGATCATGGTCTGGCCGTGGGTTGCTTCTGGCCATTGCGAAGGGTCCTCGCGAATTAAAGGATCGCTGCTCTGATACCAATGATATGTCCCAGTAAACTGAGATAGTAAGGATTGGGTAATTGAGAGTGGAGATAAGGAAAAGGGGAAGATGGAGTCAAAAAGGTGGAAGGAGGGAAAGGAGACGAGGTAGGAGTCGGAGGAAGAGAAGAAGGAGAGGGGGTCTCACAGCTGGGCCGGCGGCTCAGCTGAGGGGGACGAGAAGTAAGAGAGGAGATTAGGGCAAATTCTTTCATAATCCATTAAGAGAGCATGAGCTCAAATATATAGTTCCCCTGATGGGCTACAACTACTTATTGGGCTATTTCCCTTTAGTTGGGCCTGTTGCCTTATTACAAATAATAATAAAGAAACTTAGGCTATTCCCCTAATACTGGCCGGCTGGGCTATTCCCTAAGCTGTGCCGGAAGTTGTAATAAGCGGAACATAACATTCCCGTCAAAGCTGCCCCTTCATTTTTTTTATGATAACATGAGTGCTATATACATGGCTCGTAATCCTGTCTTCCACAGTCGAATTAAGCACATCGATATTGATATTCATTTCATTCGGGAGCATATTTTGAATGGTTCCATCCACGTTCGTCATATTCCAGGTACTCACCAAGTGGCTGATATTTTCACCAAGTCTCTACCAAGTCCCCGCTTCACTAGTCTTCAGTTCAAGCTCATGCTTCACGAGATTCCACGTGCAGATAACAGATTGGCTGAAGCTACTAAATCCGACAACTTGAACAAATCATTCATCAGTGATTGAGACCTCTCCCAGCTGTGATTGATAATCGCAGCTCAATCACACCAATTTCTTCTTAATTTCTCAATTTGATTAATGTAAAAATTCTTTCTATTTAATTCAAATACTTTCTCCGTAGTAATCCCTTAATTAAGGATCTATAACTCTTTAAATAAGTAAAATGAAAAGAGAAAGGATGAACCTTTAATTCCTCACAAACCAGACTGCTTTCATGCCAACTCACAATGGCTGGCTTTCATGTTTTATTCAAGCACAACAGTACACACACACGTGTATATATATACATATATATATATATATATATATATATATATATATATATTCACAATACATATTTAATAATAAACACATAGAGTTATAAGTAACTCTAACATTTTACCCCAACAGTTTTGAAACTTTATTTTCCCTTCTTTTTTGTGGAGAAAATAACTTTTGTTGCGACATGGGAGACTCAAGAAGGGGAATCAACAAGAACACGTACTACTCAAAGAATTTAAATCATAAACCAAGGAGAGCGATTGATTTAAGTACAAAAGGAACGATCCAGGTTAGTCTGTTTTGTTCCAGCAAAAAGAAGGTGCGTGCGTTTTGTGAAAACCAAATAGGACACTTAGTTCATTTTTAAAAAAACCATATTAAAGGACACTTTGTTGGGGGGAGGGGGGGGGAGGTAAGATATATGGTTAGTCAGTTAAGTGAGAATTCATTGGGGAATTGAATTCTGGATCAGTGAGAAAGCAGCTCCGGAATTTCAATTCTTCACCCTTATATGTGAGAAAATAAATTCCTAACTTTACATTGACTTTACCTTTGAAGGGGAATCTTATATAACCCTAGGAAATATGATCCCCTATCCAAAGGAATCCAAAGCTAACACGTGAAACAGGTTACCCATGTAAATATTTTACCTGGGTTAAAGGCAATTTACTTTTTCAAAGATGTGATTCATACACGAAGACAACAACAAGCACTCGATCCCTTCTGGGACGTAATGGTGCCAAAGAGTGAGTTACAAACTGTTTTCAAACTTCTACAAACCCTCAATTGGCATTTTTGTAGCGCTGGGGGAGATGTAAGGTTGCCATTAGAGCATTACGGAGACGATTTTTAACAATCAATGGTCATTTGTTAATATAGAGGTATGTAAATCATCCTCCCTTTTTTAGCTGAAAATCATCCTCTCCTTTTAGGAAAGCATTTGTAGGATTCTATCTTCTATTTTCTTTTCCATTAGACGTGGGAAATTTCTAACTTTTGCTACTAAAATGTAGGAGTTAATATTTTTTTTGCTACAATGTAGAAACTGATTTTTTTTATATAAAACAATGTAGAAACTGATTTCGATCTGTTGGGATTTTGTTGATTACAAAATATCAAGCTTCGAAATTATCAGAAAAAGAAATATCAAGCTTCGAATGATTTCAAACTGAGCTTGGGTGTAAGCTGTTGTCCTTATCTACTTGCCCATATGGTCATAAATAAAGTTCCTGCCACTTCTTCTTAGCTACTATTGAGACAAACGTGGACTGTCCTTGGCCACTCAGAGGTTGTGTTCACTTTTTATAAAGATCCTAGGAATCACCAATGACATTTCTATAAACTCTCAAATAACTTACATTGGATTGGTGAGGAGTTTGTTGTTCAATTTAATGTTCTGGGTAACTATGAGGAATTGAATGGTGGAAACCATAGCCAAGAAAGTCTATCAGGGGGAGGAAAAGGGTAAGGATCCAATAGAGTATCTAATCTTATCCTGATTGACCTATTAAAACATAATGGAGGGAGGAATTCTCATGGAACAGTAAGACCCACAATTAAGAAAATGGAAACTTATAACATAATTTCTTAGATTTTGATTACTTAGATTCTCATTGTGAATCATTTGTGTCTGGTTACATACAAGAAGAAGCAAATGTTGTTTGGGGCACGGGTAGAAAATATCGAGTTGATAGGGGCATACAACATCATTTATTTCACGTATTTCCCCCCTCCGACATGTCTTCAACACCTTTTATGGCAAATCTCCTTTTGAGAAAATTCACCGTGTAGTTGACTTTTTGCTAAATTTTAAGCAAAAAGTCACCTTCACTACAAATCCCTCTATTTGAAGAATCAACCTTATCAAACAAACTACAATGGAAACTTGTAAGATTTTTTAAGAATCAGGTACAAAAAGTGGGTTACCGAACGCAACATTTAGTTGAATTGTATTCCTTATTTTTTGTCAATTCCACTATTGTATGATGATCCCCTCCAAGATTTGTCTGTGAACCTTTGGTTTAGTCAGATATAAGAAGAAGAAGAAAACCACAACATTTGGTAGTGCGGGAAAGTGATTTTCCGTGTAAGATTTTCATTGAATCTAGATGCTTATTCTCATGATTCACCAAGTAATCACTTTTCACTAAAGTATGACTTTCTACCCAAGGTGAAGTTCTTGGAGAATTGAGGAGAGACCATGGAATTCCATATCGGCGATATATCGCCGATATATCGATATTGGGCCCCACCCGATAAAACAAGACAAATAAATATCATTTTTTTGTTTTTTTTCAAATATCGCCGATATATCGGTGACCAATATATCGCTATTTTATAATAAAATAATATTTTAAAAAAAATTCGAAAAAAATTTTTTTAGAAAAAAAGGGGAAGAAAAATAACTTTCCCACTTGTTTCCCATCCTAATATGCATATTTTAAAATCTATGTTTTGTCTAAATCAGTATAACTCATTTTAGAAGCTAGATTACGAAAATATACGGTAAAAACTAATTTTTGACCACCAATATTTTTTTACAAATATCTCCGATATATTTTCGATATTTTGTCTCTTAAGCCGACCGATACGATACCGATATTCGATACGAAATTCCATGGGAGAGACACATGGGAGAGTGGATTCACGCGTTTTCCACGTCTTTCAAAAGACAAAACACGAAAAAGTGACGTGCATGATTAGAGATAGCCATGTATACTTTTGCTTTTGCTCGTGTGCAACCAAACGCAAAAGATTCACAATAAAAATATAAAAAAGAAGAATCTAAAAATTCTTGCTCGTGCTTCTTCCAGCAACCAAACGCACCCAAATGGCGATGGACTCTAGCCTGGTAGGGCCACTCAGAGGCCTTATCAGAAGATTCAGAAATCAATCAGAACACTGATCAATAATCGTGGCCGAATCTCAACCCTCGGATGGTCCACTTTGCACCTGGGTCCCAATTCCTCTGCCCATGTCCGCCACGTATGGTGGTGGTGACTAACCCAAACCCACAACTCCCATCTTTCTCCGTGAATAAAGCAAAATCGCCAAAAACATTAAACTTTCTAACTTCCACGCCATCTCAAATGGCGCGCCGCGTGGACACCCAACAAGAAAGCCTCCGTGCTCAAAACCGTGGTCGCTGAGAGTGGAAAAAGGTCACGTGGGACCCACACTCTGTAGCCAATTGAAAATATCTTGGCCACTAAAAAGCGCCCATTTGTTTTAATCCCTGGTAAACCCTTCGTCCTCTTCTTCCAACCCCATTTCTTGGCCCTTCTTCTTCTACTCCGATCTTTTCGGCCAAACTAATTCTCATCTGATTTACATCCATCTTTGTTCTTGAATCCCTTGAGGTGCTCTTCTGCTGATTTACTTAGAAATTTTATGTTTCTTTGTTAGTTTGAATTTTTACTTTTTTGTAGGCATATTTGTTCTTGGCATCTTTACTTGCTTTGGCCATCTGTTTAGCTTCTGATTCAGTTTGGTGTTTTGTTGATTAGGGTTTAATTTGATGGCTAGTGTTTTTGGTGATATCCTGTTTATGACTTCATCTGTCCCGTATTAATTGTCCACATTTGAAAATAGTGTTATCTGAGGAACCCAACTAACAAACCCTTTTACTCTGTCCACTAAATATTTTAATCCCGTTCACAAACTATCATGAGAAGGATAACATGAAATGAGACAATTAATATGAGACAATTCTTGTTTCCTGGAATCAGAATCAAAATGGTCGGAGGAGTAAGATTTAGGAAGGTTTTGATTCCATTGGTTAGGGGGTTGGAGATGTTAATAAGTACCTAAACTTATGCTGGTTGGTTCTGATTTCTAGCAATTGTGCGTTGTCTATTTCCACAATTAATAAAATATTTTTTATTGATTGGATCATCATTATTTTACAGTGGGTTGAAAGCTTGGTTTATTTGGAGAATAAGACATCCATATGTGGGTTCCAGTGAAGAATAATACTCCCTCCGTCCATCCATCTGATAAAATGTTGATTTTTAGTGAATGGTTGAAACTCCAACTTATGGGGACAAGAAAGGTTCAAAATCCACTTAAATTGACCAAGATGGAGCGTCTAAAAAAGGACTGGCCTCTGTTCCAAGTATTTGTGTTTGTAGTTTTAACATGTTGCAAAGGGAAATTTCGGTTTATTTGGATTGAAATTTAATTGTATATCTAGTTTGGTAAACTTTACAATTTAATAGAAACTGATGCACTTAATGCAAGATAGAAGTGGCTGTTGATTGAGGAGAGGGAAAGTTTTGGCATGCAATAACATTTACAGGGCTGAAGTTACTGGATTCTCTAATAGTGTGTGTTTTCCTCTATCCTTGTTTTGGTCAGGGATTTAGATTTGCGGAGATTGGTGGGTTTTCTGCAAAAATTTATGTGAAGGAGCTGTCCTTGCCAAGAGGCTGCCAATGCTTCTAAACTTTGCATCCGTATTGGTGGAATTTTGGCTATTCTGAATGTTGCTCTTGTGAATCTCTGGCTGAAAGATTTAGAGGATTGCTTTGCATTGCAATTCCAAAAGATTGAATGAAAAAAATTGTTGATGCATCATAAAATATGTGATGAAGAGATTTTTGTAAATACATTCACATTCTATGGCATATGAAGGGAGTAATTGTCCTTTGGCGAAAGATGGTGGGAACAATCACCTCCTTGATCGAAGCAAAGTGAAAATTTTGCTATGTGACAATAATGCAAAGGGCTCACAAGAAGTGCTAGGTCTACTTCGCAAGTGTTCGTACCAAGGTGAGCTGGTCAATTGTCAGTTTTCTTCCTTTATCGTCTACTCCAGAATCTATGTGTCTTCATTAGTCTAAATTCTATCTTCCCTAATTTGTGATGTTTTCTTATACTTGTGTTGATGCAATCTTCCTTAATATGTCATGTTATCAAAAGCACAATCATAATCAAGTAGCGCCTTTTCCCAACAGTTTGGGGTCAGCAACATGGATCTTACGTCTCCATTGTTACCTGTTTTGTGCCAACTCTTTTGTAATATGTCATGTTATGCATGTGTTATATTTGCAGTCTGTGCTATAAATATTGAATTGACCCTTGTATGACCAAAGGGTCAAATGTACACTTAGTTTTAGTATCGACATGTCTAAATAATCAAGTAATTGGATATCATATGTGTAGAACTACTTTGAACATGTAAGATAGAAAATTCATAAACATAATTAGAATGTGCGTTTTTCCAACAATTTAGAGCCAATTGCATGGATCTTCTTGCACGCCCATTAATGCTTGTTTGTGGCAAATTGTTTGTAAGAGATAATTATAGCCATATCCTTTTTTGTTAACTCTACCCAGGTCTTCATCTTCCTCTTTTAACCTCTTTAATTTGCATCACTATCCAACCTTTTACTTGGGCATCCCTTGGCCTTCTTTGTTATATATACCTACGAGTATGACAAATTCTGCCATGTCTTTCTTGTTTTCAGCATTTCCAATATTGTTGACATGCCAAACCATCTCTTCTCTCTTCATTGTTGTTGAATTTCATAGCTCTCGGTGTAAAACCATGTTTTTGGCATTCACTATCTTTTTAGATTCAAATGAACTTGCAGAAAATGTTTGGGAAAGCTTAACTTAAGTATCTTTCCTGACCTTGTGCTTCCTCTGTTAAGGTGAATTACAAACCTATCCTGAGGGTAATTTCCCCTTGTGGTGAAAGATGGCCCATCTCTTGTCCAGTTCTCTTGCAATTGCAGGAGTGCTCTTGATGCAGAATAAGAAGCTAATAAATAAATTAGGGTTAGTTTGGTCTTTTTGTTATGTTTGATAAGTCAGTCTCTACTATATAAGCCTGTGAACTATTCTAATCGGTAGTTTTGGAGATGAATTGAAGGGTTGTTCCCGTTCATCTTCTTGGCCTTTGGCCTCCCCTACTCGAGCTTCGGTTCCTCCTTGCTCGGCTATGCCCCCCCTTCTTCCTTGTTACTCTTCCTTGTTGCTAGTTCTGAGATTTGCACAGACGTGTGTCATCAGCTCTCTTCTCATATTTGGATTTGCTACTGTGATTCAAATATTTTGAAGAATATACTTCAGTTCTTGCAATACGTGAAATTTTGAGCTTGTCATTCTCCAAGCTTAATTATCTTTATGTGAAAAATGCATGGATATTTTTCTCAGAATTTTCTAGAATCATGAAAAGATTAGTGGTAGCTAATTTCCTCTTTTATCCATATATAATTACTCCCTCCTTTCCAAATAAATAGTTCGATTTGGTTTCTTAAAATGAACTAATATCAGTTCATTTTGAAAAAACAAATTGGACTATTAATTTGGATCTGATGGAGTATTATCTGTAGGTCACTGAAATATAGTAGAAAGATTTGACAGAATTTTTGGCTTTGACTTTGAAAACTAATCTTCAGTCGCATAGGCTGCCTTATTTATGTGATGTTACATGAGAGCTGCAAATGATGGTTAAATTTTAGTTTGATGAATGATATTTTGGTTTTACAACTTTTTTGCTCCAAGATGGCTTACTTACAATTCAGTTCATTTTTCCATTGTGTTGAAAACATATCACACTTCAAGTTTACATAATTATTGCTTTATGCTAACCAATGGTTATCATGGCATTTTCATCTCAGTAACTTCAGTGGGGACAGCTAGACAGGTGATTGATGCTCTTAATGCTGAAGGATCAGAAATTGACTTAATACTTGCTGAAGTAGATCTTCCAATATCCAAAGGATTAAAGATGTTGAAGTATATTGCACGTAACAAGGAATTGCACCGAATTCCTATTATCAGTATATGCCTACCTGATTTACCTCTGTTCACTTGATTAAAGTATAGTTAAGATACTGTCAGTATTTTTTACTTGCAATGACTAAAAACGATGATGATGTTGCATTGTGCATTGTCAGTTAGTTAAAAATGTTATACACTCCCTTCGTCCTGAAATTAACACTACCCACTTTTTAAGGATGTGGCAGGTATTTCGGGACGGAGGGAGTACATACTAATAACTTAAATTATCTTGCATTAATATTTGGGAAGCATTTAACGTTCAGTGACTCATGTACAAATAGAAAAGGTAACATATTTACAATGCATATGAAGAAATTCTTTTTCTTATTGGGAACCAATTGCCCTAATTTGGGTTCATGCATATGTATCTAGTGATGTCATCTCGGGATGAGGTTTCAGTTGTTGTAAAATGCTTGAGGCTTGGAGCAGCAGACTATCTTGTCAAGCCTTTACGCACAAATGAGCTTCTGAACTTGTGGACACATATGTGGAGAAGGAGGCATATGGTATTAAGAACATTAATCCATAGCTTGAAATTTTTGTAAATTTTTTAAGAAATTCCATACGAGATCGGTCTTAATTTTATTAAGTTGCCATTATCTTTTGACAGCTCGGACTAGCAGAGAAGAATATCTTGAATTATGACTTTGATTTAGCGGCCTCTGACCCCAGTGATGCTAACACAAACAGCACAACTTTCTTGTCGGATGACACAGATGATAAGTCTCGCAAAAATGTTCTTCCAGAAATTAGTGTTTCAAACCTTACAGAGCATGGGGTAAGTGTAATTCGGATCTTGTTTTGTTATGAAAAATCTTTACCAACTGCAATATCGTTGAATGAACTGATACTCTTTTCATAAAAATTTTCATATCTTTGTAGTCCACCAATATCTTTATTCCTTGTTGAGAAACTCCTTTAAGACATTTAATTGTTACTTGTCAGTAAACTTACCAGGGTTGAAAATGTATTTATGCTTCCGTGGGTGTAATAAAACTTCGTAGAAAAAATATTTCTTTATCTGTCTGTTCTTCTATCACTTGACATAAGCATGTATCTTTTTTTTTGCAAAGTGTGCGCTTGTACTATATACTGGTTACCTTTTATGGTTATAACATGGCTGTGCAACCTGTGCCTGTTTCTAATTTGGAGATTCTTCCATAACTGTACGTGTGTTCAGTTCATTCAGCAAATTGTGCACTATTGATACATTTTCAGTGAGGCTGAGACTTATTGGTGGTATCTAAATCTCTATACTTGAGTGTTAATTTTGTTTCACCATAATAGCAAGGTTATCCATGATACAGTTACGCAGTAGTCATAATTATCATGTTCAAGCTGCTTGAATTGGCAATCTTAGAAATTGGGAGAAGAATGAAGAGGAAGGGTATGAGTTGTTGCTTTATGGTCGAGTGTCCACCATCCTTTGAAGAAGCTAGATTGTTGGAAGCACAATCTGGGTTGTGCACTACTATGGGGGTGGGGTACTATTCCAAGTTTTCATCTACAATTGTCCCAAAAAGCTTAATAATGCACAATCTAGATTTAGTTGTTGGAACAGATTTAATCTAAATACTCCCATGATTTAAGATTACAATATAATTTGAATCTTCTTGATACTGCTGGGTCGTGGTGGGAAGCATTCCGAAAAACACTGCAGACAAATATGTAGATTAAATCTGTTCAAACCCAAATCAAACCAGTGACATGAACAAAAGTGCAAACTAATGTAAAATAATCAAGTAAACAAAGTACTTTCAGCAGAAACCTTGTCCGAATTGTCACTAATTGGATCAACTCCACCATAACTTGACTTCCCTGACTGAAATACATGTTAGGCTAATGAGCAGATCTTAAAACCATGCAAGTCCTAAGTGTGACCTTTAGAGTTCTCTTGCATATAGTGATCTTATAGCCCTTCGACAGCAAGGCACCCCCAAGAAATCAAGTTTTACAAGTCTGGGACAAACCGAATATCATGCAAAACTCCAATTGCACAAAAAAACTTCAAACGAATTTTACCTATCCCAAGACTTTTTAGCCAAAGCACAAACAGTAGCATTATCGTGTTACAAAGGAGAACCTTGTACAGGTTTTATAACCCCAAAAGAGAGCTTCTGGATCCTTCCTATTTGGCTAGAGTCCTAAAAGGAAATGCCTCCCAAAGACAAATTCTAAGATTGGGATATCCCGACTGAATGCCGAGCCTCGCAATATGACAATTGAAGTTTAGATGGATCACCGCTTTGATCCCACAAAGCCGAGTGTTATAACAGTTTGCTTCCTGATATCCCTGCTGCATAATGTAATATACAAATAACAAGGGCTTGCGAACACGTGGGAACTGGGAATATGTACAAAGTGGCAAAGACAATCAATCAGCCAAACGCAAACCCAGAAATCGTAACTATGGGCCCGCTTGCTGAAAACACAACTTAGGAATCCCCTTCAAGTTGTACATTGAGATTTGAGTGACAGCTTGGAAAATTATTATGTTGCAATTGTAGAAGTGATTTTATGAACATAATTTATCTTTTTCCTTAGTAAATATGATCAAATCTTAATATAGTCCATAATCATGAGAGTATAATAGAGGATCTGAAGGTAAGCTGGATCTTCCCAATACCGCTTGGTGCATATGCCGTTCTTTCTTTATTTGGTGTTACACCCACAGTCTGGGACTGGATCATCAAGAGTGTCAATAAGTAGAAATCTCCTGAATGATTATTACTGGCTCCAAGCCTGTCCTTAAGTGCTTCATATTGGGTTACTTGTGTTTTTCATGGGTGGCATCTATTCGGAGGTGCCCACATTTATATCTCAATATCAGAGACCAGACCCTCTCTCTCTCTCTCTCTCTCTCTCTCTCTCTCTCTCTCTCTCTCTCTCTCTCTCTCTCTATATATATATATATATATATAAAACTCTTTGCGTGATTCTTCTGTCTTCTAAACAATATGTTATACCTCCAAACGTTTTGTACTATCTAGAATACTAATTTCTTTCATGTCTTTTTCTTAACTTTTTATAACTACTTAGAGAAGTTTATTTTTTACTAATAATTGTTTTTTATTGGTCAAAGAATTCTGCTGTGGAGATATCATTAATGAATGCATCAGGACATCATCTGAATATGCTTGATGACCAATCAGGTGAAACCAGTTTGCAGGGAGAAAAATTGTTTCTTTATAATTGTTATTCGATTAGTCCATAGATTTACATACAATAAAAGAAATCAGAAACAGTTTATGTTCATTAATCCTGGACTAATAACAACGTCTCCTATCTTCGGTTAGGAAATATCTCATCTTTTCCGAAGAAGAGTCTGCTGAAGGTGGGTGAAAATTCTGCTTTTTTTAGTTATGTAAAGTCAAAGGTACCATTAAGTAGCAATTCTTCAAAGTTGGCCTCTATAGATGAGAAAAGTGGGCCATCACAAGGCTTAAACAGAGATGAACGTGAATCAGTGTCTGAGCAAGTGGGAGATGGCAAAAAACATTGTGGGCAGGATGCTTATGAATACAACTGTACTTCTCGAAAAATTCTCTTCAATGGTGAGAATGGTGCTGAAGTTGATACTTCTACAAGATTGTCTTCTGTACCCAAACCAACCGACTATTTACATGGATGGAAACTGTCAAAGGAACAATTCACCTCACCAATGCAGTTGCATCCCTTTAGTCCTAATTTACCTTTTTATTTTCCACAATTCATGCATCAAGCCATGATGCCTTCTACTGCTGCTCAATATTATCAAGCAACTTTAGATGGGGTGGCAAAGCATGCCTCTTCAGTTCAGCTGCCTCACTATGGTGGTTCCATTCTTCCACATGGCCCCCATGCACCTATCAATATGATGGGGTCATGTGCATACTATCATCCTGCCCATGTAAATGGCCAACCTGGACAAGTACCCACAATTCCTCAATTATGGCCACCAGCAGTCGCAAACACATCTTCATCTGATGTGAAATCAGTTCAAGTTGAAAGAAGAGAAGCAGCGTTGATGAAGTTTAGACAAAAAAGGAAAGATCGATGTTTTGATAAAAAGATACGTTATCTTAACAGAAAGCAGCTTGCTGAAAGGAGGCCTCGAGTTCGTGGACAATTTGTTAGGCAGACAAATGGGACTAGTGTCGATCTTAATGGACGGCCTATTGTTGATGATTATACTGAAGATGATGAAGATGACGAAGATGAAGAGGACTATGCTTCCGAATATTGAAGATTGTTTTGAATGAATTTTCTGCAACCAAGGTCCATGAGTCTGGTTTTTGCTATATTTAGGAGAGACTTGAGCAGTCAGGAAGCCAGCCATAAGTTTGCAGGGAGTTCATCATCATTGTTTCCACTATTTGAGTTAGCGACATGAAGTTGTTAATAGTTGGGTTCTTCTCCAAGATACATTTGCTGTCAAATCATTGCTGGTTTGTGCCTCTCCTTGGCTCTATTAGAAATGTGTGGGATTCTCGACGGTTGATTTACATTATTTGCCAAAGCAGGGGCCAAGGCAAAATATGCCTTTTCTCAAGTTTTTGGAAACAAAAATGAAATATCATTGCTAGAACTACGTATGTTGCCACAGCAAGGGCCAATACTTGCCATCGGGTATGTTCCTTCTGTCACTGTTGACGCAGAACTTCAATTAATCATTTCACTGATATCTTTCTTCTCTATTCAGAGTCTATTTGTGCTTCTAAGGTATCTTTTCTTTATTGTGAAAGTTTTTCTTATATAAAATTCCAGTTGGATTTTTCCAAAGACGTAGTTGCATGTCATGCCCATTTCTTGTGTTGCATGACCATCGTTATGTCTAACTGGCATTACTTGGTCCATTGGTAGGTGCCTACATACTGGAATCAGGTATTGGCTTCATGTTCTTGTTCCTCTGCTAGTTTGTGGCCAATACAATCTAAATCATTAAATGACTTGTTTGGTAGGATAGCTGTTTAACATTAACTACAGTTTGCAGGGTTAACAATCTTAAGATCCTGCTGCCTGTTATAGCTGGGGTACAATTGCTGAAAATTAACATTCTGAATGAATTGGGCATATTATGTTCTATATGACATTGTGAGGTTTTATCGTAAACTATGGTCTCTGGGATATTGTACATAGTCGTGATGAAGTGTGCAGTTCATATGAATATTTAGTGAAATATGGAGGTGCCATGATAGAGAAAGTTTAATTTTATCGTAATTTATAAAGCATTGGGCTCCAACCAATTTGGTAAGTCATATAAACAGAGCGCACTATAGTGAACAATATAAAATGGTATCAATTTATATTTTGCTTTTGCTCTAGGTGTATGGCTATTGTAATTATTGGTTGTGGCATTTTATGGGCTTTGTTTGTTTTGAGTCTTTCTTTTTTAGTATAATAAATTGATAAGACGATTAGGTTTCAATATCATTAATGAAGGCATGACATCAACGAAAGAATGCTTCTCAAGATTCACTTACTAGCATGTCTAATCTCGCTCTTAAGAGTAGTCATGTATCTCCTTCCTCCATCATGGAGTTTTTTTTAGCATTTACAAACTGGTGTTATATACGTCTTTTTAAGTTATTGCTTAAATACTTCATGAATTTAATCCTTTCTCTCTTTTGTCATTGATGCCTCACGTTCATAGTACATTTTTTCAGTTATGCAGTGAGAACTACACTAGCTCGCTTGACTCTACCCAAATTTAAGCTGTTCTCTTTATTTCTTGTGATGGCAATGTGAATGAGATTGTTGATGATGCTTGTGAAATGCAAAACCTAGGATCTTTGGACAATATTTGTTCATAATTATCTTTGATGTTTCTCTACTTATGGAATATTTAATGGTCATTGATTGATTAGTGCTGCGAGAGATTCTCAAAAGCAAACTGATGAAGAACAAGTTTATTGAAGAGTAAGGTTCAAAATAATTCACAGTAACGAATTCAGAAGGTTGATTAATTGTTCTTTGGTTTAAATATTGCTTGGTAATGTTTCTTGGTCTAAGCAGAAGAGGAAAAAAATACTTTGAAAAGCGAGAAACAAATGAACCAATGGCTTAGATAGTCCATTTCCATAATGTGAATTAATTATCCACTAAGTTCACCTTTTGTACTTCTTTCTTTTTACACAATTTTTTTTGGTTGTCAAAAAAAAAGAAATTATGTTTATTGTAGTTGGAAACAAAATTCTACTAAACACAAACTTTAATGTAGGAAAGAATAGGTAAATATGAAAGTTGGGTATTGTGTCACATTTTGTATGTGTAGCTTTTTGTAAATAGGAAGGATCACTTATATCCATTGCCTCCTGGATATGAGTGCTCCTGATTAACCGAAGTACCGCGGCCAACTTTATAATGCACGAAACTTGTGTCCACCAGTCTGGATCAAATTTTAATTATCTTCCTTATGTTGGCCAAGTTCCTAGTACTCCCTAAATCGATCTTGTAGCTTTTGAAGTTCCTTAGTGTAGTCATGTTCTTGGTGCCTTTTCTGAAAAGGGGCAACTTTGAAATTTGTTTTTTTATGTGCTAGTTTTGATGCATTTAACATTTACTTTCTATTTTAGTAATGACCGCACTTGGCCTTTTGATGTTGATATGTAAATAAGGGCAGTCTATATTTGGCATGGTGCATTTAACTTTTATTTGTCTGTTCTTAACCGTTATTCCTTTAAAAATACTCATTTTAATAGATTTAACCATATTTTTTGTTTTCTTCACAGTATTCCAGTGAGTGGTTAGGTAATTACATTTCCTATTGATAATGTATAACAAGTGAGTTCTTGCTCATTAAGAATGTCAGAGAATGAGGAACTATTTGCTTCTATTTTGATGTTTTAAGGTTTTGATTTTTTATTGAGTTGGGTTTGGGGGATCTAAAACCAACTACATGGGAGTTTGTTGGATGAGAATCCAAAACAATATTTTTTTCATTGCCATAATGTGAGATAATGTCATTTGTATTAGATTCTAATCAGTTGAAAACTGTGTTTGTTTCTATAATTATATCAGGTTCAATTATTATGAATATAATGTTTGAGTAGTGGCAAAAGTTTGTTGAACTGATGTGTCATGTCTGCCAAAAAAAAGCTAACTAGCTGGAAAGACATTGCGCAAGGGTTTGTCTATATCCTTGTCTGACTGATTAGTAGGATTTTTTCTTAAATGACATTCAATTATCTAATGAGCCAGAGATGGCAGACAGAGCATTATTCTGTTACGTTCTGAACTATGCTGCCTAGTAATCAAAAGATGCTAGTAAAAGTAAGTAACCTTATTAGATGAATATGGTTAGTACCTCATGACAAGTTAAATAAATACTAGATTTCAGTTAACAATTAAGCACTAGGCCTTCATGAGATTGTTTGGAAGCAAATTTAAAATTTAATTGTGATTGTCTGCAGAAAATTGGACATAAATTGTCTTGTCTTTGCCTAGGTTAATTTTAGACAATATATTTCTAATAGGGACATGATCATCTTGGAGAGGGGAATTGATGCAGGACAAGTTAGTGAAACAAACTTGAGATCCAATAAAATACAGCATTCATTTCTACCTATTGGAGCGGTCAACTTAGTTTCTTCTTTAGCATGTAGCTCCACTGTTTCAATTTTGTTTTAAAGCGCTTTGTCTAAATTTATTACTTTATCTTCTGGGAAAATGCTACACGTACTAACCCCAGTAGGGCTCGCCGTAGTGGCTCATTGGGCGTGTGAATTGCGCCAAGTGTGCGGTGATGCATGTGTAGCATTTTGCCAATTAATTGGCAATGTTAGCAAGATGCATTATTTTCTCTCATTTCGTGTAAATAAAGCCATATGCATGTCAGTGTCTTTTCACTTTTCCTTTGTGCAAACAACATTTTGCGTATGTGCTCTGTAAACTTTGTTGTTCTCGATACAACTCTTGAAACAATTAAAAATGCTATCTCGAGTTTTCAATTACGAAAATTTATAAGAGTCCCTGGCCTACTGCTAGGAGGGGCCAGAAGGCTAGATTCTTACTACTCAAGAGGGTCAATCATCCTTGGCGATGTTATGCTCTTGAACTGGTGTTGTATTGCTCATGTCTTTGCAATTCTTACAACAGGATAATGACTTTTTATTGTACAGTTTGATCTTTTTGGCCACGATTGTTATTAGAGTCACAATGTTGTATGTATATGCTAGGGGTGGAATGCTCACATATGAGCTGTAACTTTTAAATAGTTTCAAGGTTGAAAAACAGAAAAAATAAAATGGGCACCTAGTTGCGCAGACTAGGCTCAGTACAGGACCATGGAAGTTAACTATGCGATACACGTGCTGTTTTGCACATTTTGTTATAAGAGTGCGAGTACACTAACTAATGTATACCCTTTCAAAAAAATAAAATAATGAATACTACCTTACAAAGTAACATATTGCTATGCTTCTTAGCAAGATGTACTTAATAAAGAACATAAATACAATTATGTTAACACGATTGGTTTGAATGATTTTAGGAACAGTATATTGTTGACTTGTTTCTGGGTTCATCACATAGAAATCTGCGCATTCGGAAAACCGGCACAATCACTCGGCCGGTCAATCAGGTTGCCCCATTGCTGAAGAAGCCTTATGTCTTTTGCCGTCCCCTCGTCCTTGTAGTCCCTCGCCCTTGCCTCGTCCTTATTCTCCTATTTCTCTCCTGAGTCTCATCTCATAGTCAAATCCAGAACATCCTAGGTGAGGGTTTTTGCAGTCCGCTACCACAGTTACTGCCACGGTCATCACAATGCAAAGGGCATAGTCTGCTACCGCAGCCAATGCCGGTAACTCCAGCATGATTTTCGCCTGAGAAAGACAACGGGTTCCCATTCCAGCTCAATCATCATCGCCTGAGAAAATGACAATGGTGTTCGAGTGGTAGGCTGTTGACCTTGGTTGCCTTTTCCCATTGTCCGAGGGAAGGCAATCGGGTGGCCGATCACATTGAGGGAGGCAATCATGCTTTTAACCCCATGCTGGCTAGGGAGGAGTCTCTTGGTTTGTTTGTTCTTCGGGGCTCCTAGCTTTTTTAGCCATAATATTTCGCTTAGCAGAAAAAAAAAAAAAAAGTGGCGAAAGAGCATGATGATTTTTACCAGGGTTTTTGCCAAAAAAAAAAAAAAAAATTGATGAGCCAGGCTGTTTTCCTGCTAATGTCCAGTCCCTGATTGTGTATGGAAGATATATCCTTGTTTCCGTACCCGTGAAAGTGAAACAATTGGTTTTTTGAATTACATATATATGCGTGGGAGCCAAGATGATTTGCACCGCTGGATTTCTATCCGAAGGTGGCCGTGGAGTCAGGTTTGAATCGTGCCCTGTATGCTGTCTTTTTCCTTGGTTTTTTTTATCTTTTATAGAGTTTGTCGTGCTTGATGAAATAATGCTTCATAGAAATAGATAATTTGTTTTGTCAAGAAGTACATCGAGGAATAGAAATTTCCTTCGTTTCTTCAGCTGATACGTCGCTCCAAATGAGAAAGTGGTGAGGATGCATGCCCGTTTGTGTATTATACTGATAGAGATGGATTCCATTGCCTAATTGTTGTTGAAGATGTGGTTGTAACTTTTGGCATCTTCTACATATATATAATTCTGTTCTCCCTAAATAATACTCCCTCCATCCAAAAATATGTGTCCTGATTAGAAAACCAAAATAAACTAAAATCAGTTCAGTTTGGTTTTCTAATGGGGACGCATATTTTAGACGGAGGAAGTAACTACTTAATCAACTCTTTTTTTCCTTTTTGATACCAAGTTCTTAGATCCAGACTAGAAGGGGCAATGCAACCAGCCTCTTGGCCCATCCATCAAGCGCACCTGGGTGGGTGGCCAATGGAGTGGGGGTTCCTACTTCATTAAAAAACCCATGAAAGTAAAGTGGAGTATATCTACTAATTACACATGTAATTATTAGTAATATATTAAACTTACATATCACCCTTTTCTCCTAGTAAACACTCAAACTAAGCTCTTTATGGTAGAGGACTACGAGTCTCTGACCTCAATGTATAATCAAAAGTTCTTGAAGGTGAAGTAGTCTTCTTTATCCATACTTCCTCCTATACCTTAAGGTATGTGGCCGATTTATAACGAGGCATGCCAATATAGAGCTTCAACCTAAAATTCCTTGCCAAACCCGACGCTCATCCTCTCCCAAATATTTATTCCGTGTCTATAATAATTAGAAGATATGTATGTTTTGCTATCGTGAAACCATACAATAATATAATAGAAATGTCCCGCGAGTTGTTCGAGCCCAAATCCAACCAAAAAACGAACACCCGCATCCACAAAGCATGTAATGTAAATCTGGCCTACTAAATTGGACATGAAGAGATTTTATCTCCAAAAGATGAGGGTATGAAAAGGACCTGCAGATCTGGGTTCACCCAATTGGTTGCATTTCGAAATGTAGTTTTCCCATGATTGGTGTAGAAGGGGACCACATATGAGATTCATGTTAAAGTCCATTGGCCGTCTGATAAGTTTGAAAATATTGGTTCTCTTCCCAAAGGAACCTCAAGTTTTTTTTCTTATCCTGCACGCAATTTTTTTTAAAGAGGCTGTTCGAGTCCTTAGGTCTGACTAGAAGGGGCAGGGCAACTGACGTCTCAGAGAACCGTATTGAACCTGCCAATCCACTCGGGCACTTACAAGGCTCACCCATCATATGCAAATTGGGATATAGTCCCGGGTGTGTAGCCAGCGGAGTAAGGGTTCAAATTCAAGACCTACTCTTCAAGGTAGTGTATTCTTGCATCCCAGCAACACCCCAATGGTCCCCTGTGTGCAAATTTCTTAGATACCTTTTGTTGCAAGTATGTTGGACATTTCCTACTTACAAGACTATATATATCACAATAAAATCAGATGATAATTTGGAAGAAGAAAATACAAGTGCCACTCCTTTCTTCTTGATGTAATCAATTTTGGACATATAGTGTTAGCCAAAAAAATCGATGGCCATGATTTTTTTAGCTCAACGTGGCCATATAGTTTGCCCTAACTATGAGGGTGACTTTTATGTACTATGGATGCGTCTACGAGTGGCCTATCAGAATTTCTTTTTATAATTAAAAAATGTATTAAACAAAAGAGCAGATTCAGTCTCAGGTAAGTTTATATATATATATATATATCTATAGAGAGAGAGAGAGAGAAAGATCGGTTTATATGAGATCATTCTTATATAAAGAGCATGAGGCCAATATTTGGGTCGTTGGATTCCGATCCGATGGTGGGTATCAAATGAGTGGGTAAGTAAGTGTGAACTATCACTCACCCTTGTAACTGTCAAATCAAAATCCAACGGCTATAACATGAATTGGCCTCATATAAACTATATGAGAGCAATCTCATTTAAACTTTTCTTTTATATATATATATATATATATATATATATATATACCTTAACCAAAAAGAAAGATTACAGAGGATAATCGAAGAATACATACTATCCGAAATAATATCAGTGAATAGAAACAACACTTGCATATTAGAACCTGTGATTTTGGTGGATAGAACAAAAATCTTCAGCTGCTTTGCGTGCAGCATTTATAGTGGTCCACCCCACTGATAGTTGAACTACTCTTGTCTCGTCTCGTCTCCTGTCAAAATATCTAAGTACAAGTGTGAAGTTTTCTCTGGAGTATCCTGTATGTGGTAACTAGTTTTTCTTTTCTTAAATTTTTTCTTGCTTTTCATTCTATGTATGTATCCATTTTTCTTTTTTCTTTGATAATGCTAGAAACAGATATTAATTCTCTCTTTCTCCCAGTGCCAACCAGAGCTTGTAGCCCAAAAACCCATTGGCCTGGTGGTAAAACTCCTGCTGTATGACAGGAGAGTTCGTGAGGAAAAGAAATAAACGGGAAACCCCAAAAAACCATGCTTGAGACCATTCAGAAGTTGGGGGCACCAACCCCTTCCTCTTAGGTCGAAATTGGAGGAGATCCACCTCAAAAAAAATGGGAAAATATTGGAAGAGACTTTAGTAAGATAGATTGATACTATGGCTTCGCGTCGATAAGTAATTATCACACTCATGCTTCTGTTGCAGCTCTCTGATGTAGCATGATAATATATAACTTCCCGTCTGTCTCATTGCTTATTTATAGATAGCATGAAAACTATTTGAGCCCCATCAGCATGCGCCATGGCTCACGCACGCTAGAGTGCACCGAATAGCTGCAGGCTGTCGGAATCCAATGGCGCGCTTTGCATTAGCGTTTTAAATACCTACTCGCCTTTGCATTAGCGTACGGTGTTGGATCTCGATCCAAAGCCACAACGCATATTAACGTTTCCATGCTATTTTGGTAGATAAGATTACTTCTATTGATAAAGCATCTGAACCCAACTAACTAGATTACATGTGAGGTGAAAAGGGAAAAAGAGTAAGAACATAAATGAGAGACAATAACTCATGGGGATAGAATAGCAATCTTCTCAGCTGGCATGGCATCCAGCATGAATGACCCAGCCACCCAACTCGTCATTTCTCTACTAAAATGTCCGGAGCTAGCTTTAGCAGCTCGATCAACATATCATGAGGTGATGCCTTTCTTGAGAGTGACTTCACATTAAAGATAACCAGCCCCTGGTCCAGCTTTGTTGCTTGGAGCCTTGGATCCTCTACATTCACACACCCATTCATGGACTCTACCAAACATCTACTCCCCTCAACTCACTCTTCAGATTTTTTCCCCTCAGTTTCACATCCATAATGCAGCACCAAGTGGTCCTACGACACTGTGGTCCTTCTTATCTACCACAAGAACACTCAATATAAAGGAGAAAAGGAGAGTAGCATGTGTTATGCTTCATCTACACTTTGTCTTCTTTACTCTCCCCCTCCTCCCAAAGTTGGCTTCCCATAAGCCAACAATGGAGACCTTCACCTCCTCCTTGAAGCAATTCTCCTCTCCTGTTTCCCTTCCATCTTCCCACATTCCACTCAAAGTCTCAGCTGTGAGGATTGAAGAGAAGCCGCCTACTCAGCAGCAAAACCCTAATTATCTAAAGAAGCAAACTCCTATACCTCCACCACCATTATCAGCCACTACAACTCATACTAGTACCACAAGTAAAGAAAGAAGAAGCCCTCAGTCGGGGTCCCGTGAGCGCCGACCTCAGCCACAGCTCTCCCTCCCGATTGCCGTCTGCAATGCTTTCGACGACATTATCAACACATTCTTGGACTCGCCGCCCCGGCCCTCCGTCGATCCCAAGCATGTCCTTGCGGACAATTTTGCGCCCGTAGACGAGCTCCCTCCGACGGAGTGCACCGACATTGATGGCTCCCTCCCGCCTTGCCTTGATGGCGCCTACATCCGAAATGGCCCCAACCCGCGATACCTCCCTCGCGGTCCGTACCACCTCTTCGACGGTGACGGCATGCTCCACGCTCTCCGCATCTCCGGCGGCTGCGCCACTCTATGCAGCCGATATGTCCGCACCTATAAGTTCAACGTCGAGGAGAGCGCCGGCGTGCAAATTTATCCAAACTTCTTCTCCGCCTTCCATGGCTACACCGGCATCGCCCGCGGGGCGGTGGTGGCCGCGCGGGCACTGACAGGACAATTCGACCCGACAAAGGGGGCTGGCGTAGCCAACACCAGCCTAGCATTCTTTGGTAACAAGCTTTTCGCCCTTGGAGAGTCCGATCTTCCCTATGAAGTCAGGCTCAGCTCCGACGGCGAGATTTCTACCGTCGGTCGCTCTGACTTTGGTGGAAAGCTTTCCATGGGCATGACCGCCCACCCGAAGATCGACCCAGAAACAGGCGAGGTATTCGCCTTCCGGTACGGCCCCGTGCCGCCCTTTCTCACCTTCTTCCGCTTCGATGCGACCGGGTCGAAGCAGCCGGACGTGCCCATCTTCTCCGTCCCCCGCCCGTCGCTACTCCACGACTTCGCCATCACAAAGCAGTACGCTGTCTTCGCCGATACTCAGATCGTCATGAACCCCACAGACATGGTCCTCGGTGGTGGATCGCCTGTGGGGGCTGACCCGGCTAAGGTGTCAAGGATTGGGATAATTCCACGGTACGCAGCTGACGAGTCGGCCATGCGGTGGTTCGACATCCCAGGATTCAACATGATGCATGCGATCAATGCATGGGAGGAAGACAACGGGGATGCGGTGGTGATGGTGGCGCCGAACCTGGTGTCGGTGCAGCACACGCTAGACCGGATGCACCTCCTTCACTGCTCAGTGGAGCGTATAAGGTTGGACCTGCGGACGGGACACGTGAAGCGGACTCCGGTGACGGTGGCGAACCTAGAGTTCGGAGTCATCAACCCGGCGTACGCAGGGCGGAGGAGCCGATACGCCTACATGGGCATCGGAGATCCGATGCCGAAGATGTCTGGGCTGGCGAAGGTGGACTTGGAGGCGGCAGCGGGTGGGGACGGAGTGGTGGCAAGGAGAGACTACGGCCCAGGGTGCTTCGGCGGGGAGCCGTTCTTCGTGGCAAGGGAGCCGGAGAACCCTGCGGCCGAGGAGGACGATGGGTACGTGGTGAGCTTCGTGCACGACGACCGGGAGGGGGTGTCGAGGTTTCTGGTGATGGACGCCAAGTCGCCGACGCTGGAGGTGGTAGCATCTGTGCGGCTGCCGGGGAGGGTGCCCCACGGCTTTCATGGCCTTTTTGTGCCGGAAAGGGACCTCCGAAAGCAACAGCAGTGGAAGGATTGATGTATAGTGGTTTAATTAGCCTCCATAATCTTTACGTTTCAATTGTCCATCATTGTTGGCTTTCATAGGAGCACACCTGTATTGTACAATAATCATATACTTCCGATTGTGTAATTTGAATAACTTTTGTAAGAGAAAATTTTAGATATTTGCATTTGCTGGAAACTATTTACACACAACTTACCAAGAACGTTATTTTACATATATTCATATGGAAAATGAGCAGAACACTTTGAGGAAGTGGGCGATTGGTAGGCTTTTTCAGTTGATCTGACCTGCATGCCTTTGTTGTGCCATGGCTTGTTTGATTTAGAGTTTAGAGTCTTTAGACAAGTCCTTTGTTGGGTTACTCGGTGATTTAAACCAACCTCGGCATACTGGTCGAACCAAGGGGCAGTTATTTTAAAAATTCATTGAATCTAAATTTAGATGAATTTTATTTTATGAGGTTTATTAGTGAATCTTTAGTTTTATTTAGTAATAGGAATAGGAATATGGAAAAAGGAAGAAGTGTCAAATAAGAATATGGAAAAAGGAATAAATCTCCCAAAAAGGGCACTTTGACTTTTGAAGTTTGCATATGACATTGGTCCGGTTGTTAATCCACTTGTTCATTCCAATTCACTTAGTAATGGTCGACCAAAAAGATCAACCCAATCTTAAAATTCAATGAATCAGCCTCTGAATTGGCAAACAAATAGTCCCAAAGAATAGAAAAGCGAATATAGAGAAAAAAGTAGTAATAAAAAAATAATATAATAGTGAACCTATATATACTTGTCCCATTAAGAACACTAAATTAAATACCTACATAATACTAAATTTGTACCATTCATATGTGCGTTATGAACTACGAGTCTAGGACGGAGTGCAGGGGGGCAGGCCTGTTTTACCAACTCCTCCATCTAACTCATGTGCACCCCATGGAAAATCGTCTCGCCGATATATCGGTATCAGACACAAACCGATACACCGATACCACTTAATCTCGGTTTTTTTAAATTTTCCAAATATCGACGATATATCGCCGATATATCGGTATTTTTTTAATTAAAAATATGAAAAAAAAAATTGAAAAAAAAACTTTCATGTTTGTTTTCTATCCTAATATGCATTTTTATGCATATTTTGAAATGTATTCTTTGTTTAAATTAGTATAACTCATTTTAGAAGTTAGATTGTGAAAATATATGGTAAAAACTAGTTTTTAACGACCGATATTTTTTTACACAATATCTCCGATATATCTCCGATATTTTGTCTCTTTGGCCGACCGATATTTTACCGATATCCGATACGACATTCCATGGTGCACCCTCAAATTTAAATCCTATGCATTGCACCGACAGAAAATGCACAGATTTCCAATATGCACCTCAGCATGTTTTACCTTTCTCCACCATCTATATACACGCACTTCTAATTAGGTTGTTAGTAGATTTATTTTAATCAGAAAAACAATTGTGGACATGAGATTTTTCTATATTACCTGGCCAATGAGCCTGAAATGCCATATTACCTGATTTTTCCAGTCTCATGCCATATAACCTGGTGGTTTCAGGATCTTGTCTTCCCATTTTGATCTCCCACCCAACCCCAAACCCCAATACTTCATGATTTACCTGCCCTAAGCCCATTTCACATTTTACACAAACTTCTCTCACAGTGATCAATTGACGAGGAAGTTCTCTTATGCCGGCAAATATCGTGAAATGTTATTACACAAAATTTTATTTCACAACTATATCTAATGGAGAAGATAAATTTGCAAAGAGGGAGCATGTGGTGAAACTATTATTATTCCCCTTTATATCTTCTTCTTTCTTCTTTTGAAATTGTTCATCCCCACTAGGTGGTATCTCAAGATTCTAAAGCTATCATCATGAGAAGAAAGAGAGAAAAAAATAAAGAAGAATACAAAAAAGAATAGGCGAAAACGGTTTAGAAATAAGGGAGATATGATGAAATTGAATGTTGCCCTCAAATCATGTCCTCGAGCCACAAATTGTGTCCTCGTAGACACAGTAGACACTCTATCATGTCTATGATGACATGATAAGAGAAAAATCATGCCCACGAAGATACGATCACACAATCACTCAAATATAGTGTATATAAACATAATATAATAAATTTTGAAAGCTCTTGCAACATGGCCAAACATTCAAAATACATGTTTGAAATCGTATTTGCTTAACTCTATTTCAGGTATATCACAAGACTTTTCCATAACCACATAGGTTCCTGGATTAGACCTTTTAATTCCTTGCCGTATGCGGGCAAAATGCAATATGAATTGTCAGGGTTGCCATCAATAAATTCCGATAAATCTTATTTCACCCGCCATGTTTTCTTATAGTTGAATGTGATGCTTCAATGTTTCTCAATGTACCTTATGATATTCTATAGTGTGATAGTATTTGACTCTTTATGTAGGTCATGACATTTTTTTCAATCCAAATGTGTGAAGCTAAAAGATGATCTTTCGTTCCTAGCTTTATGTCACATGAATGCTCAACTCCCCTCCTTGTGATGCTAACAACGCCTGACTTGTTTGATGCCTGAATATACCACTTGAACCCGTAGTCAATTTCTTGCAAAGTACCACTCAACATCACCTCCTCATATAATTATACTTAGTGCCTCAATTCCAACCTCCATCTTCTTCAATATGAATAAACTTTGCATCTAATATTTCCTGGTTATCAGATACAACAACATTCTCCTCTTTCCACGTGGATGGTTTTGTAGCAGCCACGTTTAAAAATTCTTCATACTCAAACTGATCAATTTCTAGTAGACCCATGTCCATCTCAGCTTGTGTGTGTAGAGGTAACAACCACTCATCCCCGGATCATGGATCATCAATATTAATAAATTCCCTGTCTTCATCAACACCTTTATTTGAAAATTGTTCATTATTTTTAAATTGCACAAATTCTCTTTATTTACTATTTATGTTTTTTTTCTCCTTGTGCTGTATTGGATCCCACCTCCTGGGTAGTGAATATCCTCACAATTTCATTATTTTCTCCCAAACTGCAAGATATGAAGATGGCATATCAATATGAGTCGTGTAGACAAATACACAAAATGCAACAATATCATGTAATCACTTACACGATATCCTACAATTGTGACTTCCAGTCATGTCATCGTCACACGACTTGTTTATAGTTGTGTCATCGCCAACAAGATACGAAGTCGCATATATAGTACATGATAACTTGCAGAGTCGTGTCACAGATGATGCAAAATTATGTTCTTATCTTGTTGTTCCAAATATAACTTATAGTTGTTTCCTTCCTTCACCTCATGATGAGTTCAGGTTATCATATGTCAAGTGAACATGTTGATATGATGGGGATATCATCTCCTTATTGAGACTTGAAGTCCTCTCTACATACAACTCCAACACTTCACTCATTGCTTTCTTATGAATGTTAAATATGGTTTCAAGATCTCCATCATCAGTACGTATGGTATGCATAGAGATGCCGGTACAACTATATATTTGAGCAACATGAGTCAATAGATTTAAGAACTTCACCCATGTGTCAATGGTCATCAGCTTCACTTTCCCACCTACGTACTCATGAGGACTTTCAAATAATCCATAGTAGTGTAGACAAACAACCACTTTTTCTATTACTAATAGTGAATTAGAAACACAAAATATTGTCAAGAATATATAATATTTATAATTATATATTATAATGAAGTAATGAAGTCAATTCACTGTGCTCACTATCATGAAGTTGTGTTCACCAGATGCTTAATTCATTGACATTGGAATAAAAAATTCATCATCCCCACTAGAGATTGTGTAAATAAATTTTTGGATATCCTCATATGGAGGAAAAGGAGAAAAAATAAAGAAGAATGTAATAAGAATGAGCAAAAATTGATAAGAATGAGGAAGATATGCCTTGTTGAACTTTGATATGTTATCATGTACTTGATTACACTATAACAGTGGTATCGTGTTATCGAGACACGATAGCAGTGGTATAGTGTACTTTATTACACGATAGTAGTGATATTGTATCATCAAGGACGCGATGCCACTAATATCATGTATTTAAATACACGATTTGAGAGCAACATTTAATCTCATCATATCTCCCTCATTTTTGATCTATTATGGCCCATTCTTTTTGCGTTCTTCTATATTTTTTCTCATCTTTCTCCAAATGAGGATATCTTAAATTCCTTAAGACACCTTCTTGTGGGGATGACGAATTTGCAAAGAGTAGTTTGTCACTCAAGTAGAAGTATTTTTCGACACAAAATTTCAACTTTCTTCATTCCTAAAACGTGTGAATAAAAAAAACTTTTGACCTGACAAATCACTTCTATATTAGAATCGAGAGGTTGTAAAAGTGTTTCTTCAGGTCATGTTGGCGAGCTTCTTTTGCCTGCTAGTGGGTAGAAAAGGTTTGACCCGATAAAGCTGCCAAAAATTTTTGTGTTATTTACACACCGCTGCTTCTGCTGCCGAAAGGGAACTTCATTGCTATATGATCACTGTGGGGGAAGCTTGTGTGAAATGGAGAACGGTTCAAGGTAGGTAAAATATGAAGTATTAGACAAGAGAGCAAAATAAGAAGACTAAATTCCAAAACCAAGTTATATAGCATGAACCCGAAAAAGCTAGGTAATATGGCATTTTGGGCTCATTTGTCAGGTAATATGAAAAAATCTCCTAAATTATTGATACCAACCGACTTATTCACATGTGAGAAATGTGGTAGAGAGTGTTTGCTTTAAACAAGGACAAAAGTCATTAGGCTTCAGCCGATATATCGAGGCATCGATGATGTATCACTTTCCCCATGGTTCGTTTACTCCCTAAAATTTCTGAAGAATTTCGCATGCCACTTGCCTCGTTTTTTGAGTCCCTAAAATTTTGAAGAATGTCTCATGTTCAACCACCTACTGTACCTATTCCTTGAATTATTCCTCACCCATCCACTCCTCTGGCAAAGGCGACACTGAATGCTTCTTTTAGGTTCGACTCTGCCTCCACCTTCTTGCCCAACTCCCACACCTTGCCCAAGTCACCTCTGCTGCCTCCTACAGAGCTGAGAAAGACGGCAAAAATCTACAGTGACAAAACAGCCGCCTTGCTCCGATCTGATCATGATGCCCAGAATGGCGGTGGTGCCAAAGAGATCGTTGCCTACAGGAATCCCCTTTTACGTGAACACATGAAGTACCACGAAGTGAGGAGCAGAAGCTCAAGCAATGGGGAAAAATGGCCAAGTTCTAGAAAAGGAATTTCTTACTCAATCCAAAACTAATGATTACATGAGATCAATTGGACTTATAACTAAAAGCCTAGAAACAACACATAAATAAAAATACAATTACCAATATGTCCTCCATTAATAAGATGAAGGCGAAATAAAACTACTACGATCAACCCCTATGTCTACACGCCTGTAAATACGAGAGCTCCATTTCCACATCAGCATCAGAAGGAACAGCCAAGAAGGTTATCAGCTATTCGAAATTACATATATAAGCAGATAATCCAAATTATACACGACATTTTCAAATTACGTAGTTATATAATGATTACCTTCAAAATCAAAATCCAATCCATCCATATCAGTATTGTCAATTACTTCTCCTCGCCATCTGGACCAAGGGTGCAGCTTCCCTAGTTCAGAAGCCTGAAGTTGTGCCAAGAAGAAGAAGAAGCTTGCAGTTTACATTGCTTCGGTGTATGAACCTTGTAAATAAAAAGGGCAAACAATTTAGTCCTCGAGTTTCTCCTGTGTTGGACATGCTCCTTCCGACAGCATTGTATCTTCAGTAACCATTTTAACATCTTCACAATTTAAAGTCAAATTGCAGCGGTTAAACATAGATGAAACCTCAGCTAAGCTCAAGAGATAAGTACTCTTAACATAGTCAATCAAGATGGCTCCTAAATTTCAGAAGATAGTAGAATTAGTGCCTTATACAAAGCTCCAATCATTTCTTTGACAAGCAAACAATTCAATCATGACTGAAAGAAAACAAAATTAACTTCGTTCACGAATAGTCACACATCCATTTTCAGTCAAACAAGATCACCTAGTATGGTTTTTAAATGCACTACTAACATCTATAGCCAGCTTCCGCAAACTTGTACTCCCTCCTGTCACTTTTAATAGGTACAGTTTTTTTCAAATGAACTAATTTTTTAGTATATTTGAAAGAAACTGTATCAATTAAAAGTGACCAGAGGGAGTATTATGCAGACAAATGCCCTCTCTACCTTTACAACAGGTAATGAAGATGAACATCCTTATCTATGTATTAACCCCACAATATCTAGGTTATGGGCAAGGATTTAATGTCATCACTTGTATATGAAACAATACCAGAAAATCCAAGTGAGAAAACTTAGTGGTAATATTCTACACACTATGCCTTTCTCCTGATGCAAATCTATCAAGTGAAGGCAAGAAGATTCACCATCGTATTCAAAATTCCTTTATTTAATTATTCCAGAATGTATTCATGAGTTAAAGATGGCAATAGAAATGTTACCATGCCTACTTCCGATATATGAATCACATAAAAGTTAACCCATTGACAGATACCATTAAAAAATTCTGAAGGAAATAATAAATACTAGTTGAGAGAAAATAGAATATTCTAGACTACATCCAAAAAAAATGCCTAAGTATAAATAACTTGTATCTGGAACAATTCATGACAGCCGGTGGTGGCACAATTATACAAAAGGGTCCACTCATCTTGCCTCGCTTTTGAATAATCAAAGTTTTTACAGAAAAATGTAAGCTACAAACACTCAGATTAATACAACATAACATATATAATTACCAAAAAAAAAATACAACATAACATATACAAAGCAGGAAATTAATAAACAGTGTTCTGTACTTCCATGCAAGTTTTTCAATCGCAATTTGTGCCTGCATGGCCTTTGATTCATTTTTTATGTAAAATTGTCATTGCAGACTAAAAATCAGCATTTAACCAGAGTCGGTCTAATCAACGAAATAGATGTGCAAAATGTAAGTTGTCACTCTAGTCATTGCGTCTATGTACCATGTTACAACCCAAACGTACTAGGACAAAACTCCTACTTATCAAATATCCAAATGACATTCATCAGTGATTTGGTTGAATGTTTTGAGGCAACATTAGCTTTTGTTTTGGTAATTAAAAATTTTATTAACCAAAAAGAAGGTGAACAAGAAAATACAAGAAAATTAAACCCAAAAACCCTCTCGCAGGAGGTAAGCTAGAGAGAATCATCAAGAAGATGATAAAAAATTCAGCAAACATGTTGAAAACTAGATAGAAAATAAGAAACACTAATACTAAAATAGAATATTCAATCCCAGAGGTTGACTGGATATAGAGCTTTTGAGTCCGATTGCTTCAGCTGAGAATTAACTTGATCAACTATCGACTTTATCAAAGAGTCAGATGAAGAAGAGAGCCCCTCAAAGATTCTTTTGTTTCTTTACTAAAAAGTCAGCTGAGAATTCAACTTAGGCAATTAGTAGAGGACAAAGTTTACTACATTTCAAACTGCCAGATAAAACAACCAAATCTAATCTACAAATGAGGAAGTGCTTACGAGCAAATTACTTAAAAATGCAATAGTTGAAGTTGTTGATGAAAATAAGCCCTTCACTTACAATGAAAATTAACAACTCATCAACAACTTCAATGATGGTTGTTTTAGTAATAATGTCATTATCGATACTTCCCCTTTTGCAATTTGGTTTTGGTTAGTTTATCAAACTGTTTGAAATGTAATAAACTTTGTCTACTATTAATGTTGTCTTAAAACATGCACCAAATTATTGAAGAATATCATCTGGATTTTTCATACACGGGTATTATCATTACATTGTCGTCTTAACATGGTACATAGACGAAAATGTATTAAACCTTGTCTTCCAACTCCAATCCTATGTCGGGAGACTAACCAAGATCATTAAGAAAGTACAGGATTCTCACGAAAATGGCTGTTACGAGAATTCTCTTCATCAAATTATTTCATTTCTAGCTTCCACAGCCAGACTCTCAACATAACATTATATAAAAGATTATGAGAAAGCACTTGCAAATGTAAAAAAAAAGGAAAAAATTTCAAGAAGACAAAAGAAATGGTGTATTGCAGAATTTTACTATGATCTTAGTTCTCTAGAATTGGGTTTGGAGTTGTAGGGACAAAAAAGTTGCGATGATTTTAGATATGGTGCAGCGCCAAAGGAGGTTGCTCGTGCAATGGAACAGAAAATGACATTCTTGGGGAAAGAGAGGGTGGAAGTGGCACATTCCACAGCATCCAGACTCCTCCACATGCTGGCAGTCATAGATAGGCCAGCTGGACTTCTTCGATTTTCACCAAGCATTTGAATCACCTCAGGAAGGAGTGAGTCTAGCATTGGCTCACTCCTCTTCAACCACTTTACCCCCGCTTCTATCTCGTCTCTTCTTTGCAAGCCTACATGAATTTCAATTATGCTCGTTTTCAAAAAAAACGAATGAAGAAAAGGAAGATGAAAGAGGGTATAGAATGCTTGAGAGGAGATGGCTAACCTTGGACTCCTACAGAAGGTAGATCACCTATTGCCAAGAAGGGTGGAGATCTGGCCGCCCCGCGACCAATATAAGATGTGGAGAACTTCGCCAGCCCCTGCACCCTGATGCTACTGCCGCAAGCTCACCCACTTTCACATCCCCTGTATGCCCATGAAGGCGGTCCTATTCAAATCTATCACCTTAGCTACCACCTCCTCCCCCACCGTTGCCCCTCACTACCAATGGAGATGACAATGGCCATATCATCCTGTCACTGTCCCTCCATCTATAATCGTCCATCAACGGAGACAAGTACAACTAGTGCCATTGATGGAGGTAGCAATCACAGGTTGATCTTGTCCATTGGCAGCTCCTATTTTGTTGCTTAATGGGGTTTGTTGTTAATTTTTTTCTCCTAAGAACACAATTTTCTGATCAATATTCAGAGTTGTAGCAGACAGATAAATCTAATATTTGACTTGGGTTCTGAGTTTTCAAATCAACATTCTGAGATGTTTAGAATCTAAGGTAATTTCAATATTCAACTTGGGTTCTCGATTATTGTTCCGCTTCACAGTTTAGATTAGTTTCATTGGTGTTTGATAATGGTCTTTAGCAAGATAGATCGCAAAACTAACTCTGTGATCGACTTGCATGAAATGGGATTGAATGGGGAAAAAAGAAGAAAAGGAAGAGGTAGCAGTAAATACCAAGTTACTTCGTCATTGAATTTTGTATAATTTTGTTAATCGGGTCTATGACAAAGAAAGTTTTTGTTTTGCTTGAACTATGACTAATTGCATAGTCTACACTCTTTCTTTCTGTCCAAACTGTGAGCAATTCTTCTGTTATGTTTATACTCAGTCAGATTTCACACTGCCTAAAACTAACTTTGTAAAATTCACTTCCCTTGAATAGAACACATTCGATCAGTTGTACCAGCTAATCTTAGGCCTTAGCTCTTAAATTTCCTTTTTCTTGGAGTTTTAGTCCTTCACATGATATGTCAACAATTCTGACTCATCATTCTCTACAACTCTGACTCGGCTAAGATTAGCTCTTAAATTTCCTTTTTCTTGGAGTTTTAGTCCTTCACATGATATGTCAACAATTCTGACTCATCATTCTCTACAACTCTGACTCGGCTTTTATACCTTTCCAACAAATTGTTGGTATTCAGTATTGTCTTCTTTGTATATTGTCTGCATCACTTCGTTTAATTTCAGACTCCTCTATAAAGCAAAATCCTAGCAGAAAAAGCCCAATTTATATCATAGAAGCATTAATCTATAATAGATCTGTATATTTCTTTTCTTTGACAGAAGGAATACCTGTAAACGACTAGTTTTTGTAATTATTCAAAGCTGGCATGGGCAAGAATGCAGGGAGAAAACGCGTAGGGCTCAGAAAATGCACTTTTCTCTTGCGTTCTTGCCCTGCCAGCTTTGAATATTTACAAAATCAGCCATTACCTGATTCTTCAGTGACTTTCCGTAGGAAATCTCCTCAAGAGGAGATTCTGTGAGCAGTCAATTTATCCCTCCCCAATGACTTCTTCCAGCGCTTGATTCTGTGAGAAGTCAATTCACATCTCTCCAAGAATTAGTGTACCAAACGCGGTACTCCAGAAATAACCCTAGATTCTAGGGAAAGTGATGAAGAAAGTCAATTTTGGTGCAACCAAACGCACCCTAAGTCAGGCGGCGTGCCAACAACTTTGACAAAGTTTTAAAGAGGAGAAGGAAGAACAATTGATGTGCTCATTCCAAGAATGGACCTTGGCTTGTGTAGGCATAACCACGAGAGAAAAAAGAATTGCATGGAGCAATTAAAGTTATAAGTGCAGATAAAGCAATCGAGAATTTAGTCCAGTGACTGTAAGGCTATGGTAGGTGGAAACAATGGATGATGGCATGGAAGCTTATTGACGAGAGAGGAACATTGAGCAAAGGAGGGACAATGAGTAAACAGAGAGGGAAACGAGCTAGGAAGAGGAGGATATCAAGGGGAACGTCCACTATCAATTTTACCAATTACTACATTTATATTAGTTCGCCCTCACCAATTTATTTTATATTTATTCTCCCTAATCAATTTTGGCAAAACCACTACGTGTATCTTTAGGCATAATCCTCTACAAATCCTAGCCTAGTTACGAATCCCCAATTCAAAGGAAACCACCATCAATGAAATATCACTCATAAGAAAAGTAAATAACATTTGCTAACCCAGCTCATCATGTACAATTGAAATGCTATCAAAACCACTACGTGTATCTTTAGGCATAATCCTCTACAAATCCTAGCATAGTTACGAATCCCCAATTCAAAGGAAACTACCATCAATGAAATATCACTCATAAGAAAAGTAAATAGCATTTGCTAACCCAGCTTATCATGTACAATTGAAATGCTATGTACACTTGCCCATAGGGACGCTCGCCACAATGAAGCATCAGGCTCACGAGTTGGCATGCATATTGCCCGCTCATTGTAACGAGAGTGCAGCTAGCAGTCTTCGGAACATAGCATTTCTCTTGTCTAATATTCACATCTTAAATCCTCTAATCTGCATGGCCAACTTATATTTGCCACCCATAACAGAATGAACGTATGCATGATAACCATTTGGGATAACCCCTCCATAATTCACCCAATTTTATACACATAATAACTGGAGAATTAGAAGAGAATTCTTTAGTATAGCCAGGAATTATAGATAGGTAACAAACACAGATGAGAAACCACAACTTAGATAAATAATGATCATTGAAGGAACAACCAAGCAGACCAAGAAGATTATCAGCAGTTTAAGATTTCACGTAGAATGGTCCAAGTATACATGAAATTCTAAACTTACATAGTTTTGTAAGATATTAGCTTGAAGATCAAAGTTCAATCAATCCAGCTCAATATATTTGATTCCTTCTCTTAGCCAATTGGACCATTGGTGTAGCTTTCTTTATTTATTAGCCTGCTGCTTGTCTAGCTTCAGTGTATGAACAAAGGGAAAAAGGAAAAACTATTCAATCCTCTAATTTTCCTTGTCTTGGACAAAGTAAAATCTATTTTATCCCGTCAATAAACTAATTAACTATTTGAGAAAAGGAAAGCTATTCAAAACTCTAAATTATGATAGCTCAAATCATCCTCTAATCAATCTCTTGAACTAAATTTTCAAAGGAGCATGTCGAATCACCAGATTATTGGTTCTTTTCCTCCCTAAATCACCAGATCATTTATAAAAACACCAGATCTTATGAAACATTTAACTAAGTGTAAGCTATCAAATAATAAGGAAAATAATAATGCTAACCCCAATCTGTACACCAATCCCAGACACCTGTTTTTTTGTTGGACAGGGACAAATGAACCATGTAGGGCACATTTCAGTGTCCAATAGAAATACGGTTACATTGGTTTGGTTTACAAATTCAGTGTACCGTTGTCAGCTTAAAGCGAATAACTTTGGTGCATGAAAGAGAAGCAACGATCCTACATATTGATAAAAGCAAGCTACCTTCTATATATGCCATTATGTCTAAAAGTACCAAATTTGATCACTGCTTCAATTGTGGTTAGCTTCCAGTCTAGTGACACTAAATTGGTCAACAAAGAACAGTAGTAATTAAAATCCACTAGTCCTCTCTCACACAATTTAAATTCTCCTACATTCAATACTGTGAAGCAAATGAGCAAAGCAATCAAGTTAACTATATAACAATTACTACGTACAAGCTCAGACTCTGAGAGCGAAGAAAGACAAGCAACATCCTCTGGGTGACAATTTCCTGGGCTTTTCACGAGCATTCCCCATTCAGACATTGAATCTAACAGATGAAGTGCAACCTGAACCAGAACCCGAACCCGGTACATGCCCAAGACAGAGTCAAACTACATACGTCGCAAGTTGAGTAATCAATGAAGGTAAGTAAAAAATGAAAATTATTAACTAGTAATTCACAATTTAATCGACCAAGGAAAGAAGAAACTATTACCTAGTAATACACAATTCAACGAACGGCTATTTAAGTAGGAGTAATAACAAGTAATACACGGTACAAATAAGGAAGGCAAATAAAAATTACTCCATCCAATGAAGCTCATCTGCATTGCAAAACCAGTGAAATTTATTGGTTTCACTGGTTTATGGTCAACCATGTAATAATAGACTCATGTTTTTTTTCAAATGCAGACAAGCTATATTGGACGGAGGGAGTATTAACTATAATGCACAATTCAAAGAAATTACACACATCCAAGACATACAAACAAGTAAATCTACAACCTCTATCAAATATAAATATATATATATATATATACAAGGCAAGACTCAAAAGTTTTAACAAACCAACATGGTTTCCTTAATGCAAAAGTACAAAAAACATAATAATAGTAATCAAATAATGAAACTTCAGCAATTGGGTGAAGAGATTGGAGGGGGGGTGGAGATGGTACCTGATGTGGAGACGCACGAGGGAAGGAGTATTAACTAGTAATGCACAATTTAAAGAAATTACACACATCCAAGACATACAAACAAATAAATCTACAACCTCTATCAAAAATATATATATATACAAGGCAAGACTCAAAAGTTTTAACAAACCAACATGGTTTCCTTCAATGCAAAAGTACAAAAGACATAATAATAGTAATCAAATAATGAAACTTCAGCAATTGGGTGAAGAGATTGGAAGGGGGGTGGAGATGGTACCTGATGTGGAGACGCACGAGGGAAGGAGTATTAACTAGTAATGCAAAATTCAAAGAAACTACACACATCCAAGACATACAAACAAATCAGTCTACAACCTCTATCAAAAATATATATATATACAAGGCAAGACTCAAAGGTTTTAACAAACCAACATGGTTTCCTTCAATGCAAAAGTACAAAAGACATAATAATAGTAATCAAATAATGAAACTTCAGCAATTGGGTGAAGAGATTGGAAGGGGGGTGGCGATGGTACCTGATGTGGAGACGCACGAGGGAGGGAGTATTAACTAGTAATGCACAATTCAAAGAAATTACACACATCCAAGACATAAAAACAAATAAATCTACAACCTCTATCAAAAATATATATATATACACAAAGCAAGACTCAAAAGTTTTAACAAACCAACATTGTTTCCTTCAATGCAAAAGTACAAAAGACATAATAATAGTAATCAAATAATGAAACTTCAGCAATTGGGTGAAGAGATTGGAAGGGGGGTGGAGATGGTACCTGATGTGGAGACTCACAAGGGAGGCCGAGGATGGTCTCTGCTGGAAAGAGAGAGGGTGTGTTTTCAATTCCCAGTAGGCCGTTTTGCATTGTAAACTTCTAGAAGAATTAGATCCCCCTTTGTAACCACTTTTATTTCATGTAAAGATTCGAAACTGCATAATCCGAAACCAAGGAATGCTGCATCAGATATCCGAGATATATCGTGTATAATAGTACCGGTAGTTTAAGATATTTATTGATTTGTGTATTTACATATTTTAGGGAAATAAATATTTACAGATCGCGAAAGAAGATAATTTAATTCCTGATCCATGACATGCCACGTTGGCTCTGAACCCGGGGGGTTTTTTTACACTCTAAACCGAAAGGCGTCATTCGGAAAGATGCCTTCCTTTTTAAAAAATAAATTGTTAAAAAAATTTACTTAGAAAGGCATCATCCAAAAGAACGCCTTCCTTTAAAAAAAGTATTAAATTTATTTTTCTATGAAAGGCGTTATCCAGAAGGACGCCTTCTTTTTTTTAAATTCTTCAATTTTTTTTAAATCGTTCAAAAAAAAATCCAGTAGGATGCCATCCTTTTAACTGTGGAGTTTTTGGCATTCTACTGGGTATGTCCTTCGGAATACTCACGCATCCTCCAATGCAGGAATAAAAAGGGAGTGAAGCTGAGTAGATAAATTGCTATAGCTGCTATGAACGGCTGAAGCTCGAAGTAGAAGATTCTTTTAAATTTTATTTATGATTGTTTTTATTAGACTGGTCAGTTTGTGTGCTAAGAACCTGATATTTGGATTATTGTTTATTTGATTGCTGTAATAGACTAAGTAGTTTTTTTGGTAATGTTATGTTTAAGATTGGATACTTGAATATTGTTCAGTCATATTGATCTTATATACTCCAATTTGTTAATTCGGTTGATATCGATCGAGTATTCGGTCACTCCCCGAGTTTCTGACCTCCTGACTGTATTTGATTGGTTGCTTCAGCGCTCTAATCGAGGTCTGAAAATTTGGGGTGCGACACCTACCAACTACGGCTTGCCCCCTGATATCCCAACTCCGCCTCGCCTCGCCCCGCCCCCTAATATCCTAGCTCCTCTCCGCCCCTGATCTATCGGCTCTGCCCCGTCCCTTGACATCTCAGCTCTGCCCCACCCCTTCCCCGTCCTTGGCCTACCAGCTCCGCCCCGCCCCCTGATGTCCCAACTCTAACCCACCCCTAACGGTCAGGGGTGGGGAGGAGTTGGGATGTCATGGGGCAGGGCGGAGCTGGTAAGCCATAGGCGGGGAGGAGCTGGGATATCAGTGGGCGGGGCAGCACTGGGACGTCAGGGGACGTGGCAGAGCTGGTAAGCCAACGGCGGGGAGGAGCTGGACGTCTGAGGGAGGGGCGGAGTTGGGACGTTTGGGGTGGGGAGGAGTTGGGACGTCAGGGGTGGGAAGGAGCTAGGACGTCAAAGGGCAAGGCGGGGTAGAGCTTGGATATCAGGGAACTGGGTCATTAAGGGTGGTGTGGAGTTGGTAGGCCATGGGCGAGGAAGAGTTAGGATGTTAAAGGGTTGGGCAGAGCTGGGACATCAGGGGCAAAGTGGAGTTCGGACATCAGGGGCTCTTTTTTCCACAACGCCGATTTTGAAAGACGTTATCCGAAATGATGCTTTTTTTAACCAATTAAAAGAAAGGAAAGCATCTTGCCGTTTTTAAGTTTGAAAGACGTCACTTAGAAGGATGCCTTCCTTTCTTTTGAACGATTTTAAAAAAAATTAGAGAACTTACAAAAAAAGGAAGCGTACTTCTGGATGACACCTTTCAAAGAAAAAAAATTCACGATTTTTTTTTAAAAAAGGAAGGCATCCTTTTGGATGACGCCTTTCAAAGAAAAAAAATTTAACAATTTTTCTTAAAAAAAGGAAGGTGTCCTTCCAGATGACGCCTTTTAAAGGCGTCTCTTCAAGTGATGCCTTTCAATTTGAGTGAAAAAAACTGGCGGGTTCAACATTAACATGGCATGTCAGATGACCGAATCGGGAATTAAAGTTTCTTCCTTCCTGATCGGTAAATATTTATTTTATTAAATAGTATTTGGTAAATTCCCGTATTCTAATGTCTCCGTATTAATAATAATCTTGCATATAAATGAGATTATTAGTAGTGAGCATAATCCACACTAAAAAGTAGTGCATGTCTTATGTACTTTTTTTGTACATTGTATTCTCATAAATGTGTAATATTGTCATTGTTTGTAGACTCCATTATGAAAAAAATTACAGTGGATTGAAGACTCGTGATAATAATAATATAGACATCTTAATTTGGAAATATATATTAAAGACAACTGGCAAGAGGAAAAGGATAGATGTACAAAATTAAGGAGGGAGATAATTACCTTTTTTTTCTAAAGAATAGGAAATTTACTTACAACTGAAATTCAAACATATTTTTTCTCTTAACTTTCTCTCTTTTTTTGGGTAACTTCCCTTAACTTTCATAAAGAAGACTTTATGGATCAGATTTCAAAACCAACATAATAACTTAAGTAAGGTAAGGTAGAGAAAAAATAAAAAAGCTTTCAAATTTTTTTATTACAGGAGTAATTTATTCCGGGAAAATTTACCAAATAATAAAAGGTCCTTTCTCTCTCTCCCCCCCCCCCCCCCCCCCCCCCTTCTCTTCAAAGGAAAACTGACCTCCATGCACCAGATTCTGGAATGCCAGAGGCAGCCGAATTTGATGTTTGAAGAGCTAGAAACAGCTTTCTTTGTGAAGACCAACTCTGGGAGGACACCCCCTTGTGTCTTCTTGCCCTAGAGTGTCTATGCACTGGAAGAAGAGAAGGGCACTCAATAGAGGAAGCCCTTGACGAAGAGAAGCCAGGACCATATAGGTTATGAAATGAACTAGGATGTCCAGCAGTGAAAACTTTCCATCTGCAAACCAAACACCAAATAACCAACTCGTTAGTGAGCAAATAAGCATGTTAGCTGTCACTCTAACAAGCTGCTGAGTATCCTGATTCTATCAGTAATCGAGTAATTTAAATACAGTCTTGGAAAGCAACACTGTCGAGAAGCAGAGGTCAGAAAGTAGGCTCTTTTCATTCTAAAGGTAAATTGCGAACAGAAGAATTAATTAATAGGACAAATCAAATTGAGCCTCTTAAATTCGGTTTTCTCTTATATTCTTAAAACTTTATGTTCAATGAGGCATTTCATCAAGCACATAAGCAACTATCCCACATGACCAAGTCGATAGTGGCCATCATTTTAATTACCCCAAAAAAGATAGTGGCCATCATTTTTAAGCTTCCGAACCCCGAATTTCCACCAAGAACTTCCCAACTTAATAGCAAATATGATTTCAAGCAGAATCACCGGTTTTGGTTTAGCAGAAGCAAAGCGACGCTGACGCAACACTGGATGAAAAAATGCTAAAATGCCACTGAAAAAGTACGAAAATAGTACTACCTTCGTTCCATATTAATATTCCTATTTGGTATTTCAAATTGAACCACACAGGCAACCATCAAACTTAAGCTTCTCAAAATAGGGCTTTTCTCAGAAAATTAACGCATTTCATTATCAATCAGGCAATTCACCACAGACATTCCGAAACCCAATTAACCAAATGTCAGACCCTCAAAACGGTTTTTTTTCCTCCCAGAAAATTCATGCATTCAATTATCAACTAGGCAATTCACTGCAGATACTGCAAAACGCAATTAACCAAATGACAAAGAACAGGAAAAGAACAGATGGGTGTACTTGAACTGCTGCCAAGAAACCCATTTGGAACTCAACTGCTAAAGAAATGAAAGTCAAACATAACAGAGTTGGAATTGAGCTCAACTGCCAAAGACATGAAGTCAAACTAACTTACCAGAAAACCAGACACTGTACTGTTTTGTGTTATCTGAGGACAGCAAGTGTACTACTGAGAAGCCAGTCCAGTTATGGCATGAAGAGTTGCCAGAAGTGGGGAGTTAGTGGGCAAAAGGGCTTGTAAGGAAAGGAAAGAGAGCCCCAAAACATTGCAAACTGCCCGAACTCCTTTATGTGAGCGCCATTAGCCAGATTTCATTTTTAAACCAAGGAAAATGGATTCAGTTTATATGAGCTCTGTCTCACATGCGTCTGCGTCGATACAATCTGGGGCAGTCGGATTTTGATCCGGCAGCAGGTGTTTATATGGGCAGGCGGGTTTAGATAGCCCTGCACGCTGTCTGATCTTAATTCGATGGCTCAGATTGTCTTGCCTGTCTCATAAACTTTTTCCAAGGAAAATAACCAATGGGGCTTAAAATATGGATCTGTACCGTTAGATTTCGATCCATAAGTGGGTACTAAGGGAGGCAGTAGGCACCTACGTCTGCTCTGCGTGCCATTGGATCCTAATCCGACAACTCAAATTAACTTTTTTATAGGACTGCTCAGATTAACTTTTTCGATAAAGTATTTATCAAAAGAGCAATAAAATTATGGTAAAATATTCCTTGTCCAAGTTATATGCACGCTTGCAAAGTGCACAATTTTGGTTCCATTGTGCCTTAGGGCTATTCTCGGACCAGACGGTATGCTATCCTTGTCCAACTGTCCAATGGACACGGATACGGACAGCCTGACTAATGCTTGTCTGAAGCCTGACTTGACAACTGCTTGATGCAGCTTCACTTGTCAGAATAATATAAAGTTGATCGAGGAACCATAACCAGCACTATAAATTGTCACTCATCTGTGGTGAAACAGCACAAGGAACCGCAACCAGCACTATAAATTGTCACTCATCTGTGGTGAAACAGCACTGAAGCAGAGCCGAGGAGAGACTGGGAGATGGAAGGAATCGAGCACAAGACCTTGAGCGTCAATGGCATCAACATGCACATAGCCCAGACAGGGCCACCTCAAGGTGCCCCCATGATCCTCTTCCTCCACGGTTTCCCGGAGCTCTGGTACACGTGGCACCACCAGCTCGTCTCCGTCGGTGACCTTGGCTACTGCTGCGTCGCCCCGACCTTCGTGGCTACGGTGACACCGACGCCCCCCGGGACCAAACTTCCTACACCGTCTTCCACGTCGTCGGCGACCTGGCCGCCCTCCTCGACACCACCCCCGCCAACCGCTGCCCTCTCTCCTCCTTCCTCCTCCTCCACCCCCGCCGGCCTCCTCTCTCCTCTTTCCTCCGCCTCCACCCCCGCAGCCCTTCTTTCTCCTCTCCGTCCTCCTCTCCTCTCCATCCCCCGCTCCCCCACCGGCCACCTCCCTCCTCTTCTCTCCACCCCCCCTCCCCGGCCACCCTCCTCTCCCTCGCCGCCTTGCTAGTCCTCGGACAAATGGCTGTCCGAAAACCCTTGGCTGTATCCGTGGTCGAACTCCACGGACAGCTCCTCTTTGGCGCGGACACAGCCACAGATACAGACGGCTTTGCGGACACGACCAGCCCTACCTATAATATATGGGGCATGGAAGATTTCTAAATCTCACCTGTCCCTTAAAACATGTGAATCAGTGGATCTTGATCCGATGCACTGAGGACATATTAAAAAATGCCATTAGTCAATATTGAATGTTTTCAATTTGACTGGTGTACATTACTCTTCTCTAACGTTAATTGTGTTAGAAAAACAACCTTCCGGCTCATTACCTTCTATGTATGCGAGATGGGATATCAAAGATCACAACATAAAAAGTGAGCGGCATGCAACAATACCACAAAAGAACATAGAGGTTTAATATGAAAAAAGCCTTCAAGAGAAGTCAAACTCCATAGGGAAACTTTATACTCCTTCCAGTCACTTTTAACGGACATAATTTTTTTTCAATTTAGTTCATTTGAAAAAAAAATGTATGTATTAAAATGACCGGAGAGAGTAATAAATGAATTGTGATAGTAAACCCGTATCTTTCCACTTGGCATAGGATGGGAAACAAAAGGGAAAGTTGATTTTTTAAAAAATTATTTTAATTTTTAAAAAAAAATTAATTTTTTTTAAAAATACTAATTTGACGATATTTTTAAAAAAGTTCGAAATCGATATTATAATGTATCGTTTAACTGGTTGAAAGCCGATATCGATATATCGCCGATACAACATTCCATGGGCATGAGCGAATAGGGATGCGAGTGTAGGTGGCATTATCCGAAATAGACGCCTCACGTAAGATGTGGGTTTCAGCCTTGTCCAAAGGTATCCATCCTTCACTCAATTGACATAGCTGATTGTGATGCTGGCTATCACTATCACCATAAGGGTCCATGTCAAAAGTGCACACGAGTAGGACAACTGTGGTCCCTTGTAGTGTTATCCAACTTCAAATAAAAGCGAATGGCCCTTATATGTCATTCTCGCTCCGCCATTGATAGTGTATATTTCCGAAATTACACAAAGGAAAATGATATTTGTACATCACTTTTCCTACACATTTCCATACACATCAGCTGTGTATGGAAATGTGTAGGAAAAGTGATGTAGGGCTATCGCTGTCCACACACAAACTGGGTGGCCCAATACTAGCAAGCATGGTGCCTAGACACTTCGGAGTCTATTGCGGGGACATTAACTTTTTAAGGCTAATTATTATTGATCAATAACAGTATATCGCTTATTTATAATCATTATTAGTCTTACAAAGAGGGATCTGAAAACATAAGAACAGTATCAGCAACTTCCTAGCCATTGAAGTGAAGTGCATAGATATCATAAAAAGTGATTACCAAGTATGTACTCTTTCCATCAACGAACCACTATCTCAGGGACTACACCCTGGTTTCCCTTGTAACAGAAGAGAAACCATAATCATTTAACTTTAATTAGATATAGTCAAGCAGTCGCCACAACCATTTAACTTTAATAAGCTTGAACTGACGGACTCGTCGTTGCTTGGAAGTAGCAGGAGAAACCATTCTGTTGCAGTATTTCACAAATTTCTACTTTTTGAAGAGACCTAAGGGGATATACTAAACTTGAAAGAGTACGATTTGTACATGGAAAGAGTATGATTTGTACATGGTCTTTCTCAAGTGAATGGTAAAAACCTTCTCATGGAGCAAATAGAAGTCGAGGAAGGCAATGCCGAGCTAACATAAGCTGTGCTTCGAGAATGGATCAAAGAAGAATGTAAACCTGAACCACATGCCATGCCTTGGTAGACCCAATAGTATTCGGTAATCACTACTATTTCTCGTAATAGGTACATGCATAATTCGAAAATAGTTCAAGACTACAAGACATCTTCTCATGAGACAAGACTCCGAACTGATACCTGGAGAAGGTACAGCACTAGTTTGTTTAGCAAAAAGAAGTAAACAGTGGTTTATGAATTCGTTGTTCATTCCCTCGAATAATATTAGAAGGTCTCACTTAGAGATCCCTGCTCCATAAGCTCTGACAATACATTCCGCATTTTCTCAAGCGAGACCGGTTTCAGTAACACACCATCCATGCCAACCTTCAAACAAGTTTCTTTTGTTATCCTATCTGTAGTACCAGTTAGCGCAATGAGAAAAGGCATCTCATGGCGCTTAGGGAATCTTTGATGCATATGAACCACCACTTCGTAACCGTCCACCCCAGTCATGGACCCTACGTCCATAAACACAATTCTGAATTTCTGTTGAGAAACTACACGCAGGCACTCGTTGCCTGAACTAACAACTGTTACATCACATCCCAGATGCGTAAGCAGCCCTTTCGTCACCGTTCTACTCACCCTGCAAATAGTCAACTATCAGGAGAAGAAGAAAATTTAAAAGCAAAGGGAGGTTGCTTAGTGAAAGGGATCAGCATTCAAATGAAGATAATAAATTGAGCTATTTTTTCTGCAACATGCTAATTCAAACTGGTCGCAGAATAATTAACCAATGAATGGACAGTAACTCAGACAAAAGGGTCTTGAAATTGACTTCTGTAGAAAGACCCCTATTGGAGGAACCACACCTACTTGAGGAACCTGCCTACTTAACGGACAATGTATTTCAGCCAATCTTGTCCCATGTCATCAGAGGCAGAGCTTCATATATTGTAGCCTGTAAAACCTTGACTTTTGACGGCCAATTTTCAATAGTGGTCCAACAACTATGCAAATAGAAGCTATGGTTGGCGAAAATTTGACCGAATGTTCCACTTGTAACCATATTTGCAGCATACCCAAAAACTTCTCAGGTTTGTGATACTTACCCGTTATCATCTACTATGAGAATCTTCAGGCCTGGAAAATTTGTTTGGCGATGACATGGTTGGGCTTTAGAGACAATATAATTCTCAAACTCATTTGAATATTCAGAGATCCCAAGTTTGACATAAAATATAGCAGTGCATCCTTTGCCTGGACCGTCACTCTCTATCCATATATGCCCATCCATAAGATTAACAAACCTGATTATCATAGACAAATAATCAATGTTCTACAAAATGCATACGGAAGGTATGAAATATCTCCCCAAAATATAACTGAAACCAAATATAAACCCTGCAGCGATATACTTTAAGTCACGAGATCCCTATGGGCTGTCACATGTTATACGGTGTAAGGGATTCAGTCAGAATCTATTTATTTTTTCCTCTTTGCATTAGCAATTGCAAGATTAACTTATTGACGATCAAAAAATTTAAAGCATACTCGTATAGGAGATTAGAGCAAAAAATGCCTTCTTGTACACAAGAAAAGAAAAAAATCACTGCTGAGGGTGTGAGTTACACATGCACACCTCTTACAGATAGCAAGCCCTAGTCCAGTACCACCATAGTTTTTATGCGCTGGTGGATGATTTTGTGCAAATTTGTTAAATAACTTTGGTATATCCTGTGCACTCAAACCTGAGCCTGCATCCTTTACCTAAACCAGAAGTAAAACAGAAAGTAATTAATCTCTCCATATCACAGTCATGCAGCACAGAAATCTGCACATCCTACCTAAGAAATGGGGTAACTATGATTTGCATGTTATTGGATACTAACCTGCACTCGTAAATAAAAGTTACTGTCACTTGGCACTGGTTGGAATTCTGGCGAACACACATCTCTGAGTGACTCTGCTGCGGCAATAGACGCTGCAATAGATATATTTCCTTCCTTGGAGAATTTAACAGCATTCCCAACTATGTTTAAGATGATTTGCATGAGACGCTTTTCATCACCAACTGCATATTCTGGTAAATCTGGAGCCAAATTTAATGATATCAAGATTTTCTTGACAGATGCGATAGGCTTTATCAAATTAAGGACCTGCAATAAAAAAATGTACTTAACTTAGTTAGAATACAAACAAAAAGTCCGGTTCCATTTTAAACATCTGAACAGTGAGATGACCTGAAAGCCTAAAATACCATTCTGTTTAGGGGTTATGAGTCCTTTAACATAACTAGAGATAGAGCTGAAAGGATACAAACCTCTCTGAAAACTGCATGAAGTTTAAAGATATCCAACTTAAGTTCAAGACTTCCATCTTCAAGCCTCGATAGATCTAGGACATCATTTATGAGGGTCGCTAAAAGATTGCTGCTTTTCAATACAGCTTCTACCATCATGCGTTGATCAGGGTTCAATTGAGTTTCTTGCAACAAGGATGAGAGAGCAAGAATAGCATGCATTGGAGTCCTCATTTCATGGTTCATAACAGCTAGAAAATCATTACGAGCCCGAATTGCTGTTTCTGCTTCTCTTCTGGCCAAATCAAGTGCAGTATTCTGCTCTAGAAGGAGATCTCTAGCTCTCATAGATTCCTCCAAGATTGCTGCATGTGAAAGAGCAACAGCGACCTGATGTGATGAAACAAGTTATTACTCCATAGACAGTCCTATATTAAGAAGAAAAATACTGAAATTTTATTGTGTATTTGCAAAGAATGTTATGCCCTAATCAAGGAGGTACACAAGAAGAAAATTATTAGCCTTAAAAATTTTACCTGATCAGCAACCACCTCCACAAGCTCCAACTCATGAACATGCCACTGCCTTGCACTGTCTGAAGGGAGCATCAAAACCAGCACAGCATACCTCTTAGATGAAAGCTCCGGCCAGTCATTGATTTGGAAATTTGTGAGATGCAAAAGTGGAACACGCACAGCAACAACTTCTCCCGGTATATACTTTCCAGCAAGAGATCGAATCCTAGCCAAGGGAGAATTTGGTGATATTTTCACTGCTTGATTGCTGCTAAACACTTGATTCACAAGTGGAAGCTGAATAGGTATAGTCAGGCCGCCAGAGTTATGATGGCAGAGGGTGTGAGATAGTTGAAGTTCCAAACCAGTTCGAGTGGGCATCCAAAGAGCACACTCCTCTAAATCTAAAGTTCTACCCAGTTCAACAAGAGTTGTCTTTAGTATGGTATGTCGATCAAGGGTGCTTCTGATTTCATGTGTCAACATTCTAACATGCCGCCCTGTCTCTTCTTGAGTACGAATAAGTCCCATCTCTCTGTCAAGCTCTGCAGCTTTGTTCTTCAAGAACAATTCTCGTGTTTTAACACTTAGTAGATCAGGTATTATGTGAACAAGCATCAAGGCCGTCGCACATGACACAACAGCTGTTAACACTTTTGCTGTGGCCATAACCACAACCACAGTCCTAGAATGTATACTGAACGTCCACAAATTAATAAAATGCGTCGCCCCACAAAGAACTATGAAGGCACCAAACTGCACAAGAACCCATCTGTAGGGGAACACTGCAGATTTCTTCACGAAGTAGATAAGCTCCAGGGGTATGGAGAAGTAAGCAAGAGCAATGAAAAAATCTGAAATGTATTGATATCTCATCAACAATTCATCTGCAGGCCACTGTGGATCAATACAGTTGCAAGTCTCCATGTTTGACAGCTCAAGCCCACTCAAAAACAAACCTTCAGTGGTTAATCCTGGTAACATAAAAACAAACAACGCATTGGGCAACAATATATAACACTGTCTATGTTCTTATGAGACATTACATAGAAGCAGGAATTTTTTTTCCAAATTTACGGTATAATCAAATAATTAGTTCATTTTGAAAACCCAAATTGAGCTAATAATATGGGGCGGAAGGAGTATAATCTAATTCAAATTAAAAAACTTTTTTTTTTTTTCAGAAAGAAAAAAACAGAATTAGCCCATCAAGAGCATGACATTTAGTAAAATCAAGTAACCATGCACAATCATATAGACAAATGATAACCCCATCAAGCAACTTAAAGAGCATAATCATGTATGGTTTTGGCTACTAAAAATGAAAATCAGCTCCCAATTGGATTCACACATCCATCCACAACATGGATTGAAATCACTTAGGGGGGTTAGTCGTGAAGGATAATTTTTTCCACAATCCCCAAAAACAGAGTGAAAAAATTCCACGGGGTAGTCACGTGTGATTTTTTGGTGTGAAAAAATTATCACACGTTAGTCGTGCGTGTCTTTCTCGTGGGACATTTTTTCCCGCGTTAGTCATTTCCCACCGTAGTTTATGTGATAATCTTGAATTGTCACACCTCTTTGTATTTTGGCATCAGATTTGTGTCTTTTTTCCACACTTTCAAAATTGTGCAAAAATTTCCACACTTCTAGCCTAGCTTAAGTGTGAGCCCCACAAGCTATAATAGTAGTTCAACCCAATCAACTTCCTTACTCTAGCCATCTCCCTCAGAAAGGCCGGAAGGCTAGAACAACGGCCATCCTTCTCTACCATGAATGTTCATATGCTCCTCTTTATTTGAGGTTGACGATCTGAACCATTGGATTGAGATCCGACGGCATGTAGGGTGGATGGAGGTCGATTTAGTGGCTCAGATCACCTCGGCTCACGCCGAGCCATGTGAGTGCTGGCTCATTTAATTGGGTTCTTAGTATGTACTCCCTTCGTCCAAAAAAAGCAAATCTGCATTGGAAAATGAGTTGAATTTTCTTGATTCTAAGGCTTCATTGGATGGACAGATTATATGTATATGTATACATACACATAATCATATAGTATATATGCACAAAAATAGATATTCCCACAAATTAAATCCAAAATACAAGTGATTAATTTAGGATATGAGAAATTATTTATACGTGAAAAAAGAATCCGGCATGACTAACGTTTGGGAAAGAAAACACTCTGCTTTTTTGGAGCAATTGAGAGGGACTTTTTTTTCCTTGGGAAATTTTTGTTTTACACAAAAACCATATCAAATCCTAGGAAACACAGGCAGTAGGGAAAAATTTCCCGCCTCAAGATGTGGAAATAAAATCCACCACGACTAACCCCCCCTAAAACAAATTTCACTCTTTCTGATCACAAAAAATCATAAATTCAGAAATAATGACAGAATTCACAAATCAATCAAGTAAGCACCAAGGGGTAAAACTCATATAAAAGGTAAATTGAAAAAAAAAACTCATTAAATGGACTACAGTTCTTAAGCCTAAACGTTGACCCAGGTTTAAAAAATTCAACCTCAAAGCCATGACAGAACTCACAAATCAAGCAAGCACCAAGATGCAAAATTGACAAACCATGAACTACATCTAGTTTTGAAACCTCTGCTACAAAACATTATGCCCCAAACCACATCTGACCCAAGTTACAGAACTTTCATTAGAGACCCAATTAATTGGAGATGCAGAGAGAGCTCACCTGCATACATGAATCAGTGTGGGGGGCTACAGCTTTCTCATGTCCGAAAGATGACCAAACCCTTTCAGAGGAGCTAAAGCTTCTTCAGGGTTTGGAAGTGGTGAGGGGGCACTGGACAGTTCAGGGGCTTTCCGACCCTTTTAAAGTGGGGGGAAGACAACTGTTGGAGTTTGAGCAGCATCACCAGCTGCATCAAGCCATCAACCGTCCACTTCTTGTTTTTAGCCTCTTTGGCGTCTCTTCTAACTCCCACCAAGTCACAAAATAAGGGAAGTCGGTACTTCCATGAGAAAGTGGTATAAGCACGGATACGGATAGCGGACACAGGTATGACATGATCTAAGTACGGCGATATAGTAATTTTTTTTTTTAAAAAAAAACAGGATATCATACCGGGGAGAGTTATATTACAAGGTAAGAAGCAGGGATACGAAAATTGCGACACGGATACGGTAATACACTATTTTTCTAAAAAATAGGATATAACATGGTCAATAAAAAAATTTATTAATATTTATAAAATAATTTGAATCATAATTTCTATTGAAATTTTGGCAATCTCCCTTATATTTTTTATATGTGCACCTATACAAAATGAGTAAATAATAATTCATAAATTAGCCACCAAATATTCACTCGTTAATCAATTAAATAAACCAAAAAAATACACTATAAGCTACTTAGAGCCTCTAACCTTAGTCCTAATCAATCCTACACTCGTCATTTTACTTAATTTTCAAACACCATCCCATAATCAGTCAGGTCTCTCATAGGCAATTAATCAAACACATAATATCCAGGCATAATTTATCATGTTCATTTCATCAAACATTTAGAGATCAGTAATGGTATATCATCATTAATGCTTGTAAGGTGGTTTACTTATAATCACATAGCCATTTTATTATTTGACAATCAAAGTGTAAATCATTGATTTTCCAACTTCAAATTTAACACAAAGAATGAAACCTTACACCTACTTCAAAAAACTCCCAAACTTTTCTCCGCAGATCACCTACATGTTGGCCTTCCTTTTTTTAGTTAATAATGTCGGTTGCCTCTCTTCCTTTCTGCCGACAGGCGTTGAGTTGGCTCAATGGAAAGAAAAAAAAGAGAAAAGAAACAAAACTCAACCAACCGGTTCGGTATGAAGAAAAAGAAAAAAAAATAAATAAGGAGACCCGAGCCCGAGCTCGGGTATCTGTTTCAGAAGGCATAGCGCTTGAGCTCTGCTCAAGTGCCTGCAATCAATGGCGGCCATGGGCAACGGAGACGGCGATGGGTCACAATGGAAAAGGAACGACGACAACGAAGGCAGTCTGGAGATGTTGGCGAGGTTGACGATGGCGATAGAGAAGAAGACGACGGGCTCACGATCGGACAGTTCGACAGCAGAGACGATGAGTTTGATGCGGAGTCAACGGCAGACGACAATAACACAGTCGACAGAAGGGCTTGATGGCAAAGAAGTCGGTGTCGAACCCAGTGTACACCCGACGCTCTCACCAAGTCTCTACAAGTTGCAGAGCGTTACCCACACTGCATGGACCTATTGAAAGAAACAGCTTTTCATTTGTTATTCGAAGGTCGTCATGTAGTTGTGGCTAGAAATTTGCTTGATGTTTTGTTGGACTGTTGGGAAGAGCGTCTGATGGTGTTCAACATCAAGGGTAGAAGGTTATCCTTCACTGAGCAGGATGTTGCCCTCATCACTGGGTTGCGGGCCTCTGGTGAGATTGTTAATTGGAAATCCCCTGACAGTAAACTTCTGGCCCTGGAAGACTCGTTCTATCATAAGTTCTTCTCCACACGGAGACCGGATAGGCAATCCATTGAAGAACTACTTGATAAATGTCTGCGGGGGGTAGCAGATCTTTCAGATGATGACATGGTTCGTATTATCGTCCTCCACATGTTTTCAACCACGCTCTTCACACAATCATCAAGATCAGTCCCTACAAAGCTATACGACTATCTGGACAACCTCTCCCAACTGCCCAAGTATAATTGGCAGGGCGCCATCCATAAAATGCTTGTCTCGAAAATGTCACATTCATCTAGATATTTGCACTCTAGATCTTCTGGAGAGACAAGTAGTGGCGGGACTCTAGCAGGAGCCGCGTATGTATTATAGGTGAGTCCTTATATTCAGCTTATAGTGTAATTGATTACTCGATTCATGTAGATTTTGTCACGTCGAGTACTTGATGGTAGTGGATATCGTCCCCTCGATTACTCGATATGCATCTCTACCGTGTAATCGATTACTCGATTGTTATGGATATCGTGTAGTCAATTATGCGGTTGTCTTGCCTATCGCGTACTCGATGACTCGGTATCATTGTATATATCCATTAGTGGCTAATAATTTCTGTTCTCATTCTGCAGATATGGTTCTTCGAGCACACCAATCTGTTTCACTCCATTATGGGTCCATGTAGTCCAAGAATGAGAAGGTGGCCCAGAGCTGGGTTGCTGGTGGATGAAGCAAATAAGGGAATCCAATTCCATCACCAATTTCGACTGTATTACGTTCACCTATTCGAGACGTTGGATGCCCAAACCGACGTCGTTGATGTCATAACCACATTATCAGAAGAGTCATCTCTCATCCCCCTCCACCAACCTCAACCTCCGACGTCACCGAGGTCGACACAGATGTCAACTGTCCACCATCATGTCACTTCCATGCAGGGTGTTCTTGAGGAGATTAATTCTCTCCTTAATGTCGCCCTCGAACAGAGCAATATGATGGAAAGTCGAGGCTTCAGAGTCCCTCAGATTATTGAGGGTATTCAAAAAATGCAGGAGTGGAATCACTCAGTTAGAAGCCTAGTTGACAAACTGGGAGTTTCCGTACCAGAAGCTCCCCCGCAACCACCCTAGAAGGTTCATACGCCTGGGCGTGTCGACCAAAAGCCACCACACCCTGTACGCGGTGAGTCGAGTCGGATGCCATCAACAACAACTTCACTGACAGCACATGATCGTCAGTCCCCCCGTGCGTTGCTGGCCGAGAGGCCCGAAATGGACCAGCCGGATGTGTCATCCCGGCCTGAGGCTAAGCGGTCTCCAACGGTATCGCCTATATCGCCGGCCATTTCTACCCGGCACAAGGTGTCCGTCCACAAGACAACAAAAGCAGGTAATTTCCCTATCACCCGCCCGATATAATTCATCATATATATATGCCAATCAAGTAATCAATTATTCTATAGATGTCTCCATCGTATAATTGATGACATGATAGATCTATCAATCGTGTAATCGATTGTACGATAGAGGTGCCCGTCATGTATTCGATTGCACGATGGCTACTCTATCGTAGTTGCACATTATACATTCCTCTAAATGGGAATCCTCATGTCCGTCATTGCCTTTTTCATCTTTTTAGTATCAAGGGCAAAGATGACTCGCGCCGAGGCAGCACTGATCGTTTAAAATTAAAACCCTTACAAGTGCACAAGGCAATTGTACTACGGTGAGTATTAATAAGGGTTGTCGAACCTCAGGGACGGTGAATACTTTACCAAATTCAAGAGAAAATAGCAGTGTTGATTTTAGACTAAGAAAGCAATGAACTTTAAACTAAACTAAGCTGAGATTTGATCAATAAGGAGAAGACCAAGGCTTCGAATCCACCACAATAACTAGTGTATCGTTTCTCTCTCTCTTTTGAATAAAGATTTCCAATTGGCTAGCATATTCCTCTCGGACATACACTTGTCAACTCAAAATATAGTGCTCTCCTCTCGGATGTAACACATAAAATAATTAAAACATGGAATTGTGATTTATCTCTCTCGAGTATAAACCAATGAAATTTTATTGATATATAACACCTCAGTCTACTCACGTTCCTCTCGGATACGCAAGTATTCGCAACAGCAGAGGAATAACAGGAAGAGGAAGGTGCTCGATTTGAGAAGTTCTGAGTTTGGAATATTTTGATTTGGGGAGCTAAATAGGAAAGATGTATTTCAGCTACGGATTAAAATGGTAAGTGGTCAATTTTTTGTTCAATCGAAAGTTTCAAAGAATCTGATTTGTGATTAGAAATGAAAATTTTCAATTTTTGGTGTTTTGCTCTGTTTTGGGATGGTTTAAAAATAGAATTTTTACTTCAAATTTGGGCGAGATTAAAAGGAAATCGAGCTGCAAATAGCTTGATTGGAAGGCAATAGTTGAAGTTTTATTTTACACACGAGATTGATTTGGAAAATTTCTGATTTGGGAAAAGAAAGGAACTAACATGCAGTCCCTATAAAAATAGAGCACACGAAAAAGAGAGGGAAGGTCGATCAACTTCATAACCGCTGCCCGACGAGTGAGGATGAGCATCAACCGTGTCGCCAGCATATCCGTGTCGGATACGTATCAGACGCAGACACGGCTGCCATTTTACTGTGCCCGTGCTTCTTAGATTACAAGTCAAATAAATATAGAAAATATTGTATTTATTTAATATTTACTTTATGTAGTGTGGTGTGTGGGACACGTAAAAAAACAGCACGAACTTGCAAGCAACCGTGTTGCCAACATATCCTTGTCGGATACGTATTAGTCGCAGACACGGCTGCCGTTTTACCGTGCCCGTGCTTCCTAAATTACAAGTCAAATAAATATAGAAAATATTGTATTTATTTAATATTTACTTTATGTAGTGTGGTGTAGACTTATGAACTAATCCCTAATTGGCGTCAGATATAAAGGTCGGACACACGTAAACGTGTATCCCACAGGGACACAGGTATAATATGAATACCATACATAAACGGCTCTGATTTTGGAGTATCCGTGCTTCTGCTTTGCCTTGCCACACCGACTTGACGTTCATTTCAGTGTCCTTTGATTCTTTGAATGTGGACCTGTTGTTACCCACAAAATTGAGGTCGGGCTATTGACACCGGGTAATCTGCCACTTTGGACATGTTGGCCCCACCCCAAAATTTCAGCAGCCATGAACCAAACTCTGCTTTTGACACTTGCAGGTTATGCTTCCATTTTACTGGAGCCGTTGATCTTCAAGATCGATGGCACACATGCTAGCAGGTTAGCGCAAAGAATAATTTCTCCATGGGATGAGAAGAGGGGTATCATCGAAAAGCTACATAATTTCTAACTTAGGATCTAGGCTGAGCAGTTCATCACCCCACGGTCAAGCCAGCCTACCTATATGTCTGTGAACGTCTACTGTCTGCAAATACACAGTGAGGTGGTGATCTACTTATCACTTCAACTTATAGACATGACATTCAGGGTCATATCCTGTGGATAGGCACCCGTTCAAGGGATTTTTATTTCTTGCATGCTTTTTTTTAGAAAAAAAGTGCTTCAAGTGTGACTCTGTGAGATGCTTTAGTGGCTATCACCAACTGTGAGTCTGTGACAGTATGAGGGGTTGGAATTTGGGGCAGGGAAGATTTCGTATTCAATGTATTTTAAGGCTACCCGAGAAGAGCACAACTGCAATGACCTTGGGACAATTTTTCGGTTTTGACAGGCCAGAGCAGTTGCCAGCCGGTCAGAGCCCCTGCCCGCTTATTGCTGCTGCCCATCAAACCCACCACTCGACAATGGTATAACTGGGGATTAGTAGAAGGCAGATGTTCATATTTGGGATCAGGTTTGGTCTATAATTCTTCCAAGTCCAGTTCTGGGCTGCGGGTTGAGTCCAGATTTTGACAGCCCTAGGTGGAGACAACCAAATTTGAGCGGGGACGAAGTAGATACCAATAATCTGAAGTCTGTTCCTTGAGAGTTTTTTTCATATTACTTGGCGCCAACTTTGATATTCCCATATTACCAGGTTTTTCCCGTGAAATCTCATATGACCCAGAATTTGGACTTGAAGTACCCAAAATGCCCTTTCTTCTATTTTTTCATGTTAATACTGTGCGAAGAGGCGTGTTGTGTACAACACGAAAAAAGTGTGAAGTTCTCTGGCGATATACATCGGCGACGTCACCGGCGACCGGCGAGTTCGAGCGGCGATTCAACCGGCGGAATACACGGATTTTGACGAGCCTATTCGCGTCCCCCATCTCGATATCGAGCTGCCTCCCCTGCTGGATTTCGACGACACGACTGAGGGAGAGTGCACAAAGGCGGCGATTTAAAGCGCATACGTCGGTATTTCTGATCTTCAACCTTCTGAGCTCCCCCCCCGGCTCCCTCTGCCTGCATGCAACCAGCGGATTGACCGATTGAGCTTCGGTTGACGGCGAGGAAGACTGTGAAAGGCACCTACGAGGAAATACACACATACACACGATTAAACTGCGGTAAGTTACAACAATCCTTACTGATTTTAGTTTCATAAGGTCCGACATTTGAATTTTAAATTTTTACTATGAACTATAAAGTCGTGTCTGTAAAATTCATGACTTTCTATTTAGTCGTGTACGCGACAACGCGACTTTTATATTTTCGTGTTTCACCGAGGAGACTTTTCTACTGACCACTATACCTCACTCCTTGTAGATGGATAAAAAAAGAGATGAGTCTATGGAGGAAATATCATCGGAAGAGGAGGAGGATCATGATTTTGTCTTGGCACCTCGACAGCGAAATCAGAGGGGCAGGAAAAGGAAGGCTCCGATGGACCGACCAGTGAAGAGAACATATAATGCGCGACTGGCTCTAAAGACGTGTTGTCAACCGGGAGCGATGAAAAAGTGTGCGGCCCTCCTACAGCATCACCAAAGATATGCCCAAGTGATCAAAGATGCTGGTTTCGCTGTCATTTTTGAAGGTGAGGACGTAGTTGTATCTCGGAACCTCCTTGACCATTTGGTCAGGTACTGGGATGAGTCGGCGAAGGTCTTCAATATCAAGGGCAGGACTCTACATTTCACAGAGGAAGAAGTTGCGCTTATCACCGGATTGCCCGCAAAGGGCGAAAGAGTTGAGGTCCTCCCCTCCTTGACACGCCGACCGGAAGGTCAATTCTTCATAAAGCACTTCGCCGCGAGGAGAGCGGAAATTCCACACATTGAGGAAATCATAGACAAGCTTAGCGCGGGCGAACTAAAGATGGAAGAGGAGGACATTGCGAGGATGATCATCTGCCTCCTCTTCTGCACGGTGCTGTTTCCACACAGCACTAGAGCGGTTCATCCCTCTTTGTACCGTTACATTGACGACCTCCCAAGATTGAGGTCATACAATTGGGCTGGGGCTATACATAAGATATTGGTTTCTGGTATAACCCATACCAGCAGACTAGTAGGTGCGAGATCGCAAGGAGAGTGCCTGGGTGGTGGATGCCTAAATGGCGCCGCATATGTCCTTCAGGTATGTAGCATTCATAGTCTTCGATCGGGAAAAAGTCTTATACAATACCACTATATATATAGTCGTGTATTATGCAACACGACTATATTTATAGTCGTGTATGATGCAACACGACTAGGTATATAGTCGTGTTGTTTACGACACGACCATAGTTCAATTCGTGTTCAACTTATAGTCGACTAAGGCAACCACGCATTGTAATAATGTTTTCATCTGTTTACTATGCAGATTTGGTTTTTCGAGCACACGACAATCTTCCATCCTGTCATGGGCCCTACCAGCCCACGGGCCAAAAGGTTGCCAAGAAGTGGGGCCCTCATTACAGAGGTGAAGAAAGGTGCATAGAAGAAGCACCGTATGGCCGACTATTGGACGGGGGTGTTCCACAATCTTCAAGTAGGGGAGGAACTCGTCGACGTAATCAGCCCCATGGCCGGAGAGGCATCTCTCCTTGCTTTGTCAACCTCAGTGGCCCCTCCTCCACGACGGCAGAGGCCGGAGAGGCCGGAAATCAAGAGGACTCCCAACCAACCTGCATCCACTTCCTCGAGGACGGTTGCCCAGTCCACTGCAACTGCAATGGGGCGATTGGAGGGTGTGCTTCAGGGCATACAGTCACTAATTGAGATAGCTCTGTCTTCGTATGAGGAGATGGGAAGGAGAGTCGGACCTCTGCGAGAGGTTCTCCACTCTATGAAGGCCTCTACCGCCTCAGCGTCAATGCTGTTAGAAGGTCAGATCTTTGAGTATCCCAAGGAGGAGATGACTGAAGAGCCGACAAAGGAGCCAAAGAAGCGGCCCCAAATGGAGCCAAAGAAGTCATCGGTGCATCAGATGACGACAAAGAAGCGGCCCCAAATGGAGCCAGAGAAGTCATCGGTGCATCAGATGGAGCCAAAGAAGCGGCCCCGTGACAAGGAGCATATGAAGAACACTCCGATTGGTATGCGGACAAAGGAGCTGGCAAGGAAGTCACATCTGGATTCGACAAAATGGGGTAAAGGTAAGTTGTAGACGATTATTTATTTTCTCGTGCCACATGGTACACGACTATTATATTTGTCGTGTTTAATGATACACGACTATGTGGTTTATCGTGTTTCATACAACACGACTATGTTTTTTATCGTGCTGCTACTATTGACACGAATAAGTAAAATGTCATTTTAGCTCCCATCAAACGCGCGGATGAGGAAGACAAGATTGAACGGGCTACAAAGAGATCCTCTGCCAAGTTGTTTTTGAAGAAGCTCCAACCAGAATTCAACGAAGATATGGAGCATGCAGAAGTCGAGTCCCGTCCGACGTACAGACGGGACCTATTCCCCCCTGGTGTAGTGGTAAGGAAGCGAATGAGGACTGTCTCCGCGAGGGAATTGCAGAGGATTAGGGAAGATGACCATATACGGAGAATGGCGGAGGAGCAGGAAAGAAGGAATAGGTCCCCTCAGCCGAAAGCCGACTCCGAACAAACCATATCCGATCGACAAGCGACCTCTATCATCGATGAGGTCATCTCTTCCTTACAGCAGTCGGATATCGAAACCGTCAAGGAGGAGGTGAAGGAGGATGTGAAGGACGGGGATGTCGAGGAGGAGGAGGTGAAGGTGGATGTTCTGGAGAAGGAGCCGAAGGAGGAGGAGGGGAAGGAGGAGGAGCCGAAGGAGGAGGAGGAGGTGCAGGCCGACGAAGAGGCGATGGAGGAGGTGAAGGAAGAGGAGGCTGAGAAGGAGGAGGCGAAGGAGGAGGAGGAGGTGGCGGAGGGCACTGGCTTAACCGCATCCCAACCTGTTGACGTCGATGTCCTCCTAACCCCTCAAAAGTGTAAGTCTGTAATTGCACTCCCCGACAACTATGCCGATTTGGAGTTATGCTTCGACATGGGGGTATTGTTAGAGCGGGATAGAGTGGCAATAGATGGATGGATCGCCAATCCGAGGAAGGCTTATCCAATCCCAACGCTATGTGATGACGACTATGTATCCCTCCCACAAACAACAGAAATAAACACCAATGTAAGTAAACCTATGCTCCTCATATGTTTTTGTTGACGTAAAGTCGGTATTTGAAGACACGACTTTGCGCGTAGTCGTGTCTTTGAAACACACGACTATACGCATAGTCGTGTCTATCGACGACACGACTATCATGAAAATCGTATATACAATAATCGACTTTTAATTAGAAGTTGTATATTGCCTTACTTCGACTGTTATGACTCCTGTGGATGTTTTTCCATAGGTTATAGATGTGTTTTTAAGTCTGTTGAGCCAGCGCAATGACAGAAACCGGATGAAATATCCATGGGCATTTTTTGGTTGCCACGCATTCAAAGAGATATTCGACAACGTAAGTGTTCCCTGCATAAGGAGTGATAAGTAATTAAGTATGATATTACGAGCATCGTTGTCTAACTCTCTTGCGGTTTCGCAGGAGCACCAGGAAGGAGGAAATAATGCGAAATTGGTTAAAAAGCTCGGGAGGATGCTCGACGGCTTGAACAGGAACATGTTCTACGCATTTTTCCCAATCTGCACCGGCTCCCACTTCTGCCTCGTGTATGTACATTTCCCGCACTGTGTATGGCGCTTCTACAACCCGCTGTCTGGCAGATCCCAATTATATCCGCATCACAGAAAAGCTGCTGACAAATTCACGCAGTTCATGAACGTTGTGATGGCAGGCAAGCTGGGGTGGTTTGGTTTGCTAGACTGGAAGATGACTCAGATAGCCAAAGCGCCGTGGCAATAGAATTCGAAAGACTGTGGCATCTTCATCATGATGTACGTTGCGCACTTGGTGTCCAATGTCAACCCACCGGAGTTTGATCAGTCGACAATTACACGACTTTGGCGACCAGTCATCGCTTCAACCTTGATTCGGGGGGTTATTAACAGCGAGTTTGACGACGATTCCGGACAAGTCAAAAAAGATGTCGTCACAGTTGCGGGTTTTATGCGGCTTCCGGATAAAGAATAAATTCATATTCATTTTATTCACATTATTTTATTGTACAAAGCTTCTTTGCTGTACATACCGTACTCTTTCATATAATTCGAATTCATTCTTGACACCTTGTTGTACAGTTCTCTTTCAAATAATTCGGAATCTTTTTTTGACGCATACCAGATGTAGACAAAATGTCGCAAGCATGACTTTGAATACGGCCTTCATGCAACACGACTACGTATATAATCATCTCTGATGCAACACGACTTTATATATAGTCGTGTACTAGTCGACACGACTTTATAAATAGTCGTGTTTCACAATACACGACAGTATAGATAGTCGTGTAATGTAATATTCGGGTATAATGGAATAAACGGATGATGCATTCAAACTCGAAAGATTGTTTTTCATTTCTGATTTTCTTTTTCTTTACAGGCATACAATTCGGTAGAAGTTAATATGCGTTATACAAGAATTTGACTACATCCTAAGTGAAGAATGGTGGGGGGCTGAGGTAAGCCAGAGCGGCGTACATGCGATGTCTCGTTCGTAGTCAGTTTGCCTTGTTGCGGAAGTGTTCGTTTCCTGCGCGTCCGATTTTCTTTCAGAACCGGGCTGTTGGTGCACTTTGTACGGTTGTGACCAGCTTCACGACAATTCCCACATTTCGAACTTGTCCTTGCAGGTGGCTCGGGCTGTGACTCAATTCTCTTTGTCTTTCTCCTGCCCTTCTTTGGAGCTTCAACCATGGGCAGTTCGCATTTAAATAAAACCCCGTAATTCCCCCACTGACTTCTATCTAAAGTAGGAAAGACTACTTCTTCGTATGTGCTACGGTACATACTTGTGCAGTACCACTTCTCACAATATTCTACCGCTTCCAAACTCCTCTCATCAATACATGCCATGGCGTGCTTGCATGGAAGTCCCATGCTCTGGAAGAAGCCACATGTGCAGGTTCTATTCGTAAGGTCAACAACATCCTGATGCGAAAACATGAACAACATCAGTGTCTTTCAAGAATACTCGTGTCGTCGAAGACACGACTGTATGACTAGTCGTGCATGCGACGACACGACTATATGACTAGTCGTGTATTCGTCGACACGACTTTGTTATAGTCGTATCTTATAGAAAACGAATTTATGCTTACCACATGGTATAAAGATGTCACTTCAAACTGCCGTAATGATAGCGGTTGAACTCGAACTGTTCCAGCACTCTGATTCCTCATCTGATTGATATGATTCTGTGCATATTTTGTTAACGGAGTCGGTAGCCCGTCTGCTTCTATTCGGCGTCTCTGAAAATGGACGCTTGTGGTTGCCCGCGTTTGCTAGATCAACCGAGTTATTGGCCAAAACCTTGCCTTTAGAAGCATATTATTTACACTTTCTGACGCGTTCGACGTGAGAGTGCCGTACCTTTTACCCGGATATTCTACGTTCGCCCAATGTGTTTTCGGAATATTGTCAACATATTTCCAGGCCGCCTCATTGTGTTCCTTCATCTTCTCCATGGTTGCATCGAATTCTGGTCTCCTGAAGCATTTTGCAGCTCGGAATAGAAGTTCCTTCAGGTACTTATCCTTCCAAGTATTAAGCATATTTGCGGCCATATGCCTTAGGCAAAACCCATGGTGAGCCTCGGGAAAGACATCGGCGACCGTTCTCAGAAGGCTCTTCTGTCTATCAGAGACAATAGTGTCCAGGGAGGCCGGGGGGTCTGTAAAGAGAAAACATTTTAGTAAGGTGAGGAACCATGTCCTGTACAAGTGAGAGACAAGCATATTAAACACAAAATGCTTCAGGTTGTTAGAAGATCGTGTATAAACAAAACACGACTGTATAAGTAGTTGATATCTATAAAATATACACATTTTATATGCCTTTCTGCCTATTTGTTAGTCGTAATTTTAGTTGAAGTAAGGATAATTAATTGTTAATCATGATTAGATGAGTAATTAGGAGTTTAATGAATAAATACGTTTTAATTGATTAGTTTAGATGCGTTAATTGGATTTATTGGATTTATAATTTACGATGCGTCTAAATTATATTTAACTTTGTTCATGTAGGTTTTCAGAGTCCAATTGCAAATCGCTAAAAGTGGAGCACGTCAAACGGGTTTTGAAGATTCGGCGGTGGAGATTAATACGGCAGGTTTTTAATAAGAAAAAGAAAAAAAAATTGAACTGAACCGGTTCGGTTCAGAAAAGAAAAAAAAAATTGAAGACAGCCCGAGCCTTCGTTTGAGTCGAACAGAGCCAAGTTCTGTTTGAGCTCTGCACCGGCGATGGGTACGACGGCATAGGAGCTGGGTCTCAACGGCGGTGAGCTGGGCGAGGCCGGAATGGGTCGAGAGGCGGCACGGCCACGGCAGCGACGGAGAAGAAGATGGCGACGGAGCTCGAGGCAGCGAAGTAGAAAGTCGGTGAAATCGACGGCAGAAAGCATTCGACGATAACGACGGCGGCGACAATGGACGGCGACTGTCGGAGAAGACTTGAAGGACAAGGGTGACCGCGACCCGGAGGAGCAGATCATGGAGACTCGTGCTGAATCGGGAAAACAGAGTCGATCGCCGAAATTAAAAAAGGCAGTTTGTGCTCAATCTGGAAAGGCTTGAAATCGATTCGATTTCAACTGGGAAATGGACTTGGATTGGAAGGCCTATAAAAACCCAAGCCAACAGAGCGAAAGGAAAAGAAGAGCGGCCGACATAACGGAAAAACACAGAAAAAACAGAGCTTGACGATCGGACTGTCGCCGGAAAAAGCCAGGCTTTCCGGTGGGTCTCGGTCGGAGCAAGAGGCCGGAGTAAGGGAAGAAGGAGGAAGGGAGCAGAAAGGGTTGATCTTGTCCTGTGGCGAACTGCAACAGTGCTGGTTCGAAATTGCAACAGTGCGCGTCTCGCCGGAGAAGATAGTGAACAGTGCTACAGTACTTCGGTGAACAGTGTTCCTGCATATGACCAATCCGACGAGCCAGGCTTTTTCTTCCTTTTCATTCATGTCTAGCTAAATTTCATTGTACTAAGATTAGATGAAGCTCTGCTGATTGTTTGACTCTCAATACTTATTTGCAATTCTAAAGTTGTGATTTTTATTCCATATGCTTAATATTTTGCTATGATTATTCTGTTGCTCGAGAGAGGGTAGAGTAATTGTTAGTTAAGGGTTTGTTAATGTTCGAGAGGTCTTAGCGAATTCTAAGGAATTATTTAAATAAAAATTGAATTTTTATGATTGATCTTTGCTCGAGAGAGGGAGATTAATTAAGTTAGATTTAATTGTTTAGTTGCATGTTCGAGAGGGCTGCACACATTACGATTATTCGTGACTTCGAGAGGGGCACGGATAATTGATCACTTGGAATTGTACGGGTTTAACGGAGAGGATAGCTATTTGGTTTGGGTGGATTCGAAGTCTTAGTATATTTCTCATCATATTATTTTCACATAAATTTCATTGCTTTGTTAAATTAGAACTTTTCATTCTGTTAGAACTAGTTTCATAAAAAAAATCAAATCTTTCATTAGAATTAAGTTGAATCAGTCCAAGTCCTTTGGGTTCGACCTCGTTACCACTAGTCTATACGTAGTCTCGTGCGATTGCGAGTAAAAATAGTGAAAAATTCAATCAATCAGTAGTCGTGTTTTCGAAGACACGAATGTGTGCCCAGTCGTGTCGTCGAAAACACGACTATTAGAATAGTCGTGTTTCCTGCTTCTATACTTACCACGTTTTGATATTCTCTTTATCGACAATTGCATATGCAAGACACATTAATTGTTGATTGCCGTCGATTGCTGTAGCAACCAATAATAGTCCAGGGTACTTTCCTTTTAGGAATGTTCCATCAAGCGTGAGCAACGGTCTCAGTGTTCTTCGGAATGCTCTTGCGACCGGGCCGAACATCCAAAACACACGTCTGAAGTCGTAGCCGGCTAACTCAATTGGGATATCAGGTATATCAGCTGATCTTTCTATGACCACATGTGTACCTGCGTTAGACCGCTCTAATTCCCTTCCGTAATGTGGCAAAATACGATATGCGTCTTCAGGGTTGCCATCGATCAATCGGATCAATTCCTCTTTCGCCCTCCATGCCCTTTTATAGTTGACTGTCACGCCCCAATGCTTCTCAATGTATTGTTGGATATTTGAGATTTTTATGGAGTTTGAATCCTTATGGAGGCCATGACACTTCCTCGCAATCCAGAGGTGAGAAGCCAATGGATGATCTTTCGAACTTAGAGAAGTGTCACATGTATGCCGTTCTTCCATCCTTGTTACGCTGACTCCATCAAGTCTGTTCGATGCTCGTATGTACCACTTGCACCCCGAAACCTTGCACGTTGCAGCGAATGTGTCCTTGCTCTCATCCGCTACTTTGAACATGAACTTCCTCTTGATTGCCAGATCAGTTAGAACCATCTTGAACTGCTTGACGCTTTCGAATCTAGCCCCTAAGGTAAGTTGTGCCTCGTAGTCTTCTGCTTGCAAACTTCCGGTTAACATCGTCTCCTCTTCACAATGTTTTGAAGGACCGGCCTGTGCAGAATAGGTACCCCAATCCCAACCACCATCACCCTCAATATTGAGATACTCATCGTCCTCCAACGTGATAGATTTCCCTTTACATGTGTCTCCTGCCGTGGGACCTCTAGAAGTCGATGTTCCCGTGTGATCTGGCTGGTTGAAATGTGTTACTGTAAGAGGCTCATCCCACTCATCTGCAGACCACGGTAATTCATCTTCATCAAACAATTCTTCTTCATATGGACTGGAATCTTCATCTTCATCTTCACCTTCTTCTCCATCTCCCAAACTGCGGGAAAAAAGATGTATGAATGGACTTGAGAAAACGATAGCACGTAGTGAAGTCGTGTCTTATGCAACACGAATTGATTTGTAGTCGTGTATTATGAAACATGACTATGTATATAGTCGTGTTGCATACGGCACGACAAAATTTTTAGTCGTGTACTATTATAGTCGACTATAATAGCACACGACTTGCCTGTATCCGCGCCTTAGAAGTCTCACCTCGCATAGTCTCCATCTCTTCCTCCTTCAACTGCTGATGCGGGTGTCTTATTGCCCGGGCTGGACGGCCTCTCCGGCGGTGTCTTACTGGCCGGCCTCACTTCTACCTCTGGTAGCCTCTCCTCCTCCTTATTTGCATTGGCATTTATTTCTTTATTGAGAGTCGAAGTCTCCATGTTATTGCCCGTCGAAGTCCACTCCACGTACAGGCGGAGTAGTCCATTTGTGCCTTGCTTGCTCTTGTGAAGTATAAATATTGACTCCATGTCTTTATCGTCTTCAAGGAGAAATGTGTATTCAGAGTCAACATGATATGACAAAGTTAATGTACCAGATGTAGACTTAAGCGGTAATCTTTCTTCCACTTGCTGCAACAGTTCCAGGTACTTTACTCGTGTATCTATAGGCAGGAGCTTCCGTTTCCCGCCCACGTACTTATCAGAATTTGTAAAAACTCCATCGTAGTGTAAACAAAGAACTATCTTCTCCATCCGTACCTGCCATTTAAATACCGAAATAAGTTAAAAAACCGTGAGACACAATATATTGAAAACCGTATATGAGTGAAAAGTAACGTCTATGAGTCTGTTTCATCAAACACGATTATTATTACAGTCGTGTTGTCGAATACACGACTGTAACAATAGTTGAAAACTTGCTAAGTTTTCAACTTTCTTCTCTGGAACCAACTTTCATGATAAAAATCGTCGTATTTGAACTTCACCTACGAGTTTTTCGATGTACGTTGCCTCCGTTGAAGTTGTTTTCCAATACCCGATCTTTTCCCGCTCGTTTTCCCGCTTTTTGCCACGAAGATGACCTTTCCGGAGTTCGACGGCGCCGGCGCCGGCGATGATATGGGCGGAGAGGCCGGACGGAATGCCTTCTTCTCCGACTAACGCGAGCTTCTCCGGGTAGTCGCTCCCATTCCGGGTAATATGGAAAAACGAAGAGTGGGTGGCTTATACCTAAACCTAAGGGCATTTTGGGTACTTTCCGGGTCATATGGAAGAAAGAAAGTGATTCCAGGTAATATGAGAAACCCGTATTTGGCGTCAGGTCACACGTAAAAAGCTTGTTCCTTGATGACGAAACAATTGTTCCAGCTATGGGTGTTATTGAGCCGAGTTGAGCCAAAGCTTTAGGATGTTTTGGTTTGAGCATGAAATTTCAATTTCAAGTTGAGCTCTAGCCAAATCTAATCAAATCAATTAGCTTTAGCTTGGTTTAATTAATTTTGGTTTTTATATCCATATTCCGGACTATGAATACTGAACGGAGAGACTAATTAGTTTGAATCCACTGATATTAAAATATAGTCTTATCGGCGTTTGGAAGCTTTTTTACCTATAAGGCGTCAGGGTGACACGGGCTCCCTTTGCTGCGACAACATCAATGTGAGGGGCTCAACAAGGCGGCAGCAATGATGGGGAATGAGCCCTCTCGGAACGCAACGACTGATTTATCAAGTAAAAATCAATTTTTCAAAAGTGAAAGGTGAAAATTTTCACCTATCACCGTCACCAACTACTTTAAGCATTTTCAGCTTCCAAAAGTCTTTCAGCCTAATAACTTTTTTTCAGGCATGAAAGGTAATATTTTTCAGCTTCCAAACGCATAGTTCTCATAAGATACATTACCTAAATCTTTCAAACACAAAGACTATGAGGAAGACACTGACTGACATAAATAAAAAAATGACAAAAATGAAAAATGACAAAGATAATAGTCGTTGAGACATGATTGACATAAAATCCATACATACTATGATATAAGCATGCACATTCAAGGTAAATGATATACAAATGATAATTTTTAGCTTTTTTCGAGCTTCGAGTCAAGCCGAGCCGGACTCGCAGTGCACATTCAAGGTATATGAACTGTTTGAACGACCTCAGTGAAAACTGATTTTTGCTAGATAATCTAAAAGTTGAACAGAACCACATTAAGGGAAAAAATCTTGAAAGTTCAAGATATCCGAATTGTTCCAGCCCAATGCCTCGGTCCAATATGCCCACAGAACAAACAGTCAACACCATTTCTTCAGGAAAATTTCTTATCTACCTGATCAGCTAATATGGCTGTATAGAATTTCTAATTGCTAATAGCGCCTCATCTCATTCAACTACAACATTACAGGATTCATACTCAACTCCCATTAAAATAATCCAATGATTACCGAAATGAGACAGACTGATCCCACTCTTTGGCCTTACCACCTTGTACTGCTAGCTTTGCAGCAACCTGTTCTTCTGTACAAGGCAAATAATAGATGCGAGGAGTAGCCTTAGTTTTCTGGAAGAGATCATCCAGGGTAACAATCGATGGCTCCGGCTTCTTGGGCGATGGGGGCAGCATATTAAGCCTTTCTCTTGCAGGGGGCACATTCATTACTGGAGGTGGTGGGGGCAGAGGAGGAGGTGGTGGTAGCTGCTGTCTCGGAGCAGCTTGTCGCGGGGAAGGCTGAACAGGAGCAGGTGGTGTTGGGGTGGCACTAACTGGTACAGGAGGATCAGGAGGAGCTTCAAGACGGCCCTTCACATCTTGCGGATCTACAAACTCAGCAATGAGAAGGCGTCCCCCATTTGGAGGCCATTGGAGATTGTAAAGAGCATTGCGAGTTCCCACAGCTTCTTCTACGGAAGAGTACTAAATCATGTAAAGAAAAATTATTAGAAAGCTAGTTTCAGCTAGTGCTGACCAGTCAACAGCCTGTTCCATAAAACTTCGAGATGCAAGTCAATGTTTTTATATAAAGCGCAGTTCAACACCGAATATATTGGGTTCTTCTAAAAGATTGTAATAACAAACTCATATTCAGGAGTGATTACCAACCCTTTTTCCCAATTCACAGTCTCATGAGAAGTAACAATACACAGTCTCATGGTAAAGAGTACAATTTGCTACATAAAAAGAATGTACTAGATCATAACCAGCCAGAAATAAGAAGACTTTAAAAAAAAATAAGACAAAAGGTAAAAGCATAGACAAAAGAAAAAAAGAACGAGTAAAAAAATGTTGGCATAATGGGTGGCACTTGTCTATTTCGGCTACAACATTCGTGTGAGGAGATTGACAACGGGAAGGTGTGCATAAATTGTACGTATAATTTACAACAGGTCAAATTGCAACCATCTGCAATTGGAAAAGTTCATTCACAGCCCAATTATAAAAGTACATGACAATCCGTACTCTACAGGTGGACTCAAAACATCTAATCAGCTAAAATTCCACTTAGCAGTTTAGTATTTATATTAATGAAACAAACTTTAAGAAAAAAAATTTGTTCAACGTTAAGAGGAATTCTAAGAGTATTAGATTAAACAAAAAGGAGCTGATTGGTAAACCAGGAATGCAATTTACACGTTAATCACTATAATCCTCAAACATCTTGCAGCTTTATGTTTGTGAGAGAATAAGTGGTGTAGGGTAGATAAGATCCGCAGTTCAAAAAGCAATGAAGCTTATTTAACACAGGTCACTATCAGAATTGAGAAAGCACATTCCCAGATACAAACCATCTTTTCTACATCCAACAGCTACAATAAGAAAGAAGAGTTGCTACTTTTGCAGTCAATCATAAGTTTTTCTCCTCACTCTAAACATACTCGTAGAATTCTACTGAAACTGTGTTAGTTACACTATAATCGATGATAAATTTAAACGTCCAACACCAAATAAGCTTAAAAAACAGTAATAAATGCATACCGTCACATAGCAATGGGTCTTAATCTGGTCCATCCAGAAACTACAAACAGTTCCAGTTTTAGCCAGAAGCTCTTGCACAGCTTTTAAAGTAAAAGGGCGTAAAAACCGATCAATTCGCAAGGAGGTTGTTGCTGGCTTCGGAGAGGGGGGAACTACCAGCACAATACCAAATTCAGTCAGAACAAAATCCAAATGCATGCAATGGCCTTAAACCAAACCAAAGAGATAAGCAAATAGCATTTAACATACCAACGCGCTCCTTAGGTGTATCTGCACTCATGCTAGAGTCCGACCTGCTTAACATGCGTTTAGGAAATGCATCGGGAGTGGTAGTAGGAGTCTGACTCAAATTTTGTGGTTCAGGAACCTTAATAGTTTCTTTATTCCATCTACGCTGCCTCTTTACAGGCTCATTGCTCCCTACCACTTCTTTATCTGCATATAAGCTAATAAGTATCAAGTAAAAGGACCTACTGCATAAACAATAACAAGATCTAAGCACCTAAGTGGTACCAACTGCATATGTATCTGGCAAATACTACGAGCGTAAATACATCAGCATCATGCGAAAAAACAAAACTAATACAACAAGAACCTGTCAAGAAAAATCCTAGACACCCAGATGACAAGAAATTACCAAGAGAAAACATCACTATTAAAGACCAAAACTCGCTCATTGCAGCTTCCACCCTCTAAAATGGACAAAAACAAATTTTGCGATATTGCACCCTCTACAAAGACCTTCTCAATCTTTTAGCATGACAACGTTATCAAAGATTTACCAAAGGATGATAACATTGCCCAATAATGAACATTTCCCATGGCAGAAACAAGTGGGCATATTTTAGGGGCCGTTTGAATTGTGAAAAATCATTTTTTCACAATCCAAACGGCCCCTTAGTCTCAGAATTCAAGCATTTGTTAGAAGTGTTATGCCAAAGGACTTCATATTAATCTTGAGCTAAGTTAAGTGCTAAATGAGGAGCTTCCTTGCCTCGAAAAGAAATAAATGCGTAAGGAAATCACCATGAATTAACTAAAAAAAGTTACTTTGCTTTATATTATGACCAACCAAATGCAAAACCCATTGCACACGAGCCATATGGATCTTCCTTTTTCATTATTATATTGCAGGAATCAAGGCTAACCAAGTGGAATATCCACTTCTTCTAGAGCTTGAAAGCCCTAAGCTTAATGTACCACATAAAAAATGACATAACCTTCAAAACCAAATATAATTACCATCAAAACTAATATCTTAACAATTTCCCAATGCCTATAGGATTGATATTAGCAGTTATAAGACCAAAAACCAAATATAGCTGATGATGGCAGATAATTGCAGTATGCGAACTGCATTGGCAAATATTTTATTTACAATTGTCATGCATGTAAATTGGTGCAAGCCTTTATATCTATGCTAATGAAAAAGGTTCTCTCAATGGACACAACGTTCAAACAATAAAAGCATATTGGCTAACACAAACAAAATGACCATACACCTCCCATCATTTGAATGCCAAAGTAACAAAAGCACACTAAAGGATATACAAAAGCAGTAGGAGAACCAACAATAAGATTTCATTTAAATAATAAACTGTGCAAGTTCTTCCCATAAAATATAGAAGTATTCCAATTTTAGAAGAATTTAGTTTTAGTTAACTTTAAAAGATAAAATGAAAGTGAACAAATAAATGAAGTTCTTAGAAAGAAGGAAAGAATTTACAGACACAGAGTCAATAAGTGTACCTTCAAGTTTTCGTTTCTCAGAAGCAATCCCCTGCTTAATGTTCTTCTCAAATGTAACAATATTCTTTTCTTGAGAGGTGCTCGTAATCGTAGCATCAATTGAACTCTCCTCTTTCACAACATGAGACTCAGTGGACTCATGCTTTTCTACAGCTTCGGATATATGGTTGGAGTCTACTTGCTTACCGTCCAACACATCCTCCTCCATCGAATCATCTCCAGAACTTCGGTCTAAATTTAACTTCTCCGGAGACCCAGCATCTGCACTATCATTTTTTTTGCTAGGGTCCACATTAGAGACGTATTTGTCATCCATGATATATCCAACAGTGTCCCGGTTGGAACCAGGTTTATCTTGATCATCCAATGATGGCAAATCATTACCAGCAGGAGGAACATCATAGGATGATGGTTCTTGCATCACCTTATCTGACTTAACATGTTCTACTTCTAAATTGAAATTATTAGCATTTATATTATCCTTTAGTTCATTGCTTTCATTAATTGACACAGAATCAGTAGGTAAAACAGGGCTGACCTCAGATACCTGATTTTTGTTCGGAAAAGAAATGTCAAGGTGGCCATCTTGGAGAGAAGGCTCTGGACACACATCTTCTACCTTGGTTTCAGCAATCTTTGGCTCCTCCATGCTAACCTGTGGCTGGTTAGGCACACTTTGACAATCAGCGTCAGTAGCATCATCTGGAACAATAGTAACTGTACTTTCTTCCGCTACCACTGCTAAATCAACATTAACAACTGGCTCAAAAGTTTGAATTTTGGCTTCTTGATCAGCCTCAGACATATTGGCATTCAGGTCAACCATCGCAGCAACATCAACCACCTTTGCACCATTGTCTACAGATTGTTCTGCTGAATCCTCTGGAAATTGGCTATCAACAGAAATTTGATCCCTTTCATTCAACTTATTAGGGGTATTGAAATCAGGATCAACCATAGAATTCTCCTGATTGTTAAGTTCCATCTCATTCCTGACAGCTTCGTCCAATCGCTTCACCAAATCCTCCTTCAGGCCTTTTGTCATTAGCTTTCTCCTCCGAAGCTCTTCCTTCAATTCTGTAACCTTCCATTGATCAAGAGGTCGGTTATCAAGAACGGTGTACTTGGAAGACATTTTTCAATGTTATCTAAAACATTTCTCCAGCTTTTCCTTCACAGCCCTGCAATCAACAGATAAAACTCTTTTATATAATCAAGACTTCCTAAACCGGTGTCAACTATACAAATCGTCCTAAAATCAGAACTGCCAATTCATCCATTCGTACTTCATCAGTATTTACCAAAAATCCAACTTCAAGTTTCGTAATTTTATAACAAAATGTGACATTAATTAAAAAATGGCAGCAGCAAATAAAATAAAAGACATTAAAAAACTTCAACACAATATGTACATGTTGCCACTAATAAATGAGTATACCAGTCAATAATTTGAAGACAATGAAATTCATCCATGGAAAAGTAAAGAAAAATAAAAGAAGCATCATGTAGGTGGTAGAAGTGCATACAACCGAACATAAACGCAGTTAATCAGCAAGCACACTGACACAAACAGAGCTACAGCCTTACAGGGCGAACGGAAATTTGAAAAAGGACAATAAATAGAATACACCAACCCATATAAAATTTTAAACCCTTCAAAGGCAAGAATCCGGCAATAAACTAAAAGACTCCGAATGTCAATAATAAAAACAGCCTATCCGCTAAAAGCAACAGACTTATCTACAATCTGACAAGATAACGTGTTTTTGAACTTCCTCGACACATCTTTTTATCATTCAGAAAATCAACAAAGCTCATATAACAAAAAATCCTACATTTCCAAGAGTTCCCGCCTCCCCACATTTATAAAACATAGACATCGCACATCTTCCACTAACAAACAAGACAACGATATGTCATTTCAATGAGTAAACAACCAGCAGCACCGGAATCACTCCCTTAAAACCCTAGTTTCAAAGCAGAAAACTAGTAAAATATCCAGAAATCGCCAAGAATCGAGCTTAACAACATCAACATCATCCAGAAAAAATACACTCATTTCATGCATAGAAACACAACAAGTGCAGAAAATGAGAGCTAAGACAATAAGAAATGGGAATCTGCAATAACGGCAAAAAGAGAAGCAAAAGGAAGAAGGGGGGCGGGGACTACCTGCGATGTCAGAGGGCGTACGGATTCCGGCGGCGGCGGCGGCGGCGGCGAGGGTGTGGAGTTCGGCGGGCAATGTGAGATCGAGAGGGAAGAGGGAAGAGGCATCCCTCGGAGGCAGGCGCGGAAATGAAGGGCTTTTGTGGTCTGGGTCGCTCGCTGGGATCGAACCTTTTTGCGTGAACCCGTTCCGAGTTGAGTTGGGTTGGGTTTGGGTTCAAGTTTGGATGAATAGCTTTGCAGCTGTTTGGCTGCCCCTTAGAGAGAGGTTTTCGGGTGCGCGTCGCGCACCACGCTGGTCGTGTATCTCGGCATTCATCAATTGACACGTTAGTTCATGTGGGGGTGTGATGGAAACAGCCAGGGGCACGTCTGACGTGTTTATTCGTGAATGGTGAGATTTGTTAGGTGTTGTTTGACTGTCATTTAGGTTTTAAAGAAAATGTCTTAAAAGGTCCTTTCTCCCTTAAGGCGCAAAAGTGAGGTCAAGGCTGATGTTTATTTGCCTTGACTGAAGCCATAAAGTCAATTTCTGTGGTCCCCCAAAAAAATCAAGGTACGAAATGCCCCCTTTAGGAGTCTAGCAGAATCTGAATCATTAAAAAATTGGCCGCCACTTCTATATCCAAATGTCCTAATGAAGTGGATTTCAGAAGAAAACCGAGCTGCTGAATCTGCAAATCTTCTCGTGAGGGAGATTTCCAAATGAAAAAAATATGACCCAGTTGCCTTTTCAGGCTTGAGGTGAGGCCACGGTTTTCATTGGTTCCAATCCATGGGCCCTCCCCCACTGCCTTAAAAGCTACATGAAAAACGCGACCAGTGTATAGAACTAAAAAAGTTGACATTGTTGTGTGTTTTTCCCTCGTCAAGTGAGGCTCATGGTTTTGGGCTTCCTTGTCACATGGAGAGGTCAGCTAATTGACCCATTTCGGGGTTATGTGTAAGTTGCTAAAGTAATGAGAGACTTATTTATTAAAAATTAATTATTTTTAAAAGTGGGTACTTTTAAGAAAGATAAAGTGTAGAAAAAAGAGAGGAGAGAAAGACTATAACTTTGAAGGAGTTTTGGAGATTAAAAAAGAGTTTTCTTAGAGGAAGAATGGGAAAGAAAAGAAGATGGTTGACAAATTGTAATATATACTCGGTAAGTCCAAAGTCGAACCACATGGAATGATGTAAGATTATTCTACTCCAAACTAATCTAAATACTACTTAGCTTAGAAAATTAAAATTCTTATCAGGAAATTTTGTAGAGAAATTGTAATTTAATTAACTACTAAAATGATGATTAAAGATTCAATTAAAACTAATTAGAGATAGGAAAGATAATCGATGGGAGATATCAAAGCTTCAAGGATCAATTATTTAATCAATACTTCTATGTCTATTTAATTACACAATTAGATTCAAATAATGATTTGACCTAATCGAATGATATTTCATTCACGTTCATCATACCCATTAACATAAAGATTTCGATTGAATATTTATCATTAACAAGCTCAGTCAAATAATCACAGGGAATTATAAGCATTCGCCGTACCTTACATTAACGATAAATTAAATAATTGTATAGATTATGACTTTATCAAAACATTGCATTCAACCAAATAAGCAATAAAAATACTTCTTCATAGACGTAGAAATACTAATCAAATAATATCACCTCTAGCTTTGACAAAAGATTTAGCTATTCATATTCATGAGAAAAATCAGATTTGGAAGAAATTGCATTCGAAAAAAATCACTGTAGCAGGAACACCATTCACGGTTACTGTAGCAAAACAATGTTCACTGCAAAAACACTATTCATTGAGCACTATTCATCTTCCCCAATCAGCCGTTATTGTAGCAGTTTCGCAGGTACTGTAGTAGTACTGTAGCAATTGCAAATTCAGACCCAAAATCCAGTTTTTTTCCTCTCTTCTTCTTCTCCAAGCCTTCCCCCATCGATTCCTCTTCCTCCTTTTCGATTTCTGGCCAAAATCACGACCCAAAATCACCCAACAGAAGCTTTGTTTTTTTTCGAAACAGCCGTCCAAAAACAGTCCAAATATCCCTTCTTTCTTCCTCCTATCGCTCGGTTTTTTATAGGCACTAGACTTCGAGAGTCCATACCCAAATGAAATTCTTCCAAGTTGATCCAAATCCAAACTGAAAAAATCTGATTTCGATTTGAGACCCCTGCACAAGCACGACTCTTCCATTTCTGTCTCAGTTCCCGACTTGAGCATAACTCTTCCATTTCTGGTTGCCGTGAACCTCTCCGCCATCGACTGCCTTTTCAATTCCGCCGTGAAAGTCATCGTCGCCGATCGTCGCTTCCGTGCTCGAGCTCTGCCACCATGGCCGTCATTCTGCCATTGTCATCGCTATCAAGCCCCAACCATCGCTGTGAACCAAGGCCGCCGTGAATCTCGATCGCCTTTGAGCTCCGCCTTTGCCGGAATCCATTAGCCCATGGGCACCGTCGCCTGATTTCAGCCATGAGCGCTCGAGCAGAGAGCTCGAGCACTCTCTGTTTCGTTCGTCTGTTAGACACCCGAGCCATGGCTCGGGTTGTCTTTTATTTTATTTTTATTTTTTTTTCGAACCGAACCAGACCCAATTGAACCAATTCAATTCCTTTTTTTTTTTTCTTTTCTTTCAATTAAATAAAACCCGTCCAAGCAATCTCAATCGCCAGATCAAATTTGCACGTCCGTATTTCAATTTTGTGCCTGTCTTCTTTTAAGTAACTCATCAATAGTTCAGATCTTCGATACGCGTGATATCAGCTCTTGGGTCACTTTGGCACTTCAAAACACGTCTAATGCGCTCGTCTGCTGTCAGCATCTGCAATCCGCATTTTTAAACCTGCAATAACAAAACCAAACTAAAATTAGACACATAGTAAAAATATGATTCCTTAAATTCTTTAATGCATCTAAAATAGTTAATTAGAGTGAATTAATTATTAATCCCTAATTACTATCCTAATCACAAATAACCCATTTTATTTATGATTTATCACAAAACTACATTAGCAAATAGGTAAATAAGGCATATAAATATGTATATTTTATGCTTATCAGAAGAGACTTATTGAAGTTAATGTATCATCTTGTGAAAGAGAAGACAAATCATAAGTAGTTTGTGGTAATCATTCATCTCTATTCTTTGTATATTCCACCTAAGGGTGAAATTTCTCCGTAACCTGTAAGAGGGTCTTTACCCTTGAATGTTGATATAATCTCTACTAAGTAGATGTATCCAAAGTTGATAGTAGTGAATTTGGTCTCTAGACCTCGTGAACGTAGTTGTTGCCTTTACAATAAACTACTTTAAATTTGTGTTTTCCAAGTGTTTGATGAAATGTTCATTTGTTATTTTTGCTTTGTGTGTGTGATAATTTGTGCATCCTACATCGAGGAGGTGAAGAATAGTCACTTACATAATTGTGGGTGTGGAGAAATGCGTATTTGATTGTGTTTCTTAACTAACTCAAAAGGAAAATGTGTAATTTTCCAAACAACTTGAGAGGTGGCATTATCCCTCACACTTATAAATTGGCGACCAACCCCTTCCACATCCAATGTGGGATAAACCCCAACATACATGACACATATGCCATGATTGAAACCTCAAAATCAGTTTATTATAGGTTAGAGGTCGAGAGCAAGGTGCAAAAAATCCCCTAGACATACTTCCTTCCATATAAACAAAAAAGCTAAAATAAAATGACTAAAAACTGATGGGCATGAGTTAGTGAGAGGATGAACAATTTTCAAGAGCAAAATGTTCGATGATCGCTCATATTTCTTTCTGGTCTGCCCATTAGTAGATATCCTCTATTAGGGTGCGTTTGGAAGCTGAAAGAAAGCATCTTTCATGCCTGAAAAATTGCTTTCAGGGCTGAAAAGTGTTTGGAAGCTGAAAGAAAGCATCTTTCAGGCCTGAAAAGTATTTGGAAGCTAAAAATGCTGATAGTGGTCGGTGACGGTTCACCTATCACCTGAGGTTGTGTTTGGAAGCTGAAAAGTGGGTACTGATGGTGAAAGGTTGTACGATCTCCTTGTACATTCTCCCGATCTCTGCCAGACGCAGGAGAAGTCAATAGTAATTGGAGGGAATGCTGTGAGAAGTGCAGCGAAGCTATTGCCATTGCATGAGAAAAGACAACGAACCTCCGCCTTCTATGGACGACATCGAGTTGATGTGAGCTGCCGACCACCCACTGGGCGCAGGAGAAGTCGAAAGCACCTGGAGAGAATGCTGTGAGAGGTGCACCGGCGCTGGTTCTGTTGCGCCGGAAAAGACTACGATCGTCCGCCTGCTATGGATGACATCCAGTTGATGTGAACTGCCGATCTGCCATTTCCATCTTCTCCTGCCCAGACCCATTCGGTCAATATGTGTGGGGATATTTGTTGGCAATCCAATATAACACATGGCTATTTTCGTACCCTTTTTACCTGAAAACCTGTTTCTCACTTTAGCTTCTTAAACATAAATCAAGCTGATAAATTTTCATGTTCCCAAACAGATATCAATTGAGCCAAATCACTCTGAAAATTTTCACTCCTCAAACTGATGGGGTTTCTACTTCCAAACGTAAGTCACCAATCACCCATGATAATTTTCACCCTGAAAAAAAATCAAACTGATTATTTTTCAACAACCAAACGCACCTTTAGGTCAGAGGTGTCTATGATTAAGTTGGACAGTGTACACGCTTCTGCTGTGTGCTCTAACAAATAAGTGTGTACCGTTTGTTACACATGAAAAATACACATTTTTATATGCCTTTTTACCTATTTATTAGTCTTAATTTCTAGTTAAAATAAGGAATAAAGTAAGTTTTAGTAATTAGTTTACTAATTAGGAATTGAATAAGTAATTTGCTTTAAAGTGCTCAATTTAGATATGTTCCGTAATTTTATAAATATTTGGTGCGTCATGTTCAAGTTGTGCCAAAAATGTAACATCCGAAAAATTAGTAAGTATCTTAAAACTGAAATTTAACCCTCTTAACGTTTGAATTGATTGTATTGTGCCATGTGCAAATTTAAGTTGGTGAGAAGAGCTTTTCAACGCCACCAATTTTGTGTGATTTGGAGTTCGGGGTAAAAAGATAAGGGAAATTGAATAAATACACCCGCAGATGCGATCGATCGCATTAAAACGATCGATCGGCATATAGAACACGATCGATCGGCTTCGATCGGCTACGATCGGTGCCATCGCGCAGTTGGTAAACAGCGCAAGACGATCGATCGCCGTATTGGACGATCGATCGCCAGTTGCGGTTTGGCGAAATCCTAACTTATTTTGAGACGGATTTGATTGGGAAAGAGGCCATATCCTAACTAGACTTGTATTGCACGTTCCTAGGGTGATTTAGGGACTCTTCCATTGGTGGAAAGTGTCCAAGATATGGTAGAATTGGTTTGGGCAAAGATCTTCTAAAACTCTATATAAACCCATAGAGACTAGGCTTGTGTTTTTGAAAACTAAACCCTAGAACGTCCAGAGGCTTTTCTCCTCTCCTTCCCACGTTCATCCCTCTCTTAGAAGACCTCTTCTAGTGGGAATTGCTCAAGAGCTTGGATCGGGAGCTTTGAAGGAAGCGGAGGAGACGAACATCGCGTAGAAAGGCGACGTCTTTTGGTGATAAAGCGTAAGATGGTTTTTCCCTCTCTTCTTATTCTTTTCTCACATCATATGATGAGTGTTCTTACTGATTTCCTTGGAGTATTGCTTTGAATCTTGCGGGATTAATGATTTATGTCTTGTTTTCCATAAGTATTGCGATACATGCATATATGCCTTCATGCTTCATGTCTAGATGGTAAATCACATCAAAGTTGGATGCTTTATTAATTTTACAGAAGATAGAAGTTCTGATATTGCGTTGATTATCATGTCTAATGAATAAGTTTATGCCTTAATGATTGTCTTACTTAAATTGTCTTAATTGAAAGACATTATGGTCTAAGGATGTGTTGTATGGGAAGAAACATGATAAAAGGGGAATCTTTTGGTAACTCTAGTTAATTCTAGGATCTGTAATTGATCTAGGAGGGGAGTACTATCATCTATCATGAGTATATTATCATCTATGAGTGGTACGGAATAAGATAATCAAAGTTTAATCATGTGTCTCACTTTCGGCCAGAACTGTTTCTGCGCTGATAGTCGGCAGTAAATAATTCATAACTAATTCATATGATATCAGAAAAATATAAAACTGGTGGGGTTAGAAACTAGACTCATAAGGGTACTCTCAGTAAAAATTTCAGACGATAATCTTAACTGTACAGAGTCTGGGAGCCGTCGGAAGGGAACTATTGTACATAAGACAGTGAGCAGAAACTAAGTGAAAATACTAAGTACTTAAGTAAAACCACTTAATATGATGTGAAGATGGTATGACGTGTTAGTAACTATTACTAGACTATGTTTTTATGATTATCACAGTAAGGTTGGGTTATGGTTAATATGATAAATGGGGTAATACTTATGTCAAGAAAACCGTAACTGTGTATTTGAAGATAAAGCATTTGTGTCGGTTTGAGGTTCCATTTGGAATCCAAATCATCTAGGACTCACTAATACCTTGTCTCTGATTTATATATTACGATAAGACCTATAAGAATTTCCATCTAGGGCTGAGCATGAACGTATGTATGGATTGTGTTATTGTCTTGTGTGACATTCCTATTTATACTCCGTATGAGAGTCTATTCCGGTGATTGATACCTTATATTGTTAGAGCGTTGCTACCTCTATTCCTTTGAAATATTATTCATCACGATTATTTGATTGATTCCTCCACTAGAGGTCTTGCGGGACTCTCTCCGGAAGTGAATTCATAGTATGCTCAAATTATGCCATTGCTTGATCTTGCGGGGTCACTAATATTTATGGGATTGCGGTTCCATACTGCCCGAAAGGAGGCAACATACGTACGTTAGATTGTTGACATTACGGAAGGTCTTCAGTCTCCGCCCATCGTGTCCGTAAGCACTGGTGGGGCCAGCATCCTAGACGCATGGCAGGGTTCCAAAAAGAGGACCCCTAGGGTGGTTCTGGTATAGTCACTTGCGGGTGATCGGTTCAGCGAGCAGAAATTGTAAACTCTTTTCACTTAGATGTCTGGAGCCATTTGAAATGATTATCATTCTCTCCTTACTCATATGTGTAGTAGGAGCCTTATTGTTGTTTTCCCTACTTGCAAGTTGGAATTATTATCGACTAACCTTTCAGGTGTATAAATCCTTGGTTTAGTCCAGATGTTGCGGCATATTCATAAACCTTTGTTATTCTTATCCTATTCATACTGTTGTTTTAGTTCAGTGGGTTTTTACATCCTACTGAGTGTTTCTATGAAATACTCATGCATCCTCTGATGCAGGCGCAAATGGAATTTGAGATCAGGAAGTTGCAGTAGTGAAGCGGTTGCAGGAGCCGTGAAGATTTAGAGCTTTTTATTATTTGCTTTGCTTATTTGATGCTTATGACATTTAATGGCAATTGTGTGCCATAGATTTATAGGTTTATTTTATTTTGACTTTCTTAAATAGATTATCATTATTAAGTAAATTTCATTTCATAGTATTCATTAATGTTTGTATTTGTATTGCACTGATTATGGGCATGACCGATTACACATCCTTTTGAGATGATCGTAATTGGTGGTGAAATCGACTGTTCGGTCTCGCGCCCGAGATTCTCTACCTCCAAGTGTATATCATTGATTGGCTTTCGCACTCCGATCGAGGTATGGGATTCCGGAGCATGACAAAAAAAATCTGGAATAACTGTTGTGAAGAATGATGGTGAGTTCAAAGGGGATGGCGAGTTTGTATTGATTATAAGAAGTTGAATGCTTTGACAAGAAAATATCATTTTCCCCTTCCTTTTATTGACCAAATGCTGGAGAGGTTAGCAGAACGTGAATATTATTGCTTCCTTGATGGTTATTCTGGTTATAACCAAATTCCCATAGCCCCTGAAAACCAAGAAAACACCACTTTCACGTGTCCTTTTGGTACCTTTGCCTACCATTGCATGCCATTTGGGCTATGCAATGCACCTGCTACCTTTCAAAGGTGTATGCTGAGTATTTTCTCTGATATGGTAGAGCGATTTCTAGAGGTATTCATTGACGATTTTTCTAGTCTTTGGGTCTAATTTTGATGAATGTTTGCACCACTTATCATTAGTGTTAGTGAGGTGTAAAGAGAAGAATCTGGTACTTAACTGGGAGAAATGTCATTTTATGGATCAAAAAGGAATTGTTCTTGGGCATATTATATCTAATAAAGGCATTGAAGTTGATAAAGCTAAAATTGATTTGATTTCACATCTTCCACCACCGCGAACTGTGAAAGAAATCAGATCAATTTTAGGCCATGCTGGATTTTAGAGAAGATTCATTAAAGACTTTAGTAAAATTTCAAGACCTTTGTGTAATCTTCTTGTAAAAAATACACTATTTATCTTTGATGATGCTTGCAATCATGTCTTTAAGAAACTCAAATCAAAATTAACATCTGCACCTATTATTCAGCCGCCTGATTGGAGTCTACCTTTTGAAATCATGTGTGATGCCTCTGATTATGCTATTGGTGCTGTGTTGGGGCAACGAATTAATAAACTTCCCCATGTGATTTACTACGCCAGTAAAACACTGAATGATGCTCAACTTAATTATTCTACAATTGAAAAAGAGTTGCTAGCAGTAGTTTTTGCTCTAGATAAATTTAGGTCTTATTTATTGGGATCTAAGGTCTATATCTATTCAGATCATGCTGCATTGAAGTATCTTTTATCTAAAAAAGATGCTAAACCTCGCCTTCTCCGATGGATATTGTTGCTACAAGAATTTGATATTGAAATTCGGGATAAGAAAGGTTCCGAAAATGTTGTAGCCGACCATTTGTCTAGATTGACAGTTGATTTTACTGACGAATCATTGCCCATAACTGAATCTTTTCCTTATGAGCAATTACTTGTAGTGTTCCAGTTGCCTTGGTTTGCTAACATAGTTAATTATTTGGTAACTGAACAAATTCCATTTCACTGGTCTTCCCAAGATAGGTTCAAATTTTTGTCCAGGGTTAAATATTTCTTTTGGGATGATCCATACTTGTTCAAATATTGTCCTGATCAGATTATTAGGAGATGTATTCCTAAACATGATCAACAAAGCATCATTTCTTTTTGTCATGATCAAGCTTGTGGTGGCCATTTTAGTTCTAAAAAGGCTGTTGTAAAGATTTTGTAGTGTGGATTTTATTAGCCTACTATTTTCAAAGACTATTGATCGTTTAAATATAAACCCTTGCAAGTGCACAAGGCAATTGTACTACGGTGAGTATTAAAGGGTTGTCGAACCTCAGGGACGGATTAATCTTTTACCAAATTCAAGAGAAGAAAGTTGCAATTTTTGTTTAATCTAAATAAATCTATGAACTTTAACTACTAAGCTGAGTTTTAATCAACGTGGAGAAGACCAAGGCTTCGAATCCACCACAATAACTAGTGTATCGTCTCTCTCTCTCTCTTCTTTTAAATAGAGATTTCCAATTGGCTAGCATATTCCTCTCGGACATACACTTGTCAACTCAAAATATAGTGCTCTCCTCTCGGATGTAACACATAAAACAATTAAAACATGGAATTATGATCTATCTCTCTCGAGTATAAACCAATGAAATTTTATTGATATATAACACTTCAGTCTACTCACGTTCCTCTCGGATACGCAAGTATTCTTCGGATTAAAACTCACAAGAATTCACTCTTGTCTCTCTCAAGTACAAAGAACAAATCTTTATTGAATTAACGGTGATTACACAATAAAATCTATACACCAACTAGAGTAAAAACATAAGATGAGAGAAAAGAAACTACACAACCAGATTATTGGGCTTCATATACGCCTTGGAAAGGTGTTTAGCCTCGCATTGGAAGAGAAATCACCATCGTGTTCTTCATCTTCTTCTCTCCTTTGCTCTAGCCTCCAATACTGCTCTAGATTCTCCAAGGGATGAATATGTGGTTTACTTTCTAATGCCCAAAATGTTCCTTCATAAGACCTATTTATAAGTTTGAAGAAAAACCATGAAATCCCCTTCCAAATCCGAGTTGAAATAGGTCAAAATCGCGTTTTCCGTATATGGCGATCGATCGGCACTATTCACCGATCGATCGGTACTGTTCATGACAAATTTCCAGTAGATACGATCGATCAAACAGCGACGATCAAACGGCGACGATCGATCACGAAAATTTCGATTTTTTCCTAAGGCGATCGATCGCCTTATTTAGCCGATCGATTGCTACTATTCATCCTGCATCACAATTTTCCAATAGTCATAACTTTTTGCTCCGAACTCCGAATTATGCGTGATTGGTGGCGTTGGAAAGCTGACTTCTTGAAATTTAACATGAGACTTGAATCAGTCCAATCAAAAATATACACACGAAGTTATGAACGTTTAACCATTGAAGTCTTATCTCACCCTATTTTTGCATCTTTGCTCTCATTTTCCTACAAAACCAAAAACTATAATAAAGTAGCAATAATTCTAATCAAACACTAGCATAAATATAAGTTTAGGAGATAATAAAATGCATATTTCATGTATAGATCAACTATCATGCTTATTGTTCGGCGTGTGAAAGATGTCAGAAGTTCGGAGCACTTTCATGTCGTAACATGATGCCTTTAACCCCAATCCTTATTATAGACCTTTTTGATGTATGGGGTATTGACTTCATGGGACATTTCCCTAACTCTTTTGGCAATCTTTATATCCTTGTGGGGATAGATTATGTCTCTAAATGGGTAGAGGCTATAGCATACAAAACTAATGACCACAAAGTGGTGGTCTAATTCTTAAAAGACAATATTTTTGCACGTTTTAGTTCTCCTCGTGCGATCATAAATGATGGGGGAAAACATTTATATAATAGGGTTTTTGAATAGTTAATGAAGAAATATGGCATAACCCACAAAATTGCTACCCCATATCACCCCTAAACAAGCGGTCAAGTTGAGATATCTAATCGGGAGATTAAGCATATTTTAGAAAAGACAGTCAATCCTATTCGCAAAGATTGGTCACTGAAACTCACTGATGCTTTGTGGGCTTACCGTATTGCATTTAAAACTCCCATTGGAATGTCTCCATACCGTATTATTTACAGGAAAACTTGTCATCTTCCTGTTGAAATTGAGCATAAAGCTTATTGGGCAATTAAGCACCTGAATTTTGATTTGAATAGAGCATGAATTCAAAGGAAACTACAGTTGAATGAGTTAGATGAGCTTCGTAATGATGCTTATGAGTGTGCGAAATCATACAAGGATAGCATAAAGAAGGTTCATGATCAAAATATTTTGCAAATTTTTTTTTACACCAGGGCAGAAAGTTCTTTTATACAATTCTCGTTTGCATCTATTTCCGGGTAAATTGAAGTCTCGATGGACATGACTTTTTATAGTTCGTGTTATTTATTCTCACGGGGCGGTTGAAATAGAAAACCCCAAGAATGGTGATATATTCAAAGTTAATGGTCATCGTCTTAAGCCATTCTTGGAATTGCAGCAACCTCAGATCAATGAATTGAGTCTGGGAGACCCGACTTATAAAGACTACAGCTGCAGTAGCTTATTTTGTTTTGTACATAGTAGGTTTCGTTTTCTTTGCTTGTTTGTCATTATCTTCAATCACTCACATTTTTAGGCTCATGATTCTCATAGGACATCTAGATGGCAGCCTTATTCTTCCACCTATGGGTGGTGCCTACACAGTTAGAAGAAGTAGTGAATGAACATCCATTGAGTCCAGACTTAGATATTCCAGTCGTCTATCCCTGGGCACCATTACTACCACATCAGTTAGCAGCGAGAATGGATAACCCACCAATAGATGAGCTTGATCCTCAAGGGCCCATAGTTGCTGTTAGTGTTGTTCCCATCCCATACACTTTTTGTTCCCCAGAGAGTCTAGGTGGGAGATATTGAAGAGAAGGCTGGGAACATTCATTTGCAATTTGAGAGATGTCACCCGGTCATACTTTCGTTATCTGTGGTCTCATGCTAAATCCTTGGCAGAATCTGCAACATCACCTAATGAGATACGTTAAACTTAGCACTACTAGGAGGCAACCCACGTTTTTAGAGTTTTTATTTTTGTGTTTATTACTTATTTTGCTATTCTTGTGCTTCACTTGTTCTTTTTCTTTTTATAGATAATACAGCTTTTCAGTGGAGTGTAGGTACTATCTTTCCTTTCCTCATCTATTTATTTATTTTCCTCAGTACTTATTTCATATTGTTTTACATTGAGAACAATGTTTTATCAGGTTTGGGGGTGTAGGAAGATATTTTGCTTAGGATGCTTAGTTATTTTCGTACTTATTTTGAATTTTGTAAAAAAAAATAATTAAAAAAAATGTAGTTTTTAGGTTGTTTGCTAGTATTTTAATAGATTTTGATAATTTATCCCTTCATGATGCATACTTCAATCTTTAAGAGATTAATTTACATTGGAAGTGTGAGTAAGTATACTGGAGGATAGAGACACTTAACTGAGAAATAACATTCTGTTACAATCCTCTTGGATCAAGTGCTTGAGCTAATAAAACTCACTCACACACACACCAATTGCATAAAGTACTACCTTCTATAGATTTGTTGAATACTAATATTTAGTGGGATATCTTTAGTCAGAGTCATTGGTTGATATGTGGTTGTCTGATGAGCTTAAAAGATAATGATAGACCATTCACTTGGCAATGGCAAGGGCTTGGAACCGAAAATAGGTTGAGAGTATAATACAGCCGGGACAGAATAGGATGCTTGAGAATATATATGCTGAAAAAAAATGTGAAAAAATGAGAAAACAAAAAGAAAGAAAGGGGCTGCTTGACTATTATAGGATTAAATTAGGCTCATGCTCAGGCCCGAAGCAATTTATACTTAAAACCTAATGCCCTAAGCAAACTGTGCTGGGAGTCATTGGCCTAAGTCATTGCTAAACCTAAGCATCTTGAAGTTAGGCCTTACACAGTCCTATTGAAAAAAAAGTCTATGGAGTATTATCCTCTCAAGTCTAGAATATTGGACCCGAAGGAGGCGTGCAGGCATTTGTGCTATCATGAACCTAAAGATTACGATGACTATGTAGATTCTGATGTTCTTTGGCTAATTGGTAACACTGGATATGTGTGAAACAGAGATTTAGAATGTATTGTTACAATGTTCTACACTTTCTATTATTCAAATTACCATACTATATCATATTGAGCAGAAATTTCTAAGATGAAGGTGTAGAATAAAACTACTTGCTTGAGCTCTTTTATATTCCAGTTGATTATCAATGCAAGTACGTGTGGTTAGTTTTCTTAAGTATTGGAGTGTGTATTTGAAGGGATAATATATTGTGTGTTTTGTAGTGTTTAGTTTGATTTTTTTTTCACTTAGATAAAGAATAATTTTTTATAAATACATGTTTATGGGTAGCATGGCTGCAAAACCTCACGAGACTTCACTCATCCAGCCAGGGAACACTTGGGGGTTTAAAACGCTTGTTGCATATGCTAAATGCAATCGTAATTCTCTACGACAATGACATTTATCTTTGAGTAGATTTATAGTTTTTATTTTGTGTTTTGCTCGAGGACTAGCAAAATCTAGGTTTGAGGGTATTTGTTACACATGAAAAATACACATTTTTATATACTTTTTTACCTGTATGTTAGTCTTAATTTCTAGTTAAAATAAGGAATAAAGTGAGTTTTATTAATTAATTTAGTAATTAGGAATTAAATAAGTAATTTGCTTTAAATTGCTCAATTTAGATATGTTCCGTAATTTTATAAATATTTGGTGCGTCTAATTTGGGACATACTTTATTTTGTATAGGTTCAAGTGTTCGGACTGCAGAACGGCCATAGTAAAGCCATTACGTGTGTTTGATGTGCCAAAGTGACCCAAAAGCTGCAATCAAGTGCATAGAAAAGATATGAACCGTTGATGATACCATGGAATTCCATATCGGCGATATATCGCCGATATATTGATATCAGGCCCCACCCGATAAAACGAGATGGATAAATATCGATTTTTGTTTTTTTTTCAAATATCGCCGATATATCGGTTTCGCTATTTTATAATAAAATAATATTTTCGAAAAAAAAATTCGAAAAAAAAATTTTTTTTATAAAAAAAAGGGGAAAAAAGTAACTTTCCCACTTGTTTCCCATCCTAATATGCATATTTTAAAATCTATGCTTTGTCTAAATTAGTATAACTCATTTTAGAAGTTAGATTATGAAATTATATGGTAAAAACTAGTTTTTAACTACCGATATTTTTTTTGCAAATATCTCCGATATATCTCCGATATTTTGTCTCTTAAGCCGACCGATACGATACCGATATCCGATACGGAATTCCATGGATGATACACTTAAGAGAAGACGGACGCAGAATTAAAGTACAAGCCGTTCAGATTCGATCCGATGAATGAGATTGGTACAATGGGTTTTATTTGATCAAAAGAAAAAAAAAGATTGAACTTAGTTGGTTCAATGGGCTGGTTCAATTTGAAGAAAGAAAATAAAAAAATAAAAACCCGAGCCAAAAGGCCGGATGGTCTGTTCAGCCAAAGCAGAGTTCGAGCTCTGCTCGAGCGGCCGGAGGAGACTGGAGAAGATGACCAGGAGTTCTATGTTTTTCATTTTTTTACGATTCGAGAGCAATTTCCAGTAAAAAAAGTTTTGATTTTTTTTCTTTTGTTTCATTCAATTTGATTGTGCTGTTTCGAAGAGGGAATTGTAACGAACTGTTGATCGAGCAGAGGAACAATACTTTTCTATTTGCTTTTATCTCAGAATTATTGTAAGTCAATTTTATTTATTTAATTGAGATGAGTTTAATTATTAATTTTGCATGTGTTTTAGTTAATATGATTGGCTAGATTTGTTGCTAAGGCTAGGATGAGGCTGTAGTAATTGTAGAGAATTCCCTACATGTGAAAGCTGATATTTTTATTATAGAATTGTGCATTAATGTTATGCATTCTTGTGTTAATTGCATAGTTAATTATGGATATAGCATCAATCATGTTTTTGCTATGATTTGGAATTACTACTATCAATGCATGCTTGTTTTAATTGTTTAAATAACAAATTGGATACTAGTTGTGATTCTCTTGTAAGTGGATACATCTAGTGATTTGAATTGTTAATCTAAATAGCATGACAGACGTGATTTTTGTATAAATATTTATGCGTTAAAGTAAGACTTTTCGTAACAACGTGAATAAGATTCTAGATTGTTATGAGTATTTCAGAGAATGATAATTGATTGAAGGTTTAGGGTTCTCTATAATTTATTGCATGCTGATTCCAAAACCTTAGTATTTTGTTAATTTGGTAATGTTCAAATTTTTATTCCGTTAATCAATTTAATTAATCAATTTCTACAAATTTTGTACTTAGTTCAAGGGTTTAGTCAGGGTTTGATTAGATTTCCGCCATACAAGTCCCTGTGGGTTCAACCTCGTAAAATTGTGCGACTGTACTGTAAATACGATTCGCACACTTGCGAGTAAAATTAATAGATTAATTAAAACAATAACACCGTTGATTCTGGTGATCAACCGCTCTCACCTCATAGAGGATATCCTGGTGGACCTCCTCTAGGAAGATTACAAAAGTCTACTACAACGATTTGTAGTAAGCATTCTGCACAACTACAGGGCCATTTGGGGCGTGATTATAAGCAAATATCCAGATCCACTGTAGCATCCATGTTTTTTTCCCTATCCAGCTGAAACACCTCATGTCTTGTTTCACGCTGGATATGGAAAAAATATGGATGCTGGATATTTGCTTATAATCAAATCACGCCCCAAACGGCTATAAAACAAAAATGAAATCTTCTCATATCCACAAAAAAAAAAAAACGCTTCAGAATCTACTACCCTTTCCAAAGACGTCGGAAAGTGAATTCCCGGTTCTAAAACCCCTCCGTAAATCCCCAAACCCGAGTCTCCAACTCCCATATCCGAAAATGCCCCCCAAAATCCCCCTCCGCTCCCTCCTCCGCGCCGCCACCCTTCTCCGTCGCCCTATCTCGGCGACCGCCGCGGCCGCGTCGGAGACGCGCACCCAGAAGCTCGACCGGATCGCCGACGAGCTCCTCGACCTCAACAAGCTCGAGCGATTCGACTACTCCATCCTCTTCCGCCACAAGCTCGGCCTCGACCGCTTCGCCCCCCCCGTCGGCGGAGTCCCGTCTCCAGCTGGGGCGGCGGACGACTCGAAGCCCGGGGCCTCCGCAGCGGCGGCGGAGAAGACGGCCTTCGACATCAAGCTGGAGAAGTTCGCAGCCGAGGCAAAGATCAAGGTGATAAAGGAGGTGAGGGCGTTCACGGAGTTGGGGCTCAAGGAGGCCAAGGACTTGGTGGAGAAGGCGCCGGTGGTTTTGAAAAAGGGGGTCACCAAGGAGGAGGCCGTGCCCATCCTTGAGAAGCTCAAGGAGCTCGGCGCCACCGTTTCATTGGAGTGATTTTTCTCTATTTCAATTTACATTCTTCCTTCTTTTTTTTTTATCTTTTTGTTTAATTGCATGTTTTTAGATACTTGGGCTGGCCGATGATCGTCTAAATTTTTTGGAAATGGCTGGTCTGAGCTCTGATTTAGCTTTTTTGAATTTAGTGTAGAATAGTAACGCAACAAAACCTACTGGAATCAGGGTAATTGAGTGTTTGGGGCAATTTAGATACAGTTTTATGATCAAAACAAGTGAGTGGAGTTCTTTGATTTCGAGATGGGAGATGGTATCTAAGTTTGGTATTGTAATGTAGGCGGTATGTGGTAATGTCTGTAACTGGTGGGCATGGATATGTTGGAGGAATTGTGTTGTATGAATAATTGAATTGAGATTTTTGATTGGATGGAGGTTGGAGATTTATTTGTTTGGTTCATTACTACAAAATATATATTTGCTCTTCTCAAATTGGAAATATTAATGTTCCATCAAAGAATATACACTGTAGATGGAGACATCGAATGTTCTTTTTCGACAAGAAAAGAATAACATGAATTTGGCATATCCAACTAAATAGTTTGGTTTGGCTTTTTGTGACAGTTGCCTTTGTATGTCGACTATTGATGTTTGAAAGGAGTTTTTAAACATGATTTTCTTGCTACACTAATACAACTTTGAGCTTGTTTTTTTATTTATCTAAACTGTAATTGGTTTATGAGATAAAACAAGATGCTGTTTTCATTTGTTCCTCTGAGTTGACCTGCACTTTTCTAGCATAACAAATGCCAGCATGAATTATTTCTTTGTGGAGAGGAGGGGGGACTAGGTTTGATCTATTGTAGGTATTCGTGGTCTGCATTATACTCCCTCCATTCCATATTAGTAGTCCCATTTGGTTTTTTAAAATGAACTGAAAAATAAATAGCATTATCAATATGGAAAGGAGGGAGTTGCATGGAGGGAGCTCATCTTATGTATGCTTTTTTTAAGTGTACTTGCATGCGAGGAAGCTGCAATTTTAGTCGTGGAATACTTGTTGTTTGGTATTGACGTGGTTACTTATTTAGTACCTGTGTGCTGCTTGTTACTTTTAGCATCTAATTGCGGCAGATAGATTTTTTTTATTATCCTGCACAATTAGGAATTAATAAACATTTTCCAATGGCCATAAGCTCCGTGATAAAGTTTTGAATTCTGACAGCCATAAACTAGCTTTTCCATACTTATAACAATGATTCAGTAATGTATCATCTTCTGAATATTTTGTCCAAGGTGTATTTGAGATCATTGCTTAAACTAAGATCCAGTAAAGTATCATCTTCTGCATATTTGATCCATGGTGTATTTGAGATCATTGTCAAAAGGATATGTCAGCCATCTTGGTACATAACCTTTGATTGCACTTATTTATAACGTCCATCTTTTACAAACTCCAAGTATTCTACCTTTTAATCTATATTTCAACTAATGCTGGAAGCAAAATATTTGATTTGATGAGCTTGCACTGGTTGAGTCATGGGTTAAGGACTGACTGGTATGCACTTGCATTTTTCCACTAAAAAAGGAATTGGGTCAGATATATTTCTAGCAGTTGTTAATCATCATTCAGATGGATGCATCTTCAGGGAGGAGTACTGTCATAAAAGACAACACAGTGGAAGTATTACTTCCAATTTTTGGTTTCATTGCATATGACACATCATAAGGAGATAATGTGTGGATTTTTTTATTGGTCTTTGTTGGGCTTGAAACACATTGGAAGTAGTACTTCCACTTTTTGGTTTGATTGCATGTGACATTAAATAAGGAGGTAATGTGTGGTTTTTTAGTTATTTGGCTATGCTGGGCTTAATGTTTATGGATGCAAGGATTGCGCACTGGTTTGTAAAGTTGGCTATTACCAGGTGTTGTGATATACTGGTTCATTTCACATATCTTCTCTACATGTCTCAATATAGTTATCATAAATGCATACTTTGCTGCAAAACTTAAGTAGGTTTTCTTTTTGTGTTACTGTTGTATCCTATTTATTTGCATAATTGTTCAATATATTTGTTTTCTCATTGTAGGGAGTCGTACAATGGTATTTTTTAGTGTTAATTGCCTGCATCACAATTAGATCAAAGACTTAGAAGGGAAGAACATCTATCTTTTCTTCCTTCTTTTAGAAATTTGATTCGAGTTGTACTTTCAGATGAAACAATTAGTTATTAACTTGGTTTGCTATCAACGGGAGGAGAAGAATCTTGGTTTCATGTCAAGATATGGAGGTTCTGACATTGGTCTTTGTAGCTTCAGCTGAGTCAGATACAATAAGATGCTAGGACCTTTGCATAAATTGGTGATAAGACATGCTTGCACATGGTACTTCTTACTGGTTAAAGGAAGTTGAAGCAGGCTGGAATTAGGACTCCACCTATAAATAAATAGGAGACCATTGTGTGGTTTTAACTATCCCAAAATAAGTTAGGACTTCTGAATTCTCAGGTGATTTTTTTATCAGACTACTAAGGTCATGATCTTTCTCATGACTGTTTTATTTAATTTCTCAATTTGATACACTTTTCGTGCTTATGCCTGCTTTCTGTTTACCCCTAGATTGGTATACTTAACTATATTATCTTTCTTTACATCATGCATATAGTTATTTTATTTTTTTCTTGAAGGACAGCAGATTTTTTGTTTACGTTAACCAAGCAACTTCCTTATCGCGTGGGGAGTCACACTCCTGGAAATATGTGGGTACCGAATCATGTGTATTTTGTCCCAGCACAATTAGTTATCAGATCATCCCGCTGGTTGTGTGGGGCAACTCAGAGGACAATGGGGTATATATATGACATGGAAGGGATGGGCTACATGGGCCGGATACAATTGCTGCGTGACCCCGTCTTCCCTCTCAGTTCTCATTTGACCTTTACTCGTGACACTTTTTGAAATTAAACTCATTACATACCCCATAGCTTTGCCCAAAAAATGAGCTTTTGCACAGGATTGACACAGTTGTGATGTGTTTATAGAAGGAAGATCAAGGACATCTAGCTTTTGTTTTTGTGAATAACTTGCAAAATTTGATGAAAACTACCCCCTCCGTCCCTTATTAAAAGCTACATTTAGGAAAAGTTTTCTTTTTTGTTGAGTCGTGGGATCCACATGAAGCTAAGAGAATGGTAAACGCTTGGTTAAGTGCTTCAAAAACATTTGACAAGTAGGATGGTAAAGAGGCAGGTGGTTGCCAAATTCTGATCACATTCTTCCCTGAGAAGCATACATCCAAATCATGTAACCATCAGCGAGGCACACCACAGATGTCAATGCAGATTTGGCCACCTCAAGGAGACCAAATCACCACACAGATCCAAATGCGAATAACACTCATGATTTGTAATATGGCCAGTTTAATTAGTTTGCCTTCTCTGTTACCTTCTTGCCGCTCTATTTCTTCTTGCCAAAGCAAAAGGTGGACAGTATATGGTCGGCAAAGAGCCCCAGCCGACTTGACACCACCACCAATCCCCTACTACAGGCTCCCTTCACCACCACCCCTTTGAACTCTAGTGCCATAAGACGGTGGCTCACTAGCTAAAACCTTTACTTAGCTAGAGCTCAGAGGTCAGAGCTTGGAATGTCAGCTCTGAAGAAGCTTCTTGGAGTTTCTAGCAGAAACACTATCAAAGATCTGACATATAATTTTTAACTGTTCTTCATCTTTATCTCAAGCATATATACCTCCTCTTGCTTTCACTTTTTCTTTATCTTCCATTGTAACCTTCTTTCCAATTTCCAAAGCAAAGCTTCATCTGGGCCATCTGCACAACTTCATCATCTTCTTCTCTTCTTGTTCTCTGTATTACCAGCATTCAGTTCTTTGCTGTTGAGAGTGTAATCAGTCATTTTTTAAGTTCTTTAGCTAGGAGAAAAAGATCAGGAGGCATTCCCACTTTCATTTTTCAAGAAATCTCTCACTAGGCCGCTACCATTCCAAGCCTACTACCATTGATCATATTTATCTAGATATAAAAATATGGGTGGTGCCTTAAAATGCATCTCAGGTCTGCTAGGCAGTAGCAACAAACGCAAGAAAAAGAAGCCACTACAGAATGTAGAGATTAAGGTGAGGATGGACTGTGAAGGGTGTGAGCTCAAAATCAAGAAAGTTCTTTCTTCACTAAAAGGTTTGTTTTCTCTAGTCCCTTTGTCCTTTCCTCCTGCTCAATTTCTTATATTTCTTTATATTTTTATTATGTTGTTTCTTGTAGGAGTTACGTCTGTGGACACAGATAGGAAGCAACAGAAGATGACTGTCATTGGGTATGTGGAGGCATGCAAGGTCCTTTAGAAGGTGAAATCCACGGGCCAAAAAGCTGAACTTTGGCCTTATGTGCCTTACAATCTTGTTGTTCATCCATACATAGCTCAAGCTTATGACAAGAAGGCTCAGAAATGTTGAAGTTGCAGCAGCTTCCAACCCTGATGCTAGACAAGTAGAACAGTACACTGCCATGTTCAGTGATGAAAACCCAAAAGCCTGCTCTATCATGTAGATCTCAATTTATCAATGGTAAATTTCACTTCAACTATATAACAACAATAAACTAGAATGGAGGCATACGATCCATGTCTTGGACCTCAAATAGGTGGGATAAACGCCCCTTAGTTATGAATAGTGTATGAAATTGCTCATCCACTATACAGTGAAAATGGGTGTTTCGCTTTGAAGATATCATGAAATCCTTTCTATTATTTGGTTTTATGTATGGAGCTGCCAGTTTTGTAGAGTTCAGTAGGGTGCATCTCTCTCTCTCTCTCTCTCGGTGTACGTGGGTTTTTTCTTGAAGGTTTTGTGAGTATGGGGAGCCAGCAAAGTATGTGTCTGCCCTGCGCAAAAAAAAAGTACAAGGATATTGTTTTAGACAAACATTTCTTTGTGGTGCAGAAATGTTTGCTGTATGATTTCTGTTGGGGTTGGTCATTTACAAGTAAATCTAGTAAACCTGAATGAATTAAGATAACGAGCCAACAACAACGAGTTAGAAGCGTTTGGTAGTGGAGTTATCATAGTATTTGCTTTACTTTGTAGCGAATTCCTAAGATCTGTGTTTGGTTACACGAAGTTTTGATTTCCCATTAAGTGGAAGAACTAAGCCTCATTTTGGTACTACAGAACTTGAATTTCCGCCACAAATCCAAAACAATGCAACTCGAAAACCAATGTGGTGGAAAAAATGCCTCAATCAGCATTGTGTAGACATTTACTCAGAGAGGAGATTTTCCACAAAGCTAAAGGATATAGCGATCCAGATATTAAAGCACAAAGTCAATGAAATTGCCATCATTGAGTTGATTTTTGATTGGCAACAAATTTGCTTTTCCAACAGTTCAGAGTGACGAATTCATTGTCAATTGTTTAGTGTCGTGAACGTCCTCTTCAGTGCGGATCTGTGACAGTAACCTCAGAAGAGTACCTTATTGTCACCACTTGCCCATTAACATTCACTTCAACATGAAATGCGACAACTGATTTATAGATATTCTTCTTCACTACTATCGCCAATGAAAAATAACAAACTACGTGTTTTAAAAAGTACGCATCAATGCGTTAGTGCTACAAAGTTTTCTTTTTGGCACAATGTTAGTTATGGAAACTTCTCCTTCCCTTGATTGTAGTTCAAACTTTAGACCAACAAATACAAGAAGTACATTAGAAATCCAAAGTGCAACTTGTTTGGGTGGTACATGTAAACTCCTAGTACCACAATTAGCTAATGAATTTGGGTAATTATTAGAGAAGATGGGGCACGTCATGAAAAAATGCCTTGATTAGCCAGTGCAGACCGGTGTGAGAGTTATTATTACTAGTTTAAAAAGCCAATAGGGATGCACCCAAAGAGACACACAGAACGCTTGCCACAATGAAGTTGTAGCCCTGCACATAGGGCGGCTCATCCTGGCGAGCTTTATGTGCATCGAGGGTTCCTGCGCGTTAGCATTCTTCTCATTTATTCTCTTTAGAATTTCATTCTAGGATAAGACTATGAACCTGCATCCAACAAGCTAGATAGACACCCATATACAGAGCCATTAAGTTGCTATATAATCCAGGCCCAAGTCCTTGAAGCCAAAATCCACCTGGATCAGTGTACTCATATGTGATATCTTGTCTTTCTCTACTAACTGTTATGATGTTGATAATTTCTTTCGACAAGTCTAACTTCAGAGTTAGATCCAACGTTTGAAATATGAAATAATGAGTCAGATTGAAAGAGTGGGAGTTGCTCTTCATTTTGTGAAACTCATAGGGTAATCGCAGCATCACATTTGTTCCTATCAACTTCTCAAGCAAATGGAACATTCCAATGCAGCAAAACATAAAAGAAAAAGTGGCAATTTGATCTTCTACAACAGCTCCTTCTGATACCATACCTATCTGCCTTGCCCACGCACTTGGCCTCTTAAGTAGTAACTCCGGTTGGAGGGCTGGTCGCCCTTCATCATTCTACCTTGGATATTAAACTGTGTTGATAGCCACTCTTTTCCTTTTTGGTCTTAGTGAATCTCCTTGCAGCAACAAATTTCAGAAAATTGAGCCTACTACTCAGTTACTCTTTAGTCTTTAGTCTTTATACCATCTTAGATCATCCATATGTGATAAACTTCAAACAAGTTTCTGGTTCTTCACTTGTATACTCCAACAAAGTAGATGTCATATAAGAGAGTAGCATTTGCTGGTACGTTACAATCACCTGTGGAAAGAGTTGAAGCAGCAACACTGAATTAAATAGGATGGTTTCCATACCTCCATGAATGTAGAAAGTTTTATTAATCATTAGTGCAAAAAAAGGAACAACAGAGCTGACAAATTTTTCAATGTGGAGCCTATTACTATATAACTAGCTCATGCTTCTTTTTGGATAGTGGAGATCGTTTCAGCCAAAAAAGAATATTCACATCTGTTATTCCATAACAACTAGAGGCATTAGTTATTTTTCCCAATCCAAAAAGAAGTGTTTTATTCATATTTTTTTAACAATAACATTTGTTCACCTTTTAGGGTTAGGCCAAACATAAAATTCTTAGGGTCTTCAGATTGTATCATAAGCTTTAAAACTGCAAAAATTATAATGGTCCAATGATACACTTGAGTGCGAGCTATCATTATGGCAAGAAGTTTCACCTTGAAAACATCCTGCTGGTTCAGGTCCATAAGCAAGTTCAGGAGGTATACGAAGTTTACGCTTTCCACCTGTATTGGACACAAATTCATCAACTAAAAGAAGAAGATAAGGCAAATTATTGGAAAGTTGGTGCACAGAAAATACTGCATAATCCTCACCAACTTGCATTGGAGGCACCCCATTACCACCAAAAATACCCTGATCAAGTCCTTTTATCACCTGTGTGAGTGAACCAGAGTTTTCTCATTAAAGAGAAAAACAATTTTTTTTCTAAAAAAAGGAGATGAGTAGTCTTCATAATAAGTGAATCTGAATCATATATCTGTTATGCCTAAACAGAAGTTGGCTGATGCAAGGATGTAAACCTTTCCAACGCCAATGCGCATGGTCAGTGGCCGTGCGCGCTTGTAGCTGCTATCGAAGACGGTCCCATCTGCAAACCTTGCAGTGTAATGGATCTGCATAATTTAAAAGAAAGCAGTCATAATCTGAATGCCATTCCAAATTGACCTGCCCTTAACAAGATAAATTGACCACACTCTTGTGGTGTGTGAATATGATAATCTCTCCGTCCCACATTAATTGTCTGGATTGGACTCAAATTAGTTCATTTCTGATTTCAATTCCAGATAATTGATATGAGAAGGGGGGAATATAAAATCTAAAATAAATGTTAAAATGTGGGATAGATTGGAAAACAATGTGTCCTGTACCATATGAATTTTTTTTGGATAATTTACCATAAGACTTAAGTTCCCAAAGCTACAAGAGAAAAAAGTCAGAAGCAATTCAGTTTCATGACAAGATATGCAAATTATTTTCGATGAAGGCACTCCTGCTAAAGCTAGAATAAACTACATTTCAGTGGAAAATTCTCTTTTTTTCGTAAAAAAATGAGCGGATAGTCTTCTTCTATAACATGAAAACCTGATGCCCCAATCCTACTTAGAACTTGTAGAAAGTGGGAAAAACTCGAAAATAGGATTTGCAGCAAGTCAAGCCCTGGTAAGGTTTTTCGCTTTGCATCAAATCAAAGAAAGGATTGCTATCAAAATATCATTCAAATCCTAATGCAGGATAACATAATAGGAAAAGGGAAGTCAGATTCAGGGGCCGTTTGGTGTGTGAAAAATCAGTTTCAGCCACTCCCAAAAATCCACTATAAGTTAGTGGATTATCCCAAAAATCTTAACCAGCTGGATTTTTTTCAGCTGGATGGTACTGATTTTTCACGCCACAAACGGCCCCTCAATTTCAATTTCTATGAATAAAAATGGCAACAGAAGAGGAAGAAGGTATATAGAAACCAACATTGATGAGCTCCCCATAAGGGGCCTCAGTTCCAGTCCCCACGGCGACATCGCAGTAGCCGAGCCCCGACTTGACAAAGCTCAGGTCGCAGAGAGGATCTCCAACCGTGGCATAGTACTCAGTTCTAGTGGCATTAGCCTCCAGAGGAGTCAACGCCACCACCGAGGCCGCCAACATTCCTAGACCCACGTCCAAGAATCGTCTCTTCATCCCAGCAATAGAGCTAACATGAGATTTCTGGTCTTCTGCTTCCTTGGAAGAGCAAAGACAAGTAGGAGTGGTGGTGAGATTGGAGGTGGTGGAGGAAGAAGAGCATTTGAATTTGGGGCGGGAAGGATTGGTGCCGAGGTTGAATGGCAGTGGAGATGGAACGGAGAGAGCCATGCTACTGCCTCCCCTGTTTTCCTCTGTTTTGCTCCTTATCTGATCATATCAGCTTTGGCGGGCTGTGAGGCCTCTGGGTGTGTTATGGTTGGTCGTTGGCATCCCAGGACATTTTCGATCTTGCTGGACATCAGGGCCGTTCGCTTGTGTTCTCATACTCCCTCCGTCCAGAATTATTAACACCATAAGGTTTTTCCAAATGAACATTTTGCAAATGTTCATTTCGAAAAACCTTAGGATGATAATAAATGCGGATGGAGGGAATGTTAAGGGCGTGTTTGGCAATGCAACACACTTCTTTAGTTAGCTCCCGCCTTGTGGTTATAGGAAAGCAGCTTTGGTTCAGGCATTGTACTTCAAAAGATAACTTTTATCCGTTGAGCCACAGCCCTTCCGCTCGAGAAATTATTGGGTGTAGATACGATACCGCGCTGGCGTCTTAGCGTGGTGTCGATCACCAATGAGAAAGAAACACGTAACAAAGGTGTGGGCCCGTGCTACATTCAGAAACTCCGTTAGTATATAACCACGCCGTCCACCAATTTTGACTTCCCGCTCACTTTAATTTCTTTCCGTTTCAAACCCGCCTCAGCTCATTTCGCCTCCCCCTCCCCCCTCACGAGCTCCTCCGCCTCAGCCCCTTTCCCCTCCCCCTCCCCCTCACGATCCCCACCTCGCTTCAGCCCCTTCCCCTTCACGACCTCCGTTTCCTTTGGTCTTCCCCTTCCACTGCCCGGTCCTGTCGGATAACCCCTTTCCCCCGTCGTATAGCCCCTTTTTCACAGCTGCTGTCGGAGAGCGGGGACACGTCCCTAAGGGAAGACCACCTCTTCCTTATTCACAGCTTCAGCCAACTGGGCAGTCTCTCAAGGCTTGATGACCCAGCAGACTCTCCCACATCATCACCTCTCCTCGTCTTGGCTCCGGAATCGCCCGACTCCATCGACCCATGTGAAATCACTGGTAATTCCTCATTAAAGGACCCTCTTTTCTTGTTTTCGTGATCTTATGTGCATTGTCAAGATTTGATCTTTCTCTTTTCTTTCTTTGGAAATTTTGACTTCTATTGTATTTATGTTCTTATGAATTGAGTGGTGCAAATTGTGGATACCCAACTTGTCATCTTACAAAAATGGATACTTTAAGTGATCCAGATCATAATTGTGGAAAATTATGTATGCCTTTGTTTTGAATTAGTATATGTGATAATTTGGCTGGATTCTCACTAGATACTCAAACATGGAAGAGTTAAGTGGAATAAACAATTCGGTGTTATGTTATATGCCTTGCGGAAATTTGCAAGATTATGTGAGATATGCTACATGATATAGATTTTGAAGAGTCTGCATTTATAATGTTGGATTTTGTTACTAGGGAAATCGACATAATTGGCATTTTTTGTACTCTGGATGTTATAACAACAATCGAAGCTTATGGAACTGTAATGCTTTGTTCTTCTCCAATCTTGCTGCTAATGACATGATATAGATTTTGAAGAGGGAGACTTAAACTACGTAGACAGGTTTATATAGAGGACATAGATTTATTTATTCAGAATATCAGAAAGTTGTGCCTATGAACATGCTGCTTGGGTTACTTTATCTTGCAAAGATAGGTGCAAACCTTGCATCCACATTTTTGTTATGGAGAATTGCAAATCCTTAATTCTTTCTAATATTGTCCTAGACAAGTATAAATTGCAATATTCACTGCTACATTCTTGGTGAGAGTGAGGGCTGAGTGTTTGTCATTGTATGATAGGATGTTACAATTTATCACGAAGAACAAATCTGCTTTAATTACCTTGGAGGTAGATGTTGATATTACTTTTTGTACAAAAAGTTTCCAATGAACTCTTTTGGGTTGCTATTGAAAAAGAAAAGAACTTTGGAATACTCAGATTCAACAATGTTGTTCAATCTTTATTTTGCATGATAATTTTTTGGCAGTTTCTGAGCTGGCATAGCAGTAATTCTGAATTTGATTTCATGTCTACCCTTCCCCCTCATAGATTATTTATACTCTCGTACAGGTTGTTTGGATCAAAATCTTTGGTACTGTTCCACATGTGATTCTCCTACTTTAAATTCATCATCTATTCACGTGCCTTTGGTTGTCCTATTGTAAGTAGAATCAGTTTTTCAAGTGTCATCAGGCCGGTCTCATGTGTTATTACTCCAAAGTGGCAAGGCCTAAGCATAATATGCATCAACAATATAAATGACAAGGATGGTATGATTTATTCTTTAGAAAATATTGTAAAGTAGGTGAGAGAAGGGGAAGAAAAGTAGAAATGATGAGAAAAAAATGAGGCCATTGTTTGAAAAAGGAGACTCTCCTTCATTTTTTGCATGCGTTATGTCTTACAGCCAGAAGGAAGCATGAGGATATGGCATTAGCTACAAGGGCCGGAAGGTAAAGGAGGGGTTTGGCCGTGTTTGAGTGGAACTGACCTACCTCAGTTCAGCCTTCTGAAAATTTTTCAAATATACTTATTTTCTTTTGATGAGAACTCAATTAATTAATAGTGATCTTATAAGTATTTTATAGAATCATGCATATATTTCCTCTTTCGTATGTTAAAACATTATGCTGTCGTATATGACAAAAATGTTGGACATTTGCTCTGCAGTACATTACTCTGTTAACTTTTTCTTATTTTGGTCTTCTTTACCACAATTACTCCTACGTTGTCGTGTATTCTCTGAGACTGTCTTTGTAATTTTTTTTCTTTCAATATTATTTTTTTTTCCATTGAAAAATTGGTGTGTGTTGGATAACTCTGCCTGTAGGTTCTTTTACTAGAATACTTCTAGATGAAAATGCACAAGTATTTAGCCAAATCACAGCCAATCTTTCCACTTTGAAGGTAAGTGATTTTCTGCCAATGAACCCTATCATTATTTTCACCTTTCCTTTTGACTTCCTACATAATATGAAGTGAGTTGAAATTGTGGAGATAACTTCATCTTAGATACGCTAACTTTTTGCATAGTAGCAATTAGTTATAGTTTCCTCTCATGTCTCTACACTTACATATGCAGGAAAACATAAATCTCTACCTCCACACCAGGACCAACATAATAACCATCCTCAAGGAGTATGTTACTTTTGTTATCCTTAATTTGACTATTACAAATTTGAATTTTTTTCCTTCTGAAAAGTTGTATGTCTTTTTTTTTTGCAGGATGAAAGATATGCCTGGGATAATGAGCCAGATGCCGCCATTGCCAGTTTCTGTGAACGATGAACTTGCCAAGTGCATCCTCCTTAATGTAGCTGAAGTAAGGTGTCACTATTCCTACAAAATTTAATTATTACTAGAGAAGCACCTTAAATTCATTTTTGAGTCGTCCACTCTATGGTTTTTAGTAACTATTCAATATCTTCTTTCAGGGATTGGTGTTTAGGCCAACTAGTGGGATGACTACAAAAATTATTCAGCTAAATCTAGAAGAACAATCTCTAGGGCATCAGATGACCTCAAGGCAGTGGTAAGCGTGGAGGAAAATCGCTTCGTCCGTATAGATGATTGATGAGGTTGATGCAATCTTCATAGTAGCTCATGTACATACAACCCAAGTAGCAGTTTGGTGTAAAGATTTTCCTTTCTCATTTTTTATTTTTCGCTTTGGCAGATATTTTGTTCCCTTTAAATAACTGAGAAGTAACGATTTCCATAGTTAAAAAATTGATAGTACTCTAATAGAAAATTGTACATCTATTAACCGTTGTGGGTTCCAATTTTCGGGTTGCATACCTTTGTACAGTGCACATTTTGGTAACATTGATCATCCATGACGTCAAGTACTTCTTACATAACTGTTGTTTCCCAATAGTTTCATTGGTTAGGAAACATTATCAGCTTATTTCGACATTCCTCATGCATGCAATAATCCATACCAAGATTTGCACATGGACATAAGGAGAACACAAATGGGGGGTTAATTTACCTCCAAGATAGCCATTATTTTCTCTTTGCAAAATATGTCAGACATAATATCCCTATGTCCCATATCAATTATCTGGATATCAAACCAAAATGAACTAAAATAGCACGGAAGGAGTATTCATTTTGACAGTAATTGGATGGCTACTTGATTGTTAAATTGGTGTTTTATGATTCTCCTTAAGTTGATATTATAATGATGTAGAATCATGAAACTACACTACCCAAAATGGTAATTCTGATATTCTCCACTACCTGATTACTTTAGGTTCCACTATTCGTCTACCGCAAATCAAAGAGTTGGCTCAAACTGCAAATCCTGTGCAACTCGATGTAGGAAAGGAAATATTCAAAAATCACAGCGGCCACAGCACAGTAGGCATTTAAGAACTCATTCATGTACACTCTGAAAATGGATCATTTTTCTCCGAATGGACTACATCAAGAAATGGATCATGTTAATAACTAATTTGCATATCATATGCTCTGTGAACGCATGTAGGAGCTCTGGTAGATAGGCTTAACTTCGATCAGGTTGCAATTTTCACCAAATGACAGGAGCAGCTGTCATGGAATCATATGAGAGAGAGAGAGAGAGAGTCAGTTCAATAATGGTTGCTCCTCCATAAACCTTCAAGCTCCACTTGTTCTATTGATGGCAAGGGTGAAGTAAATGAGTAACAAGGAAAAATCACCAATGATAAAATGTAAGCAAACTACCTCACCAATTCTGCTATCATTCTCTCTATATCTTTTCAATTTACAATCGCTAGCCTCATTTGTAGATGAATTTGGCTTCTTCACTTCCTCCCATTCACCTTCTCCACTGCTCTTCATCTCATATTCGCATTTTTCTTTCAATTATTTGGGACCACTCTTCTCCTCATCTTGTTCTGCAACCCCACATCATACAGTACAGAGATATTCATTGTCACTATGCTCGTTAATTGCATAGTAGATCTCATATCTTTTTGCTGTACTTTTCACATATATCTGAAGGGCTTCGTATTTCTGCTGGAAACTCACTGAAACACAAACATGACAGGACCATCGATAGACTCTTGAAGTATAAAAATAAATGTAATCATAACATTATCACAAGTAAGAGAGTTGTAGCACTGCCACGTATTATTCAGGAACAACTAAAGATTTATAGTTAAAAAAACACTCCTTTTCTCAGCAGAATTCCAGTCACTATATAAAACAGAAAGTAACATCTGAATTATACATTCTTAGCAATTTGAACAGTATATATTTGCTAACAAACCTAAGCTACTGGAGTAGGATACAGTTCATGCGACTGAAGTGATTGAAAAGGCTGCATGGAAATTTCATGCATGCATGCACTACGCACACAACAAGTGAAAATAAACGCCTAAGAAAACCCACATGTAGAATCCTTTACTTGACCACTCACAAGATTCCAAATCAAATATGAATTGTTAATTAAAGAACTAGCGTCCAGCCTTTCATTTTGCACCAAGGGTTTGGCACTTGGCGGAGGTATTTTAAATCTATTTCCACCTTCCCTCAAAAGTGAAAACTAATACGTGCCGATGATGCACAGTGGGTACTTCGATGACTTCATGATATTCCACAAATATGAGCTCACCAAAAGCAAGTAGCTTTCTACAGAGATATCCTCTGCCTCCAAGGTAATTAAAGCAGATTTATTCTTTGTGATAAATTGTAATCTCCTATCATACAATGACAAACACTGTGAGCCCTCACTCTCACTAAGAATGTAGCAGTGAATATTGCAATTTATATTTGTCTAGGACAATATTAGAAAGAACTAAGGATTTGCAATTCTCCATAACACAAATGTGGATGCAAGGTTTGCACCTATCTTTGCGAGATAAAGTAACCCAAGCAGCATGTTCATCGGCACAACTTTCTGATATTCTGAATAAATAAATCTATGTCCTCTATATAAGCCTGTCTACGTAGTTTAAGTCTCCCTCTTCAAAATCTATATCATGTCATTAGCAGCAAGATTGGAGAAGAACAAAGCAGTACAGTTCCATAAGCTTCGATTGTTGTTATAACATCCAGAGTACAAAAAATGCCAATTATGTCGATTTCCCTAGTAACAAAATCCAACATTATAAATGCAGACTCTTCAAAATCTATATCATGTAGCATATCTCACATAATCTTGCAAATTTCCGCAAGGCATATAACATAACACCGAATTGTTTATTCCACTTAACTCTTCCATGTTTGAGTATCTAGTGAGAATCCAGCCAAATTATCACATATACTAGTTCAAAACAAAGGCATACATAATTTTCCACAATTATGATCTGGATCACTTAAAGTATCCATTTTTGTAAGATGACAAGTTGGGTATCCACAATTTGCACCACTCAATTCATAAGAACATAAATACAATAGAAGTCAAAATTTCCAAAGAAAGAAAAGAAAAAGATCAAATCTTGACAATGCACATAAGATCACAAAAACAAGAAAAGAGTGTCCTTTAATGAGGAATTACCAGTGATTTCACATGGGTCGATGGAGTCGGGCGATTCCGGAGCCAAGATGAGGAGAGGTGATGATGTGGGAGAGTCTGCTGGGTCATCAACTTGGGTGGGGTAAATGGAGGATTCGAAGAGATAAAATCGTTCAAAGAGCCTTGAGAGACTGCCCAGTTGGCTGAAGCTGTGAATAAGGAAGAGGTGGTCTTCCCTTAGGGACTTGTCCCCGCTCTCCGACAGCAGCTGTGGAAAAGGGGCTATGCGACGGGGGAAAGGGGTTGTCAGATAGGACCGGGCGGTGGAAGGGGAAGACCAAAGGAGGCGGAGGTCGTGAGGGGGAAGGGGCTGAAGCGAGGTGGGGATCGTGAGGGGGAGGGGGAGGGGGAGGGGAAAGGGGCTGAGGCGAAGGAGCTCGTGAGAGGGGAGGGGGAGGCGAAATGAGCTGAGGCGGGTTTGAAACGGAAAGAAATTAAAGTGAGCGGGAAGTCGAAATTGGTAGACGGCGTGGTTACGTGCTAACGGAGTTTCTGAATGTGGCACGGGTCCACACCTTTGTTACGTGTTTCTTTCCCATTGGTGATCGACACCATGCTAAGACGCCAGCGCGGTGTCATATCTACACCCAATAATTTCTCCTTCCGCTCGGCTCACATCCCCTCTTTCCACCCATTTTCTTGAGAGCCATCCTCTAGAGGAGAGTTGTCACAAAAGCTGCTTTTATGATTGTGCAAAAATGGCATTCAATGACGGTCATATGAAAATTCAAGGGCCTTTTTCAACCAAATTCGTGGTCCTTCGGCCACCTTCGGCTGCATTACCGAATGTCACGAGGAGTACTGAGGACATTTGTTGATTTCTATTAAATTGGTAATTTTCCATTCCTTTTTATTAAATGCATAAATGTTGTTACTTTTTATGATTTATGATTCCAATTTTGCTCCTTATAGGAAATATGTATGTACTCCCTTGTCTAGAATGATATTGCCCAAGGATTTTTATAATGAATATCATTTAGGGAAAATTATATAAAAAATCATGAAAAAAAATTGTCCCAAATGATGCACTGTAGCAATTATTTCCCGAAATGGTGTTCTGACAAACCACACAGGTGCCCGTATGGCGCGGGCGCTTGTGTGGCTTTTTTTTAAAAACTAAACCGAAGGGTTAAACTGACGCCTCAGTTGAACCGACGCCTTTTACTGCCTTAACGTTTTTCGTCCCATTTTAAATGGACAGCCACTTTAACAATACATATCTCTCTCATTTCTAATCCGTTTTCACTCAATTTTTTATTCTTCCTTATTTTTAGTGCTCTTTCTAGTCATTATGATATCAAAAAGATGTTGAGCCATCACATACTATTTATCGTAGTTTTTGTAGTATTTTTTTTGATAAATAGTATGCGATGGATCAACATCTTTGTGATATTATTATGACCAGAAAGAGCACTAAAAATAAGGAAGAGTGAAAAAAAGGGCCAAAATGGATAAAGAATGAGAGAGATATGCATAATTGAAGTTATCATCCTTTTAAAATGGGACAGATTTGTTTTAGTGGGACAAATTTTAACTATGCATATCTCTCTCATTTCTAATCCATTTTTGCCTATTTTTTCACTCTTTATTTTTAGTGCTCTTTCTAATCATAATGATATCACAAAGATGTTGATCCATCGCATGCTATTTATAAAAAAAAATACTACAAAAACTACGATAAATGGTATGTGATGGCTCAATATCTTTGTGATATCATAATGACTAGAAAGAGTACTAAAAATAAGCAAGAATGAAAGAAAATGAGTGAAAATAGATTAGAAATGAGAAAAATATGTATCGTTAAAGTGATTGCTCGTTTAAAATAGGACGAAAAATGTGAAGGGAACCGCGCAAGCATCCGCGCCACGCGGGTGCCTGCGTGGCTTGTTAGAACACCATTTCAGAAAATAATTGCTACAGTGCGTCATTTTGGACATTTTTTCATAATTTTTTATATAATTTCTCCTATTATTTATCATTAATTTATTTTGGAAAACCTCATGGTAATAATAATTCCAGACGGAGAGAGTATTAAATATAGGAAAAAGTTAAATGAGACCAGTCTCATACTGATTTATATGAGCCCAATTTAAGCCATAGCCGTTGGATTGAGATCCAACAACTCTCGAGATAAGCATATTTTTACCCCTATATTAAGGAGCTCGGTCAGGTCGAAATCGAGCGGCCACAACCCCTAGTCTCATGCCCCTTATATGCATGGAAAGTTGAATCGGAAATATATCGATATCAGACTTCAACTGATAAAATGATACTGTGTAGTTTTGAAGTTTTTTAAAGTATCGCCAATATATCGGTTTCGGTACGATATATCAGTGTTTAAAAAAAAAATTAACTTTCCCGTTTATTTCCCAACCTATGCCAAGTGGAAGGATACGGGTTCAAAATGCAAACATATATATGCTTGCCTAAATTAGTATCACTTATTTTAGAAGTTATATTATGAAAATATATAGTAAAAACTAGTTTTAGACCACCGATTTTTTTTACACAATATATCCGATATTTTGTCTCTTTGGTCGACCGATATTTTAGGGTTTTGAGTTTAGGGATATTATATCTGATACGACATTTCTTGCTTATATGAGACCAATCTCGTATAAATGGGCCTCACCAAATATATTGTGGCGATTAGCCCCTTCACTGGAGTCATGATAATATATTCTACCTTATTATTATAGCGATGATTGGCACTTCAGGAGGTTTAGAGCCCAATTAGACAATTGGCCTGAAGAGTGCCTCTGATTATGGAGTTCGAGGCCCTCTACATGGATGTGAACTTCGGGCATGCCGGCTGCCATTAGGGACATTGATCTAGTCCTTTACAAAAAGATAATGGTGCTTCAGCTATAAATATGTTTTTTCTTGTACTGCTGTGTGTTGCATATTGCGTGGGAATGTTTTCTTTCAACTGTTTTTAGTACTCTTAAAATTTTTGGATGGAAAAAGAAAATAGTTGAATCAGCGAATAAAATGATCCTTTTAATATGAAAATTTTAATGGCCAACTGAAACGAATCAATTTTTCATGTCTGTGTAGGTAACAAGAACTAGAGAAAAAGAATAAATACAAAATTTTGGCCAAATTTGAAAGAATTAAGGACCCATTGAAACGAATCAATTTTTCATGTCTGTATAGGTAACAAGAAATAGGGAAAAAGAATAAATACAAAATTTTGGCCCAAGTTTGGCCCAATTTGAAAGCATTAAGGACTGAGGAATCTCTTGGTATCACCACAGCCCATGATGGATTTGGGCAGCCTTCCAACCCTGTCCACACCTTCTTCAAACACCACCCCCATACCCAGATAGAAATGGGCCTCTATATGGCAATGGAAGGCCCAAACTCCAGGATTGTCCGCCTTGAACCTCAATGCCGTCCATCCATACCGGTGCACTGGCACAGTATTCTTCATTATGGGGTCTACCAAGTTGTACAACTTTGGGTCATTTTGTGGGTCGAACTTGCCCTCTCCATGGCCCAACACCCAGAAATCATGCCCATGAAGGTGCCATGGATGAGTCTCACTGTTGTTGAAAACCATGCTGTTTGCATTTTGTAAGATTATGTCCACTGTAGAATTGAACTTGAGCCTGTAGATGGAGTCACTGGAAGTGGCATTGGTGTTCTGTGAATGATTGCTGTATATGTCATAGTTCACGTAGTCGTATGTCTCTGGCGCCGGTCTCTGATCGAAGGCGTCGGTGAGGTTGTTCTTGAGGGCAATTAGATAAGGCGTGTGGGGCAGGGTGAAGGACACATTGTTGATGGACCAACGGGTGAACCCATCAATTGTGTTCTGTGTGTTGAGCATCAAGATGACCCGGTCGGATGTTTGGGGCGGCGGGATCACATAGCCTTGACGCGCACGGATCATAAGGCTCTGTGCAAGGCGCTGCTTTGCGTCGGACCAGAGCGGGGATGCGGGAGGAATCGTGGGCGGAGACCGGCGGGGGTGGTTGGGGTAGTAGTTGAAGATGGCTAGGCCGGGTGGGGTCTTGGGCTCACGGCTGACCACATTGCTCGTGGCCCAATAATTCCTAGTCGGGTCCTGGTCCGCTTTGACGAGGACCGAGTAGGTCTCGCCCGAATAAATGTTAAGGTTCTTCACCACGAAGGGTTCGACATAGTGGCCATCGGCTTCGACCACGGTCATATTATGTCCCTGCATCAAGTAACATTGATCTCATGACTAATTCTAATTTGTAACAAAGGGAGAATAGCTAAGAGACACATCATTGGTGGTGTTTCATTGGGCAGTAGGTAAAATTACCTCTATTTGGAAGTTGAGAGCGGAAAGAGAAGTGAGGCTGGCAAGCCTTAGGCGGTAGATTTTGCCTGGGACGACGGTGAGAACATAAGGGGAACACTCGGGAAGTGTTGCATTGCACACTCCGGCTGTGAGAGATGTGCTCAGTGCAGAGCAATTAAATCTTCCCTTTCCTTGGATCAGAAGAGACTGCAATTAATCACCAGATAAGTTAGAAAATAAGGTCATGTTGACTATCATACACTCCTTCACCTCCAAATTAATAGTCCATATATTAAAAAAAAAGTTTATATTGACTATCATACAGCTTGCAGCACCCCGTGCACTCTGACGTTTGTGAGCTGGCGCAGATAAACTTTTCTTTTTTCAAATGGACTAATATAGGATGAAGGAGGTACATATGTTTAAGCTGCAAATTATGAGGAATCGGATGATGGTTAAAGAAGTACCTGAGGCTCACCAACCCAGCCAAAGGGCTTGGAGGAGAGGCCGGTGGCTTGTTCATAAGTGCTTTTGTGCCACCAGTCGGCGAGGATGATGCTGCGGTCTTCGTCGTAGGAGAAGGGCTCCACCACCCCATCTCGAACAGCCACCCTGAGGGATCCATACAGTCCAGCTTCCCTTTGCATGCCATAGTGGGCGTGGTATAGATAAGTCCCAGGCTGTGTTTTGCCAAAAAAAACATTTGATTTGTAAATACATAAAACAAAAAGGTAATTGAATTTCAAGGGCATCTTAAATGGAGCCCATGTTAGTGTTGAGTGTTTTAATTGTGAAAAAAGTGCTATCTATTATCGATTATATAGTGGAGATGTCCTAAAGGTCACTTTTTTGTGAGGTTGTCCAGCTAGCAACAATTAAAGAAAGCCTTGAAAGTGTCTCTTCATCTTTGCATATTCTCCTCCAGCTTTTAGTATATATCAATCTGAAGTTTAAACTAAGAAAAGGAAGCGTTTGGGAATGTAAAGTGCTTTGTTTGAAGCCGTTTTCCTCGAAAATCTCCTCTTAAGGAGGGTTAGGTTGAGTGCTTCTCTTGCAGCCTGATGGGATGTTCAATGAACGGTAAAGTGGCTTTAAAAGAAGCCGCTTTTTTGTACCAAATGCACCTTAAGAAAGGCAGCCATCTTGCTGTCCATTTTGTTTGGCCATGCAATTAAGTAATTAATGTCTAATTAAAGCAGAGAAGAAATATTGATCTAATTATGTCTATCTTGTACAATTATTTGATTTAATTCCAATTTGACTTGATGCACCTTCAGAAAATCAGTACCCATCTGAATTTCTCAAGTGCCACTATAAACAATATTGAAAAGAAAAGTAAAACACAAGAGAAGGAATCAATCAGCCAAGCTAGGAAGAAAGTGGCTGGAAGAGAAGAGGAAGAGCTCCTAACTTGGCTCAACAGATGGATTAACTGGTTCAAAACTTGCTAGAGAACGAAAGAGATGATAAGCACAAGAATTCAACATACCCTATCAACAACAAACCGGTAAACATGCGTATCTCCAGGCAAAATGGGGCACTGAGTCACCCCTTCAGTTCCATCAGCCCATGGTGTTCCTATCTGCAATTCAAGACATAAATGGAAGAAATATCAGCACATGGTATTGTCAACTGATCATAATACAATTGTAAGAAGCTTGTTTACCTGGCGAATTCCATGCCAGTGAATGGCAACATTCTCAGTAAGCAACATGTTCTTCAGCTCAACAATGATGGTGTCTCCTTCTTGTGCCAATATTGTAGGTCCTGGAGTTCTTCCATTGATGGTAACAGCCAGCTTCCTAACGCAGTCAAGGGACTTGTACTGATAGCTCACCTCCCATTTGTACCTCTTCACTCTAGCTTCAGCCGTTGTAGCAGCTGCTAAAGCCATAAAACAGACCAAAACAACCAAGCTGAGCCTAACCGGCAATCCCATGTCTGAATCTTCAGTGTTTCAGCTTCCTGGAGCAAAAAACTGAGATGGGTCTTCAGGCAATTAGCTGCTTGTTTGCTCCTCCCTGGTGCTGGTCTACTGAATGATGATTTGTGATTGGCTTTGGGTTGATATATTGGGAGCCATTTATATGGGGTTGCCAAGAAGACTGGCTTCTGTTTTGAATGAACTTTGGTCAGAATCAAAGGCTATAGGAACTTATTCAGCAACTTCCCAAATGTTTGACCAAGGCCAATATATTCAGGCTATAACTTCCAAGAAATGTGCCAAAGAGTCGTACAAAAAAAGAGAAGAAATGTTCCGACGAGTCAAAAGTCTCCAATGGCAAATTCCTTGAAAAGACTATTTAGCAAAAGAACAATAAAAGGTACCCGCCGACTTTTCTTTTAATCCGTTTACATCTACTCCCTCCATATTAATTGATACAAGCGGCTGTATTTAAGTGGGGGGAGACTTAAAAAAGCAACTTATAATTATCAGCCAGCTTAGCTTCTAAAATTAGTTGTAACAAAGTTGTGAGATGCTTTTTTGAAGATACGATACAATTGGGGACAAATTGTGTTCCCCATAAATCATTCAATAAAATCACCAATTTTTCTTGGGGAAATGTTTCGGTGACCACTTTTCAATACCAGATTAAAGGCCCCACTCCCAAATGGCAGTTGGTCCTTTAATCTGGTATTAAAAATGGGGACTCTTTTTCTTGTAGGTTGTCAGAGACTTTCTCTTGTACTTGTGGAAGGCTGAGACCAACCAAAATGGCACGTAGCAAAAGTGCCTGGTGCATACAAAGTACGGGGCTCAATACCTACATTATGTTATTAACGGACCACTTATAGCCTTGAATCTAAAGATGTGTTTAAAACATGAACCCCAGGCCAAGAGTTATGCGTTCATAGTATCATAAAAACAAAAATAAAAAGATCCATTCATGTTCATGAAAGAAATCCTAGCACCTTTTTTTAAAGAAAAAAACACTATGCGAGAACGTTAGATTTGTGGGCTATGGTGCGGAAGCTTCCACTTCCACAAAACTGAAGTATTTTTCTATACAAAAAATGAATGCTTAATTCCCGCCCACCTCGGTTACCGGTACCTCAACCTTGTTGCGTTGTATGCCCAAAACCCCATTGACATGGTGGTAAAATTCCTGCACTTAGAGGAGAGTTTCCTAGGTTAGAGTAGTTATTGCAAGAAGAAAATAAAAAATCTTCGTGTGTCCTGAACTCCGGGCACGTTGATTACATAATCCTCATTGTACAACGGGGAAAACACCTTCAAATTTTGGAACACTTGGGTCATGGACGCGGTTGGACTTTGGACCGTGTTTTTTGAAGCCGGATCATCTGGTCGTTGGGGAATGGGAATAATGACATGGTCAATGCCCTCCAAAAAAAAAGAAGAGAAATGGTGGTCTCATGTGCCTTTTACTAAAAATTGGCCATCTGGTGTAGGGGTGGGAAAATCCTACCCGACCCTATTACCCGACCCGACCTGACCCTAAAATTACCTGACCCGACCCGACCCTATTTCAAAATAGGGTCGGGTGCGGGTTTGAAAATTTTACCCTATTTAAAATAGGGTCGGGTAGGGTAATTACCCGTATTACCCGCACAACCCTATTTTACCCGATGTACATATTATAAAATATTATAATATATATTTAATATTGAATAATCTAATTTTTAAATATAATTTTAGTTTTAAATCACCAAAAACTTTATATTAACCATATTTATATTAAAATTTAGTCAAATAAAGGTCAATTTTGACTTTTTAAATACTAGATTAGCAAATAAAATTACTTATTTTTATTTTATTTTTTAAAAGTAGGGTCGGGTCATTACCCGACCCGACCCGATCAAAGTAGGGTTAGGGTCGGCCATTCTCGACCCTACTCATGAATAGGGTCGGGTAATTACCCGACCCTATTTAGGTAGGGTAAAGGGCGACTCGACCCTATTTTACCCGACCCGACCCGATTCCCAGCCCTAATCTGGTGGGACTCTATAACTATCACATTTCCCCTCCAATTGGAAGAAAATTCTCGAGGTCACCAAAAACAGGATAAAAGAATCCCCTAGGATCGACCACCATAAAATTTTAGGATTTTAGGATCGACAAAGGATGGACCAAAATAAAATTTTGCTTCACTTAAAACAAATAATTCATTGAATTGATTCGTCCATGTGTGTGGCACGCAGAGCCCGTGAGAATCCTCAAGCAGACTGTTCAAACGGTATTCATGGCGCGGACACGCTTTCTAAAGGAAGCCGATGTCCTGAGTTCCAACCCCTACTCCAGTGGTCACCCATCCGAAATTATACTCAGATTTGCCCAACACATATGATGGGTGGGCTTTCTGCATGCCCAATGGTATTGACAATAAAATATGATGCTCTAACAGGTCTGTTGCCCTGGCCCTTCTAGTCCTCGTTAAAAAAAAGAACAAAAATTGTGCATGTGCATTCTTCAGTTATAGCCTTTTTAATTAGTGGTTTTTTAATACTCACACCTGTCCAGCACGTCAGACCATGTTCAGTCGGACCCAGCCTTCGAAAGAGGCCGGTTCATCAAATTTAGGCTATATACTTAAGCAAATGACATGCCCTAATTGTATGGCTGCACTAATCCTTGTTTTCTGAATGAAACTTCAGCTATATACTTCATGCTCAATTGGCCATTCTGACATAGGGACACAGATGGGCATGAAGCCCATGGGAGGAGCACATTTTAAGTGGCATTGTACATTGACCTTAAGGAGGGGCTGCAACCCAATTAAAACTTTTGAAGAGATAAGAGCTCATAAATGCCTGATGTCGTTGAACTCATTCACCTCAAAATATGAACTGGCCATGAATCCCCATTAGTTGATAAATGTTTTTAGCTCGAGTTTAACTAATGAGAATTCATGCCTTTTACATTTGTCATCGCACTATGAATCAAAATCTTATGCCTGTTCTTGTGGAAATTATTGATTTGTGATACTAAACAAAAATATTTTCATGTCCATCCTTGAAGAAGTAATTTGACATAAAGAAAGCGTGTGAAGTTTCGTAAGGCATCCATGGGCAATTGCATAGGAAAATGCTCATTGTCCTTCCAAGATATCTCTTTATAATTAAACCCCGTGGAACATTCAATAAGCATATCAAGTTTTTAAAACATAATGTTGTGTCCCTTCATGGAAAGCTACCATAAGATAGGAAATTAAGTTCATTTTCTTAAAAATCACATAGGAAATGTTAGTCTTTTTTTATTGGTACAAAACGTCACTTATTTAGTCTTAACATTGTGTACAATAGACTAAATTGGCCGATCAAATCATGTATACGCAAGTAGACGTGGCCACTTGGTACATATAAGTTAAGTCGCCTCAATAAAAATTCAAGTCTTCTAAGAAAGAGTCAAAGTCCTCTCTACAAGCAAGATAAAGTTCAAATCTCAATCACAGTTGCTACGGTTGCAAAGTCAAAAGCATTAAAAACATGCGAGGGGGTGATAATCTTCCCTATATCATGGCCGGTCTTCTGGGCAACTTGTGACCATTGAACGCTTGCTTGCACACATTGCCATCAACACTGTCTTAATAAACTTTGCGCTGTCAACGCAAATATTGCTACCATTCATGGCCGGTGCAGTAGTACATTTCTGGTGCAAAGGTATTAGTTTCCAGCCTACGCGTCAGCAATAGTGGACTGTAAGATAACCAAGTTTCGTGAAGGGTTATTATGGCCCTATTTGGCACTCCTTTTTATTTTATGAAAATAACTTTATCTTTTAGGGGAGCCAAATAAGCCCTACAAGGATAAAACTAGTCCGTGTTGCAGCGCAACAGTCATTAGATCTATGGCCCCAAATGATCTGATAGCTATTGCCCACTCTTATTATAATTATATAACTTGCTTCAACACTCCACCTGCATGCGTAAACATCATCCATCAAAGTTTAGCAGGTGGACATAATAAGAGGAGAAAGGATGAAGATAAAACTGTTTCGTGTGATTTTCAAAACCAAGACCTGAGCCTTGATACCATGTTAAATAAACAAACTATCCGAAAAGCTGAAGCTGTATGGAAGGGAATTCATATCTCAACAGAAAGTACTCCTTGAAATGTTCACTGAAAGCTCGGCCACACGCTGCTGGAGTCGGTGGCTGAACGCTTCTACTCATGATGAGAGGCTTGTCCGGATTACCAAACCTGATTAGGAATGACCATGTCCCATGCTGAACTTTTCAAATGGGTCACCTACATCAATAATCTGAATCTGAATGTTCAAATTTGTCAAAGACCTATGATGACAGATGCATAGGATTTCTTACCAAACTCTGGCCCGGCATATAAACCCAACCTACTAATGGAAATGGGCCTCTGGACAAACTTGGACTCAGAGAGGATTGATAATGTGACGAGCTCACGAAATTCAAATAGCCAAAAACGAAGAGTCTTAAGTTGAAGTCATGTTAGTAGGCGCGCATTCATGTGTGCAGGGTGCTTTTGGGCTGCACAATTACGATCGTGCGACTTACGTTCGATAGGGTGGAAGCATAGAAAATCAGAATGAACATGTCATAGGAACCTCTGCTCAAAGTGTACGTGCATGATGGCAGTCGTTAGATCGTGTAGGCCCCACATAGTTTGGCATTCTTCAACCCTTCACACGCTTTGGGCACGTTCGAGTTTGCACACGAGATTTGAATTTGAGATCACTTGGTCAGATGGCATATGATTGCCCATGGCACATAGTCGAAATATGCACTACGATATTAACTCTTTCCACATAATTTTTCTTAAAATAATAAGGGGTGTTAAGAGTCTTTCCGAGTTCCAACCCGACTAGAAAGGCAGGGCAACCAGCCTCTTAGAGCATCGCATCGTATCACCAATCCCCTCAAATGCAGCCCGACCCACACTAGTTAAGTTGGGATTTAATCCCTCTGGCTGACCAATAGAATGGGATACGTACTCGGAACCTCTACTTCAAGGCAGCACCCGGCCATCACACCAACACCTCATTGGTATTTTTTTCATATAAATTTATTAAATACTTCATATGAGTTGTGGTGCATTCTGGATAAGGGGGTGTGCATGTTCCGGTTGGACAAAAATTATTAAGTACGCGGCGCGTAGGGGGACAATCATGCTCATCACCGGTGGGTGATGGACACGGCTCCCTGCTTGTTATAATGGCCACAAGGGACCCACAAATTATAAATCGTGTCCATCACCCATTGATGATGCGCACACTGTTCCCCTACTCGCTGAGTACATAATAATTTCTCGTTCCGATTGGGTGTGCTTTGTGGAAAAGCCTTGCTGCCTCCCGCAGTAAGGGATCTGTGCAATCAAAATCGTGCGGCATATTACCATGACCCAGACACACACGTACATACACACAAATTAAGTTTGTTACTTTGCAGTCTACGCCTACAAGAATGATTTCAATTCCAAATTAGTCAGAAATACGCAAAAACATCAGTCAATATATTCCCTGCACTGAAATTGTCCTGCAAATCCACTAGAGATCCAATTTCAAGGTATAAATGCAAATTTCAGTCACTTAGCAGGGCCAGAACTCGGCCTTCTTCACCTTTGAAATGCTCTCCAGGATGCCCACTGGTGATACATGACCCATCACAGTCACCCTCTTGGAGTCCAAGTCTATAGAGAATGAAGTCACCCCTGCCCATAGAAAGTTACCCAAAATCAATGAAAATAGAACACAGTAAAAATCAGTTTCGATGCCCTAAACTGGTGATCATATCAAACATTTTTTCATTATCAGGCTCACATTATAATCTAAGGTTTGGATTAGGCCATGTCACTATAGATTGTTAATGGAGATGTCAAATGAAAACACAGGGTATCAATATCAAATTTAATCTGACATATAAACTACCTTCCATCTTAGATAAGATTTTCTTGACCTTCCCAGCACAACCTTGACAATGTATTGAAACTCTCATGACCACAACCTGTTCAGCCACCAGGAATTTCTTCAAAGGATCAGTCATCACCTCATAATTGAAAAATAATTAAAATTTTCATCTGAAACTTGCATGTAGAGAATATTGAGTAGTCTGGCAGAGTGCCAACTCTACCAGTCATTTCTGTCCTTTAAGGAATCAGATGCCTCTCCTGGTTCTTTGTTCATCCTATCACATTGTAATTCCATACCAGAAGCATCGCCCACAGATCACAGAGACAATACTACTTGAGAGATAAAATTATCTGGAAAATACCAAGTTTTTCTCTTTGCTCATTTAATCAAAACAAGTTGCTTCTTTGATTGATTTGTAGAAACAAAGTTGTTGCATGGCATTTGAAAATATCTCCAAGACAAACATATGGAAGATTCTATAAAAATATGGATATGGAAGATAAAAAAGTTCTTTTTCTTTGTGCTCTGAACATGTTTCTGGCTCTTGCAGCTAGCCATAATTCTCTCCCAAACTAATGCTGGTTGAGCAGGCGTACACTTGGAAAATACTTGTTCTTTAAGTAGTTAATTACATTGATTCCTCTGATTGGATCTTAAATACTCCTTCTGACTCATTCTTGCGGCATGGATTTAACAAAAGAAGTCCCAAGAACAGCCACAGTAAAAAACAAGGACCACATTCTCTCTGTAATACCATGTTCACACATTGAAAGCAATGAAGAAGAGATCAGATTGTCACCTGAAAAACATGGCCGGATGATGCTCTATTAGTCGGCACGGTGGTGACAGCTTTCACAGTGCTGAGATCACTTCGGGAGGCCGGAACAACCACTGCTGTCCTCGCCGGTGCCACCTGAAAGGATGAAGCCCTGGTAGACGTCACGGTGGCGACGGCTTTCACAGTGCTGAGATCTCTTCGGGAGGCCGGAACCACCACTGCTGTCCTCGCCGGTGCCACCTGAAAGGATGAAGCCCTGGTAGACGGCACGGTGGCGACGGCTTTCACAGTGCTCAGATCTCTTCTCGAGGCCGGAACCACCACTGCAGTCCTTGCTGGATGAACGTAGTCTAGCGACCGGCACGACGAAATGGCTGCCATGGCTTTCATAGGCAGCTTCTGTTCTCTCAGCTCCCCGCGACTGACTAGTGCATACCTACGGCCATCCACTAGGCGGGTGTACTTGACGTCGGCCACCTTGGCGTGGTTCACCACCAGTGACCGGTCGGCCCTCCTCGGCACCACGACCACCGACCGAGGATCGACACAGACAGCTGTCGACGCCTGCGAGTGGCACGAGAGACGGGCTATCTTCACCGTCTTCATGATCATGTAGCTGATCAGAAATGTAAGATACAGATCAAGCGCACTAGTATGTGTCCTTCAGGCTCATTTAACTTGGCAACATTGGGTATGAAATGACTAAATTATCCCTGATTAATCCAGTCAAATCAAAGTCAAGAAACCATTAAGTGTTATGAATTGCTTCAGCTAGCTATATTTCAAGCATTTAACTTGGCAAAGAAGCCTGAAATGACTAAATTAGCCCTGATTAAGCTAATTAAGAAACAATTAGAAGATGGGGTTGGAAGAGATTGAAAAAAGTTACTAAGGGTGGAATCAGTTAAAAGCAGAAGGGAAGATGCAGTTGTGGTAAAGACATTCTAGTATGGTAAAAGATTCTTCTTGGCTGCAGAGTCTGAATTAGTTACCAGAATTGAGAGACATGCCTTTGCTCTGCAACCCTCTGGCCATGGAGGCTCAAAAGGCAACAAATGTCTGCAGTAGGGGCGTTTTTGGCAAAGAAGGAAAAAATCACGTGAGAGAAAGAAGGAAAGGGGGTGCCGGAATCACGTGCTGGAATTGCCCTGCATGGAAGGGGATGGAGTGTTGTGCAGATGTGGCTGTTTCGCGATTTTAGTAAAATCACGAGACCGTTCAACGGTGCGGAACCGGGCGTGGAATGGTTCGGACCGGATGGAAATGAACCGGTTCGCTTTCCCATTTGGATCTGCTTATGGGAATATTACCATGTCAATTGTGATTTGTGTTGCCTGTTTTTTGTATCTGTCAGACAATTAATAGCCTGCAGCTAGCAAGCATTTATACTCCAAAACGGGTCCGCATCGTACTTGTATACCCGTCGAATACAACGCATGCATGTCCTAGCTACTTTTATATCATACACCAACTATAAATTACTTCATAATATTCTTATTAGGGGCTGTTTTAGGGCGTGAAAAATCAGCTCCATCCACGTGTATAAATTTGAAAAATTCCACCTAAAGAGTGGATAAATAAGATAATCCACTAACCATGAGATGTTTAAGCTAAAAATGGTAGAAGTTTCCAAATTTATCCATGTAGATGGAGATGATTTTTTACGCCCCAAACAGCCCCTAATTAATGTAAATATTAAACATATGCAATATTTTTTATTGTAAGAATTAACCTAAAATGTACCTAAATACGTTTAAAACCGAATATTCCACTACTACTACCTCCCCCATGTTAGTATCTTAATATTTTGAAAGTTGCCATATTACCGTATCCTTATCAGCCCCATATCCTATCCGTGCTTCTTTGGCCTGCAGAGTGCAGAAACGGGTTTGTCCCCTATTTAGTGGAGCACAGGGTAAGATTTTGGTGCTGGGTTTGGTCAATTAGAGCTGTCAAACCCTAAACCGGGTTGGGTTGGGTAAACTGACTTCCTTAGCATTGAAGTGACTGATTTTAGAATATCATGACATTTCCATTCACAGGCGAATGTGACAAACTATTAGGGTAAAGAACTCGTCTAACCTCACCAATTTTCATCACCATCAAAGAGGGCTCATCAATTTTCATCACAACATCACCATCAAAAGGGCTCACCATAAAATGGTAAGAAGATTGGCTGTGTTGCAATGCTGTTTTAACTTGCCCCTTTTAAGGAAAGAGTATTTCAGACTTTTTTTTTTATCTCTTGGCATGTTTGTCTTCTGCTGACGCGTCTGAAACCAAAGTGGTTCACCAACTCAAAACGATGTAACAGCACCAGCTTTGAGAGAGTTTAGATCTACAATTGGATGTCCCTCGAGTAGGGAGGAGGGCCCTCCTCCCAGGTCCTAAGTCATAAGTCCTAGAGTGCTGGACATAGTGGTTTATCCACCTTGCCTTTATCTAAGCATTTTTTTTTTGCAGGGATGGTGAAGAGGAGGACGAGTTCTTGTCCCATGCATTGTCATTTATTAGTTGGTTGACATGGACTTTTCACGTTCATTACAACAAAAATTTATAAATCTCCATGTCCATGCATGTAGGCCTGAGGAATCTTCATTCATGCTCTCATCAGAATAATCCATTAGACTTCTGCAATTTTGGTTTTGTTTTTTCGTTTTTACACTGCGTTAGCATTGTGTTGCTGTTCTTGTTTAATAATAATAATAATTCTATTTGCATATGGATTGAACAATGGATATGGAATCTTTACCTAAGGGAAGCACATGCCACATGTGCTATGCTTCCCATCTTAAATGGGTGGATGTTGTATATATCTTGTTTAATTTTTGTTGATACAAGTGTATATTTAGTTTATTGAAATTGCGACATGCAGTGAATCTTTTTAATGTGATATATCAACTGGAAGACTATGATGAGTATATTCACGAGCTGTGATATGAGCGATCAATTAATGCACGAAGAATGTCAATATGCTTACTTCGAGTTCTTTACATATTACCTGGCGCCAACTTCTGTTTTCTCATATTATCCGGAATCTCTTCTTTTCTTCCATATGACCAAAAAACTACCTAAAATGTCCTTCCAAAATGAGCGCCAGGTAATATGGAAAAAGCTCCCTTCTTCCATCAAATTAGCGATTTAATGGAGCATCCAGCTTGGGAAGAAGACATTCCGGCAAAGGTCCGTCAATCATCGTGGTTCAAATCACCGCCGGCGACGTCCAACCCAGAAAAAAAAAATTCATGCTGAAAAATTGTAAAATCAGTGGGAAAGACGAGAAAAAATCTATGATGAAGGGATTTTGATGTAAGAGCAGCGGCGAAACCCTCCCAACTACAAAAAATAAGATCTACATGTCAAAAAACACATATAAATGTCACTCATTGGTACTCGACCACTTTTGGACATCAAATAATAAGATAAAAATAGGCAAAAGCATGAAATATTAGTCGGCGAGTGACAAGTTCAATTTATATATCTTTTTGTGATCCTCACAAAATGGAAGAGGAGGAAAAATGAGGAAGAAAAAAAGGGCAAAAATGGATAAAAAATGAGCGAGTTATGACAATTTGAAGATTGTTATTTTATCGTGTATTTCAATACACGATAAATGCATTTATCGTGTATTCGAATACACGATAAAATGATAATCTTCAAAATATCATAACTTGCTCATTTTTCATCCGTTTTTGCCCTTTTTTTTCGTTCTTCTTCATTTTTCCTCATCTTTCACCGCATGAAGATATATTAGAATAAAAAATAAGAAGAAAGAAGAAAGTGGAAGCTTTCTGACATTCGCTTTCTTCTTTCTTCTTATTTTTTCTTCTTTTTCTATCCTATTATATCTTCATGAGGTGGAAGAGAAGGAAAAATAAAGAAGAACGTAAAAAAATGGGCAAAAAAGGATAAAAAAATGAGCGAGTTATGACATTTTGAATATTGCAGTAAAATCGTGTCGTATGAGACACGACTTGAAGTGTCTTCGACAACACGATTTTACTGCAATTTTGAAAATATCACAACTCACTCATTTTTTATCCATTTTTGCCATTTTTTTTTGTATTCTTCCTTATTTTTCCTCCTCTTCCATTTCATTAGGATCACAGAAAAAGTTATGATATTTCAAAATACGACTTCAATCAAGTCGTGTCTTCGACGACACGATTTTACGCTCATTTTTTCTTCCTTTTTTTCAGTTCTATATTTTTCCTCCTCTACCACCTCATGAAGATATATTAGGATGAAAAATAAGAAAAAATAAGGAAGAAAGTGGAAGTTTTTTGACGTCCGGAGAAAAAATTTCAGTAAAATTATGTCGTCGAAGACACGACTTGAATAAAGTCGTATTTTGAAATATCATAACTTTTTTTGTAATCCTAATGAAGTGGAAGAGGAGGAAAAATAAGGAAAAACGAAAAAAAAGGGGCAAAAACGGATAAAAATTGAGCGAGTTATAATATTTTCAAAATTTCAGTAAAATCGTGTTGTCGGAGACACTTCAAGTCATAACTCGCTCGTTTTTATCTGTTTTTGCCTTTTTTTTGCGTTCTTCCTTATTTTTCCTCCTCTTCCACTTCATTAGGATCGCAGAAAAAGTTATGATATTTCAAAATACGACTTCAATCAAGTCGTGTCTTCGACGACACAATTTTACGCTCATTTTTTTTCCGTTTTTCTCCATTTTTTTGCGTTCTTCTATATTTTCTTCCTTTACCACCTCATGAAGGTATATTAGGCTGAAAAAATAAGAAAAAATAAGAATAAGGAAGAAAGTAGAAGTTTTTCGATGTCCGAAGAAAATATTTCAATAAAATTGTGTCATTGAATACACGACTTGATTGGAGTCATATTTTGAAATATCATAACTCTTTCTGTGATCCTAATGAAGTGGAAGAGAAGGGAAAAAAGGAAGAACACAAAAAAAGAGCAAAAATGGATAAAATATATTTTCAAAATTTCAGTAAAATCGTGTCGTCAGAGACACGACTTATCTCATATGACACAATTTTACTGCAATATTCAAAATGTCATAATTCGCTCGTTTTTTTATTCATTTTTACCCATTTTTTTGCGTTCATCTTTATTTTTCCTCCTTTTCCATTTCATTAGGATCACAGAAAGAGTTATGATATTTGAAGACACGACTTGAATCTGATGACACGATTTTATGCTAATTTTTTCTCTGTTTTTCTCCATTTTTTGCGTTCTTCTATATTTTTCCTCCTCTACCACCTCATGAAAATATGCTATGATTAAAAAGCGAAGAAAAAATAAGAATAAGGAAGAAAGTGGAAGTTTTCCGATGTCCAGAGAAAAAATTTCAGTAAAATCGTGTCGTCAAAGACATGACTTGACTTCAAGTCGTGTCTTCAAATATCATAACTCTTTCTGTGATTCTAATGAAATGGAAGAGGAGGAAAAATATAGAAGAACAAAAAAAATGGGCAAAAACGGATAAAAAACGAGCAAATTATGACATTTTGAATATTGCACTAAAATCGTGTTGTCAAGTCGTGTCTCATACGACACGATGTTACTGCAATATTCAAAATGTCATAACTCACTCGTTTTTTATCCGTTTTTGCTTTTTTTTTCGTTCTTTTTTATTTCCCCCCTCTTCCACTTCATGAAGATATATTAGGAAGAAAAAAGAAGAAGAAAGAAGAAAGAAGAAAGCGGTCGTAAAAAAGCTTTCACTTTCTTCTTTTTTCTTATTTTTTATTCTAATATATCTTCATGAGGTAGAAGAAGAGGAAAAATGAGGAAGACAAAAAAATGGGCAAAAACGGATGAAAAATGAGCGAGTTATGATATTTTGAAGATTGTCATTTTATCGTGTATTTCAATACACGATAAATGACAGATAAAATGATAATCTTCAAAATATCATAACTCGCTCATTTTTCATCTATTTTTGCCCTTTTTTTTTCATTCTTCCTAATTTTCCTCCTCTTCCATTTTATGAGGATCACAGAAAGATATATAATTTAACTTATCACTCGCTGACTAGTATTTCATGCTTTTGCTAATTTTTATCCTCTTATTTGATGTCAAAGACCGGTCGAGCACCAATGGGTGACCTTTATATGTATTTTTTTACATGTAGATCTTATTTTTTGTAGTTGGGAGGGCTTCGCCGCTGCTCTTACATCAAAATCCCTTCATCATAAATTTTTTCTCATTTTTCTCGCTGCTTTTACAGTTTTTCGGCCTGAAATTTTATTTTTTTCGGGTTGGACAGCGCCGGCATTGGTTTGAACCGTGATGATGGACAGACCTTTGCCGCAATGTCTTCTTCCCTAACTTGATACTCCCGTAAATTGTTGATTTTGGGAAGAATGAAGCAATTCGGATACAAAAGGCACAAAAAACATAAAAGAATAGCATTTCTGGTACTCTAGGTGCCGATTCCAGGTCATATGAGATTTCACAGGAAAAACCAGGTAATATGGGAAAATGAGAGTTGGTGTCAGGTCATATGTAAAAAGCTCGCTTATTTCTGTTTGGAGTAACAAGGTTTGCACCACTTCCAACATAACATTCTTGGGTCTTACCGCAAGAAAATTGTGATTTGTGTCATGTTAACACAAATGGTGTAGCTCACTATTTTCTCCATCATGTTTCCCTTTTTTTTTTGGGACAGTCTATTCAGTTATTTGAATTAGTTCATTTTGAATTAGTCCTAAATTTTGTTCATATAAAAAAATATAGTTCATCTTGAAAAACCCAATATGTAGGACACTTAATTAATGTGGGACAAAGGCAGCAGTATAGTGTTTTGGTTGAGCTTATATAAAGACACAAGGAACTTCGATAAGGCATGTAAATAGTTGCACTAAAGTATGCATGCGCCAAGCCAATTGGGGCCGCGATTGAAGCCATAAATCATGATACAAAGGGGCAGTCAGGTTTTATAGGCCCCTGGCTCATATTAACTTTTCATGTAAAAAAGTGGTTTAAGTTTGTAGGATATTCCCATTCACAAACAAATTGTCGGCAAATAGAGTTTTCATCTTTGGGCAGCAAACATACTTCCGTTTAAGAGGATGAAACGCTTTGAATCTTCCACACCAGATCAAAGAAATTTGGACATCACCCCCTAAGGTTTATAGAACATGTCTTTTACATTTTTACTGTCATATCATGTCCAAATTTGATCTGGCCGCACCATGCATGTTGTAGAAAAAATAGGATCAATATATACCACAGATGATGAGGACACCCTCTTCTGACGTCCTACCTCCAATGCATGGCTTATTCACTGTAGCTTTTGCATATAGACCTTTTATTTTCACTACAACCGTCCAGAAGCAGTGAACCCACTTACAATCACAACACACACGCACACACACCCCATATCTATAAAGTATAAGGTGACCCCCTTTCCTACTAAAGTGCCAGGGTCCGGATTTGAACCCGGGACGTCTCCCCTAAATGTGGGTCCGGATTTTGCATATGGACTCGATACGATAAAAGAAGCTGTTATTCTAACAAAAAAACAACATTAATAAACTTTTCCCAACTTCCAAAAAGTTGAATTGTTTTTGTTGGGATTGTCACATAAACAAGGGCTAAAATACTATCAACTTATGCACATACAATTGACAAATATACTTATAAAATATAAGAAAGAGTATTAGAATTAGAACCAGGTTCGAGGCACGCTATGCGTTGTCCTTGAAACAGATACGCCGCCCTCCGTGCACAAGCGATTAATAACGTTCCGTTCCCGAGATACAACGAACCACACCGTCAGTTTAAAGTTGCACTTCAAATCAAACTGACTGGATCTCGATCAGAGGAGACTCTATTACTCAATAATGGATGATGAATTAAAGGAGAAGATGTTTCTTTGTTGTCTGTAACCCTTTTCTGTGAAAAATCGTTCTCTATATATAGAAGGACGCTGTTGGGCCTTTTTATGGAAGAAGAGACGTAATTTTCCGCAGAGAAACGACCATTTACTCGCTGTAACCGCTTAGCCGATCGATCGTTTTATAAGCCGATCGATCGTTTTTATACCGATCGATTGAACCAATACGGAAACCAAATTGTAAAAATTACAGTAACTACGAACGATCGATTTGTCATGGTCGATCGTTATGCGATCGATCGCGTTATTTTGTCGATCGATCGCTGCATTTTTTAACTTATTTGTTTAATTTCAAGTCAAATTTCAACAATCCCCACCATGACTTGATATTAAGCCAGTCTACACACTAAAATGCATACGACACATGAATGAGACATTGAGAAATAATACTCTAAGTTTTTGGCGATAGGTACCTTGCGGGTTTGAACCTACACCTAGTTTGGTAAGCCGCCACTCTCACAAGTTCGAAGTGAACTAAGTCTTGAACTTGAACTTTAGAGCAAGAGCTTTGACAAACCTAACAGTTAGAGTAACTCCCTTTTCGAGGTAGCGCTTTACGGCCATGCACCTTGTATCTTTTCATGAGTTGCACATTAGAGAACAAGCCCTCGTTCTCCTTAAATGCGACCTCAGTGGCACTCATATAGGTGACAGTCTCCAAGGGTAATCTGCATAACAATACCCTGCTTTTAAGCCCTGACCTCATTAAGACTTTCGTCAACATGTTTTATATGCAGTAGAACACTCTCATCATCACACGGGAACGAGTATACAATTTATTATAATAGTGCTCTCCAAATCACGCATTAGCTTGTTGTTACCTATTGAATCTTCGTCGTGAGATCTCTACTCAGAGAGATTAGGTTGCTACTAACGATGACTTAAATCATAGGCTTTCAGCCCCATTCCCCTAGATGAGTTAAGGACTTGTCTTGCCGACAACCCTTTAGTGAACGAATCAGCCAAGTTATCTGCTGATCGTATGAAACTTAAGGTAATGACTCTCGACGTAGTCAACTTGCACAAGATTTTATACCTTAGTTCAATATGCCTAGAGGACCTCTTATTATGATTCTTACTCTTAACCTTATCAAGAGCTGATTGGCTGTCATAGTGAATCAAAATTCCAGGAATTGGCTTATTTAACCAGGGTATATCTATTAAAAGATCCCTAAGCCATTCCGCCATTCCTCCAGTTTTATCAAGTGCTACTATTTCAGCATCCATAGTAGACCTTGTTATTACAGTTTGCTTGGAAGATTTCCATGCAACTGCCCCACCACCAAGTGTAAACACATAACCACTCGTGGCCTTTGTTTCATCAGAATCTGATACCCAATTAGCATCACTGTATCCTTCTAATACAGCAGGGAACCCGGAGTAATGTAAACCGAAATTTACACTTCCCTTCAGATATTTGAACACTCTCTCAATGGCAATCCAATGAGATTCATTTGGGCTCTTAGTGTATCTACTTAGTCTTCCCACAGCATAGGATATATCCGGTCTACTGCAGTTTGCCAGATAACTCAAAGTTCCTATCAGCTGTGAATATCTAAGTTGTGACACACTTTTCCCATAATTTTTCTTCAGTCTTACACTTGAATCATACGGCGTACTGACAGGTTTTCTATCAAAGTAACCATACTTCTTTAGAATCTTCTCTACATAGTGTGATTGACTCACAACTATTCCATTTGAAGTCCTATCAATCTTTAAGCCCAATATGACTTTGGCAAGACCCAAGTCTTTCATATCAAAATTCTCGTTAAGGAAACCCTTAACCTTATTGATATGATCCACATTGTTACCAAAAATTAAAATATCATCTACATATAAACATAACATCACAAAACAATCATTAAATGACTTCCAATATAAACATTTATCCGATGTACACATAATAAAATTATTAGAAAGAAGAACATCATCAAACTTTTGATGCCATTGTTTAGGAGCTTGTTTTAACCCATAGAGAGATTTCACTAACTTACATACTTTTTTTTCTTGACCAGGAACTACAAAACCTTCAGGCTGCTCCATATAGATTTTCTCCTTCAATTCACCATTTAAAAATGCCGTTTTGACATTCATTTGATGGATCTCGAGGTTATAATGAGCCGCTAATGCAATAAGCACTCTAATTGTAGTTATCATGGTCACAGGAGAATACGTGTCAAAAAAATCTTGACCTTCCTTTTGACTATACCCTTTAGCCACTAATCTAGCTTTATACTTTTCAATGGATCCATCAGGATAATATTTTTTTTTAAATATCCACTTGCACCCAATGGGTTTAAACCCTGGAGGTAGATTCGTTAGAACCCACTAATCTAGCTTTATACATTTCAATGGATCCATCAGGATAATATTTTTTTTTAAATATCCACTTGCACCCAATGGGTTTAAACCCTGGAGGTAGATTCGTTAGAACCCACGTCCCATGTGTAAGGATTGAATCCATCTCACTCTGTACCGCTTCCTTCCATAAAGGAGATTCACTAGATGACATAGCCTCACTAAAAGTCAAAGGATCCTCATTCTCTACCATGTAAGTATAAAAGTCATCTCTATAATTCTTCTCTATTCTGGTTCTCTTAGATTTCCTAACCTCTACATTGGTATCCGAATCTTCAGTTCTTGGATTAGAAGATGATGACCCATCTTCTTTATGCACTACAGCTTTACTCTCTTCCTTCATAGGAAATACATTCTCAAACAATGTTGCATCATCGGACTCCTTAATAGTATTAGGTGCATAATCCTATCGATCAGACACAATTACTAAAAACCGATATGCTATACTATTTTGTGCATAACCAATGAACACCACATCATATGTTTTTGAACCTAGCTTATCCATTTTCACGTTTGGAATTTTCACTTTGGCAAGACATCCCCAAACCTTAATGAACTTCAAGCTCAATTTTCTTCCTTTCATTAATTACTAGGGGTGGTATGAGATATTTCATTACTTTTATTGATGATTACTCTAAGTTTTGTCATGGGTATTTGTTACTTTTATTGACTTGAAATTAAACAAATAAGTTAAAAAAATGCAGCGATCGATCGGCAAAATAACGCGATTGATCGCGTAACGATCGACCGTGATAAACCGATCGTTCGTAGTTACTGTAATTTTCTATAATTTGGTTTCCGTATTGATCCGATCGATCGGTATAAAAACGATCGATCGTAGTTACTGGAATTTTAGAATTTGTGTACCGCGATAAAACGATCGATCGACTAAGCGGTTACAGCGAGTAAATGGCCGTTTCTCTGTGAAAAATTGTATCTCTTCTTCCATAAAAAGGCCCAACAACGTCCTTCTATATATTGAGAATGATTTTTCACAGAAAAGGGTTACAGACAACAAAGAAACATCTTCTCCTTTAATTCATCATCCATTATTGAGCAATAGAGTCTCCTCTGATCGAGATCCAGTCAGTTTGATTTGAAGTGCAACTTTAAACTGACGGTGTGGTTCGTTGTATCTCGGGAACGGAACGCTATTAATCGCCTCTGCACGGAGGGCGGCGTATCTGTTTCAAGGACAACGCATAGCGTGCCTCGAACTTGGTTCTAATTCTAATACTCTTTCTTATATTTTATAAGTATATTTGTCAATTGTATGTGCATAATTTGGTAGTATTTTAGCCCTCTTTTATGTGACAATCCCAACAGTTTTTATATGCTAAATGGTTTTTATTTGTAAAGGGTCAGTCCACAGACTTCTGAAAAGGCCTCTTGATAATTGTGGTGTGGTATACTTTTTCCTCAAGTGTGAATATGCAAGGGATTATAGGTTTTAGCATTTGGGGGTTACATACATCATTGGAGGCAGTGATTAGTCAAGGTCCTTATGGATCCAATGGTGGTATGTCTCATCAGTATTATTGCTTACTTTTTGGGGGTAATCTCTGGTGATCAAAACCATGTCTTATTCAACGGTTATAAAGTAATATTTTTTATATAATGATTTTAAAGTCTCTTCGGACTCCACTAAAAGGGGCAGGGTAATGGGCCTCTTAGAGCACAGTATCCCACCACCAATCCTTCAGGAACGTTCAGGGTCCACACATCCTCCTAAGTATTAGATAATTTGGGATTTGGGTGAGTGGTCAATGGAGTGGGGGTTTAAACGCATGGTCTCCCCTTGCTGAAGCTTAGCCTCATAATGCAATAATTTTAACCCATTTTTAAATGCAAACAAGTTTTATTGTACCGAAGGAGTATCATCTTACAAAATAAATTTGAACAGTGCTTGATTGATTGACTGACTATTCTCTCATCTGATTTGTACTCTATTCGTCAATGAAGCTTGTCTACATTTAAAAAACTATGAGTCCATTATTACATTTCTAAATTAACTCATTTTTAAATATAAACAAGCTTCATTGGACAGAGGGAGAACTTTGATGTTCAAAGTTCAAACACTAAAGGAGAGGTTCCGGTTCTAAAATTTTAGGAAAAAGATCTTTGAGATATCTTTCTCTCTTTTTTTTTACAAATCCCCAATATCGTAATCTTTTCCTCTCCTATTCTAGATCGTATAATGATGACCCTCCATGGATTCATCTATATAAGCCCCAGCTAAAGTTACAAAAATAAGAGCTTGAATCCCGCTTATGAGTAATCCAAACCCCCACTCCGTTAGCTACTTACTCAGGTTATGAGGGGTAGGCCTTATTTGGATTATATCCCAATTTATCCGGTACATATGATGGGCAGGCCTTATTTGGGTTATGAGGGGATTGGCGGTGGGATACAGTGCTCTAAGAAGTTGGGGCCTAAATACTCGGATACTTTTGTTATCGAAAGATAAACTTTGAAGTTCAAATGGCCAAAATGTCTTCTAACCGAATACTCTCTTGACCTTTGTGCATTGGGCGTGTTTGGCTCTTAAAAAAGAAAAAGATATTTCTTTTAAAGACTAAGTTAAAGGAAATGAATGGAAACAAAAGATGTGACATTTTGGTTAAATAGTACTCCCTCCGTTCCAAAATACTGTGTACATTTTACCGAATCATGTGACTTCTTCTTTTCAAAATTGGAGGAGACTTGGAAGGATTAACTTGAACTTCGTTCGTGAATGAGTATACGAGTTAGATGCAATATCAGAGAGAAAAAATCTCGTGACTTCCTTAGGTGTTTCATGGTCCAATAAAATAAAAATCAGAATTTTAACAAATGTATACAGTGTTTTGGGGCAGAGATATGAAAGTGGATTTTATCCACTAGTGGTCCAAAATACTTTGTTTTTTTTTTCACGTTTCGAACGCTATCCCGAAGTAAAATGAAAGGGGTGACGGAGGTGGCCTGTCAGAAAGTGTGCCCGATTACTGTTAGTGGACTCGGACAGCTGAGTCCCAGACCGGTTTCATCAATTCTTTGAACTCCACCATCAGAGACCTGGAAAGGGGTCAGCCGGGCAGGTCCGCCACCACCTTCGCCATGGCCGACGCCCCGGCGGAGGAGCTGTCCCCTGCGGCGATCTACGACCCCCTATCTTCCCCGGCGCCGCCGCACGACTCCCAAACCCTCCTCGACCTCGCCGCCCGTGGCTCATGGCGGGCGGTGTTGGACCATGTGGCCCTCGCCCGCTCGCAGTCCCTCCTCCACCACCCCCACCAGCACCTTGTCTACCTTACCTTCACTCTCCTCGCCCTCCTCAAGCTCCGCCGCTTCTCCGACGCTGCCGCCGAGCTCTCCGCCTCCCTCGATCCTGCCTCCCTCGACGCCCCCGCCTACCGCTACGAATCCCACCCCGCCCACTACCCTAACCTCGTCGGCTCCATGGTCCCCTTCGGCCTCCGCTTCCTCCACGCCTTGATCCCTCTCCACCTCCCCGACGACTCCCACCGCGAGGCGCTCGATCGCCTCTACCGCCTCCTCGCCCATGTCCGATCCAAGGTTTCGCACGATGCCTGGCAGAGAAGGGAGTCTTTCTTGATCAATTTCATCGCAACTGTCCATTTGGGCAATAAGGAGTTCGCCGTCTGCCTCCAGCTGCTGGCTGGGCTCCTCCAGGAGAACCCGTCGGACCCAATTCTGTTATCTAAGCTAGGGTTAGTGCAATTGCAGCTGGGAAACATAGAAGGGGCCAAGGAGATCTTTGCCCGTGCCGAGGCTGCGGTGGCGGCGTGCGATGAGGACCCAAAGCTGAGGAATTTGATTGGGAGGAATGCGGCGCTTGTTTACATGGTGGGGAAGGACTATGTGTCGGCAGTGAGGGAGTATGATGAGTGCATTGAGAGGGATGGTTCGGACGTGGTGGCGATTAACAATAAGGCTCTATGCTTGATGTATTTGAGGGATCTGTCGGATTCTATCAAGGTGCTGGAGAACGCGCTGGAGCGGGCACCTACCGCGGCATTGAATGAGACCCTGGTGGTGAATCTGTGTAGCATGTATGAGTTGGCTTTTGTGAACCACTCGGAGATCAAGAAGACGCTGTCGAATTGGATTGCGCAGGTCGCGCCTGACGATTTTGATGCGTCCTGTACTCGGACTTGAGGTATTTCTATTGGATTGAACCACATTTTTTTTCGGTATTCTTAGGGAAGTTCTTCGTTTTCATTGTAATTGGTGTTTGAGAGAATGGAATATCTATCGTTGTTAGAACTTGATAGCATCATCTACAAAATCATTGTTGAAATCCTTTTTGGATTTGACTTTCATCTCCTTGCTTTTCACATTGTTCAAATATATGATTTCAATTGTTATCAATGCTGGAACATACTTTATCCACTAGAATGGAAATGCATGAGATGCACTAAGAATTGTAGCCAATGCTTTTTAAATTGTCTAGGATCGTCTGATCACTTACTCAACAGAGAGATGAAAGGATTTAGATGGGAGAATGACAAAACGTTGATGTTTTTTTCTGCGCACTCTAGGATGCTTTGAGGACCTTCACTACTAAGTCTGGACGATGTAGATGAAACCTTCTCATGACGTAGTCATTGGGTGGAAATGCTGCTGTACTATTTAAATGATTGCGGTCACAGATGAGTGCAATGGTGGCTTTCACATTTAAACAGAGGGTAGAAATGGTAGTGGTTATTTAATCTCAATATTATCGTGGATTGGTGAGACAAAAAACAATTCAAAAGAAAAATACTTTTATCCTAGGAAGCACCGATACGGATACGGCGATACGATACAATACGATACGGGTACGGTGATACGGCAATTTTCAAAAAGTCCCGATACGATACGTCGGGGATACGTTTGTTAAAAAATATTTTATATATTTTTAAAATACATTTAAGATTATTCTAGTGTCAAAACAAACAATAAGCATAATAAAGAAAATTCTAGCAAACACTTGTAGCAATCATAATATCCACAACTAACAAACATCGATCCTAGATAGCAACAACTAACAAACATCGATCCTAGATAGCAACAACTAACAAACATTGATCCTAGATAGCAACAACTAACAAGCATCGATCCTAGATAGCATAATAAAGAAAATTTTAGCAAACACTTGTAGCAATCCTAATATCAACAACTAACAAGCATCGATCCTAGATAGCAACAATTAACAAACATCGATCCTAGATAGCAACAACTAATAAACATCGATCCTAGATAGTAACAACTAACAAGCATCGATTCTAGATACCAACAACTAGCACCGTAATAGCCACACCTAGCACAATCATGTAATCACATAAAATCAAATTAAGAGTGTCAACTGTCAAGTAGCTCAAGATTAAATTATAAAATCACTACAAATACATTAATACCAAGTTTTGGAGTCTAAAATTCTTCAACAAAAAGAAAGAAGCACGTAAATAGCACCATCAAAGAACATCAATATTAGCTTCCATATCAATGTCTTCATCCTCAAATGTAACCGCCTCTAAGACCGGCTCATCTAGTGAAAGATTTGCTATCTCAAGTACCCCAACACCTCCAAATGGCTCATCCCAAGTATCTCTGGCAATGTCCCACATCATGGTTGGTCCCTTCTTGTACTCATCATTCTTTCTTGATAGGAGTCGAAGATTAGTATGTATAAATACTAAATCTTCCGCACGTGTTGGAGTTATTTTGTTCCTCTTTGAAGAATGAATAAAGGAGTATGTACTCCAATTTCTCTCACAATATGATGATGAGCAAGGTTGTCCAAGAAGTTTGAAGGCAAGACTTTGGAGTAATGGCAAAGAAGATCCATATGTATACCACCAAATTTTTGGCTCTAATCTCCATCTATCTTCTAGGCAATCATATTCTCCAAATATATCCATGCACCCGGAAAATCTAGCATACTCCACATTCACCTTTGTTCTTTCTCCAACATCATTAAAATATTTTTTCAAGCATTTGTTCATTTCCACACAAATTTCATCATCTTTATGTGGAGCTAACCGATTTGGAACCGCATTGATCTATTGCTCACTATAAAACCTATATATGAACCAAAATATTAATGTAAAAATAATAAAAAATGAGATCAAATAATAATACTTTAAATTGATATGTCAAACTTACCTAGGATTCAATGCATGAGCCATGCAATGGAGTGATGTAGAACTTTTGGTTCACCGATCAATTAGAATATCATGTATCACATTGTAAAAAGTTGATGTTTCATTCTCCCCCTTGCCCTTGCACATAAATATTGCTCTCTTCACGTTCTCAATCATGGTATCCCACATCTCATAGACTAAGTGAAGCATAGACTTATCCGTATCCATTTGCCTAAGCATTTCATAAATAGGCCCCGTGAAGGAGAGAATGTAATCCACTTTATCCCACCAAAGATCATTCAAAATGATATCTTTAACCACTTGAGCTTTCCCAACATCATCCTCCCTATATGAAGCCCATTCATCACTTATCACCATGGCTTGGAGACCCCTCTTTACAAGCTTCAACCTTTTGAGCATAATCACATTTGAAGCAAATCGAGTCTCGGCTACCGCAAGTAATTTCAAAGGGCTAAATAGGTTAAACATGGCTAGCCTCATTGAGTGATTAACAATGAAAATGCGAATAAAAGAGGCATCCTCCACAACTTGCATAATCCAATTACATTCTTCATATGCAAGCTCATTCGCCACACTTGGTGCACAAATATTCTTCAAAGCTAGATTCAAGGTATGCACAACACATGGAGTCCAAAATATTTGAGGGTATTCATTCTCAATAATTTTCCCTGCTGCTTTCATAACGGCCGCATTATCTGTTATTACTTGGACAACATTAAGAGGTCCAACCTCTTTAATGACATCCCTAAGTAGACCTGCAATGTAATCTCTATTTTTGAACTCTCCTGTGCCATCAATTGCCTTTAAGAAAATTGGTCCAGACTTTGATGCAACCATAAAATTAATGAGTGGTCTTTTTTGTGGATCACTCCACCCATCAGATACTATGCTCACACCTTTTTCATTCCAAGTTCCTTTGATTGGTTTCAACATTTTTTCAATGTTGGCCTTTTCTTTTTGCAGCAAACTAGTCCTTAAGGAATTATACCCTGGAGGGACATAACCAGTAAGATTATTGTCTGCTGCAAGTTGAAAGCTTTAACATAATGTGGGTTTCTAGCAAAATGAAATGGTAAACCCCCGGAGTAAAACATCTTGGCAATTTCTACAGTCAATTGCTCACGCTGCTCATTCTTCCAAGCCTTCTCTAAAGGAGAACCCCCAACCATTCTCCTTTTTCCAAGAACCCCAATACTTGAACTCCCACTTGTGGCTAAACTACCTTGGCTACTTGCTATAGGTATTTGCTTAGGATGCTTCCTTTTGTCAGCTTCTTCTTCCAATTTTTGCATCTCATTTAGATACTCTGAGTTAACCTTAGAGCAAACTCTAATTCCAGTATTCTTCATCTTGAGTAAATGAGCCTTAACTCTAGAATAAGATCCATTAAAAGTCTGAAGGCAATAATTGCAAGTAAATTTTGTGTTGCCACCTGCTTCACCCATTCTTTCTATTTTCTCCACATATCTCTGTAAAAGAAAATTATCATCACATTCATTCTTAGGAAATCGACTAGTAACTTCCATAATTGTGATGAAATTACACTGTAATGACAACACAAACAATAAGAACACGGCAACATTATAAACACAAATTCATAGATTCTAACTTTTATAAGCCATGAAATTAAACCTTATAAGAGTTCATGTGTAATTCACCCAGAAGCAACCAAATCCACAGTCATTAAAATTTCTAATGCTCTAAGGTTAACTCAGAGTATCACCCAGAAGCAACACACAGAAGCAACACACAAAAGTTAAAATTTTCGATGCACAATTTCACTCTCCGTGGTACTACAAAGTGCAAAGAATATAAAGTTTGAAAAAACTAAAAAGGAAAGAAATTACCTGGTCGTAGTCGGAAGCGATCTGGCTGCGACGGAGTCGCACTGGAGGGTGAGGGCGTCAGCGACGCGCTGGTTGGGGTGGAGTGTGAGGGCGGCGCCGGTGATTTGACGGGGAGATGGCCGGCGAGCTCGGTGTCGGAGGGAGGGGTCGGAAAGACACCACCTTGAGCCCGACGGTGTGGAGGAATCGACGGAAGAGCGGCAGCGTCGATGTTGGAGGGTGAGGGCGGCGGCGGCGAGGCTGGAGGGTGAGGGCGGCGGCGGTGAGGCTGGAGGGTGAGGACGGAGGCAACGTGCTGGCCGGGCTAAAGGTCGCCGGCGAAGAGGAGAGGGAGGTGGAAGAGAAGGGAGGGGTCGGAAAGATACCACCTTGAGCCTGGCAGTGTGGAGGAATCGACGGAAGGGCGGCGACGGCGACGCTGGAGGGTGAGGGCGGCGGCGGCGACGCTGGAGGGTTAGGACGGAGGCGACGTGCTGGCCGGGCTCAAGGTCGCCGGCGACGTGCTGGTCGGGCTCAAGGTCGCCGGCAATTTGGCACTCTCGGCCTCCTCTGCTCAAATGCCAGAGTCGAGGGCGAGGGCGAGGGCTTTTTACCCGATCCGTATCGGAAACGTATCCGATACATATTGGGTTTTTTAAAAAAAAAAACGGATACTCCATCGATACGCAGGCAGGCGTATCGATGGCGTATCCATATCCGATACGTATCGGATACGGATACGGCGGCAAAAATGCCGTATCCGTGCTTCCTAGCTTTTATCAAGAAAAGTAGGTCTTGGATATTGTCAATTTCCTATAGTGTGATTTTTGTATTTGGCGGGGCTTGAGGTGTGTCGTTTTGAGAAATGGCAATCTGAAGTCATGAGTTCAAAATGACTATTCTGTCACTCATGTTCTCTTTAGTTAACATGACTTTTCTGCCACTCACGGTCAAGATAATTGATTGCCTAAAATCAGTTTCTTCCAAATATACAATTCTTGATCCGTGGATAACTGCTTGCTGAGACTTGCATTCTATGTAGTTACTTAAGAAGCACTTACATGAGCTCTTTCTTTCTCCCAAAGATTTCAATGAGCAAATTTTTAATAGGCTATTGATGTATATGCAACAATGGAACCTAATAATAGTGTGAAACGGTGAAACCTGCAAGAAGTCCATGTAGAGTGATAGATTATTGGTACCTATATAGGTTATACTTCCCAAAAACTCCTTGTAGGGAGATTTAATGGCCGTATTGTTATTTACAGCAGTACAATGAAGCACAGTTGGTGAAAGAAAGAGTGAACTCTGTGCATGTTGGGTGAGTTACAGAGAGTATGAGAAACAAGTATAATGAGCAAGCTTGAACTAAATTCTGTGTCAAAATAGTTGGGATGCTGAGATGAAAGTAAATTCCTACTCTCTTCGCTCAATGAAGCTCGTCTACATTGCAAAATGAGTGAAATTTCTTGGAATGTTGGGGCCTGTACAAAGAAAGAGAGTTTTTGCTTCCTTGTTTGTGTATTTGGTCTCGAGGGAGGAAATCCAGCCATGTAATGGAGGACCCGCAGTTGTCAAAATGCAGACAAGCTTCATTGGATGGAGGGAAATAATAAAACGTGACTTAAAAAAATTTCCAACTAATCTATGTATAGTCTTTAGATAAAAAAAAGAAAAACTACTAGAGAAACAATAGAGCTCCTAACATTGTATGAGACTGTTTAAAATAAAACTGTTTTTATCTGTAGTTTTAAATGTACACTAACTTAACAAGGAATAGAAACATGTGACAAACATTTGCTCCAGAAAACCCTGAGCGATCAGTAATTGCTTGTCAGGCAATTATTGGCCTTAGTGGAAGGAATGATCCATTCAGATTGACATCAAGATCCATCTCTATTGCACTGCTAAGGGCCATGATATGCATTGCAAATAAGTTGTCCTCTCCCTCATGGTAGTAATACTCGTTTGGAGTAGGAATGTATGGTTAATACTTCTCCTGAAACCAGTTGGCAATTAAAATTTGGTCATCATATATGGTTGTCTCTGCTGACAATATTTCCATTTCGGACTGCTTTACTGTCTTGTTGTCATATGCAACATGTTATCTGCAGTCATTGACTGCTGTACGTTCCAGTATATATTTTGATTTGCAGAAATCATATTAATTTATTCCATATTACCCAGATTTCTCGAATTCCAGCTAATCGGCTCTCAATTTTTCTCAATTGGATAAATGATTCGAATATACAACTTGGTTGAGATGGAAAATTCTTATGTTTTCTTTTGAATTGGTTGCGATTTCTTATGTTCTTGTCCATAATCTTGCAGTGTTAGCCTTGGACGCTTATTGTAATTATTTATTTTTTGGCCAAGTTAAAGATTTACTGTTTTCACTTGTAAATCTTTCAACCTTTTTGCACTCGTAAAGCCAATATGCTTTGATGTTAGCCTGATATTTAAAACCGTTTCCCTGAGGGAGTAATATGTGTGAAATTTTTACGGGCATTAGCATTTTAGCGGGGCATTGCATTTTAGCTTGGAGTTGAAACCAATAAGTTGTGTGACTGCATACAGAAGAGGAAGTTCCACCCCCGGAAGTAGCTTCTTTAGCTTTTTTTTAAAACAAACCAAAATATAGATGTTTAGCATGTGCCAAAATTTGACTCCATTTTGAGCCGTCTCACCTTTCAGAATATTGAGGATTTATCTTCTTGCCTTACTGGCTGCTGGGGCTTTTCCCTTCTCTCCACCACTCACTAGCTGGCTGCCGAATTATGTTGTCACTGACTCACCAGTGCTGGTCAGAGGTCTTCCACAGAGAAAGTACTCTGCAGTCTTCCACAGAATACTTGTTTAGTTTTCCATTTTCGAACTACTGTAAGCTATACTACTGCTCAGAGCACAGCAGGACATTTTAAATTGAGGTTGGATGCAATTGCATATACGACAGTGCCCTCATATGTGCATGACATTTCTGTTTTGTAATACATGCATTATGGTCCATCACTTATTATAATGCTCCTCCCAATATTGACTTATACTTCTCTTTTTTCGATTTATTGTCATTTTGGGTTTGGTTTGTCTATTTCCACCTGTAAAACGTGGATTCTTAATGTCTCAGTTCTTTTATATAATCAACAAAAGCATGTAGTTTCTGCAAATTGAGAGCAGTTGGCATAGCTACAAAAAGGATGTGGGTGCCTGATTTGGAGTTTAGTAGAAGGAAGCATTATATTTTATGGATGTGATTAAGCTTGATTTAAGAAGGTGAATTTTTAACAAGCAGTCCAAGATGCAAGAGAAAGGTAGGACTCAATCCTTGTGTTATATTCTGATTAGAGACAATCTTGCTAATGCATTGTATGCTCTTGATATTGTAGATATGGTAAAGAAGAAAATTACTGCACATTTATATGTAAAGCCTAAGATTTGAAGTTGTTTGCAGTGTTGGTTCTATTGAGGTATATATTTTGATTTGCTTTTTTATGGAAAGTTGTGTAACTTGGCAAAAAAGAGTCTTAAATACTATGTTTCGTTACAGTTAATACTTAAGAGTAAACTATAAAGGATAATTTAATATGTGATTAAAAGTCAAATAAGCTATATGATTGAGGTTTTTTTGGTGAAGATTTATGATTTGAGTTAAAATAAGTCACTAGGAACAATTTTGGCAGACAAATATCGTGCTTAATTTAATAAGCCAAAGGGTTATCTTTGTAAAGTTTTCTTTATACAATGTGGCCTAAATGGGACTTTAAGTTCGGTACGGGTTATTTGAACTCTCCTCTAGAAGACATTGTGTTACCTTTTCTCCATATAATGCAATTAGGAAGAGATTGTTTGGTGCGATCCTTATAATTGGTGTGGCTCAGTGTGACACCCTTCTTCAGTTCTTGTACAACATTAAACTTAAGCTAGGTATGGCCCTAAATCAATGCACGATATGTATTAGTTTGAGCCGTTCTTCCTGTATCAATTTAGTTGTGTCCTTGAATCAAATTCTGCAGTATTTACATGGCCAATGGGCATATACATATATGATGACGTGTAAAGTTCAGACACCGAAAGCAGGGTCCTCAATATGAGTGATGCATAATAAAAAGTCGGGGGCTTGGAGTTTGAATTAATAAGATAGGTGTTATGTTATTTTGCAACTGTTTTGTGTTTTAATAGTAGTAACCTTATAATAAAGGGGTTAGGAAAATGCTTATTTATTTTGTTTTCTCATAGATGGAGTCTTAAAAAGAGTTCTACCCCTTTGAGTGGATTCAATGTGAGGGTAATATTTTATTGACTCAGAGTCCAATTTGGCTTTGGAATGCGTATGCATATATTGTACGAAGCTACAGTAGTAATTAAGAGTTATGTTTGCATGGAGAGGTCGAACTAGGACACACACTGGCCACTGACGTAGGAGAAAAGGCAGGGAGATTCTACTGGACTTGGGGTCGGATTTGTTTTTGTCTAGCAAAAAAAAACATAAAAACTAGAATTCATTATCAAGATTAGAGAAGTGCATATTGAACATTATCAATTAGTAGGAGGTGTGAAAATAGACCTATCAGTTGAGGTCATAAGCTGATGGCTTGTCTACATGGATATTATGGGTGCGTTTGAAAAGTTGAAAAATTAAATATTTCAGCCCTGAAAGGTGAAAATTGTCACCTTTCAGGGTGAAAAGTGTTTGTTTCCTGAAAGGGTGAAAAATGGTCGGTGACAGTGATAGGTGAAAATTTTCACTCTTTCACCTTTCAGGCCTGAAAAGTGTTTGTTTGCTGAAAGGCTAAAAGTCAGCCCTGAAAGGTGAAAGGTGACAATTTTTCACCTTTCACCCACCTTTCACCCTGAAAGGCTGATTCTCACCCGAGTGAGAATCAGGCTGACGAATTGATCCTCTCGTCTCTTCAACGAAAAAAACCAACTCTCGCTCAGAGATTCGTCCCCCCCCGGTGAGTACCCCCACCTCGACGGTGCCCCGTTGAGCCAGGAGAATCTATGCCCCCTATCCCCGCCGCCGCTCGTTGAGCCCCCCGTCGACGCCGTCGCCCCGTTGAGCCGAGAGAATCCGTGCCCACCCCTCCCGGGCAACTGCTCGGGTCGTCCAAAGATGATCACCCCGGAATTTGCCCCGACACTTCCGCTGCCGCACCGTTAAGCCGAGGGACCCCCCCCCTCCCCGTCATATCTCCCTCATTTTTAGTCCGTTTTGGATATTTTTTCATCGTTATAAGAAAGAACACTAAAAATGAGGAAGAATGAAAAAAAAATGGGCCAAAACGGATTAGAAATGAGTAAGATATGCATCGGTGAAGTTTGTCCATTAAAAAAGTTATCGCGTAATCGATTACTCGATATGCAGTACTATAGTGTATCTAATTACTCGATATGCAGTACTATAGTGTATCAAATTACTCGATATGCAGTACTATAGTGTAACCAGTTACTCGATATGCAGTACTATAGTGTATCAAATTACTCGATATGCAGTACTATAGTGTATCAAATTACTCGATATGCAGTACTATAGTGTATCAAATTACTCGATATGCTGTATAGTGTAACCAGTTACTCAATATGCAGTACTATAGTGTATCAAATTACTCGATATGCAGTACTATAGTGTAACCAGTTACTCGATATGCAGTACTATAGTGTATCAAATTACTCGATATGCAGTACTATAGTGTATCAAATTACTCGATATGCAGTATAGTGTATCCAGTTACTCGATATGCAGTACTATAGTGTAACCAGTTACTCGATATGCAGTACTATAGTGTATCAAATTACTCGATATGCTGACGAATATTCCTATCAGCGTGACTTATTTTCAGTTCCCAAACATATTTCACCTTTCACAAATTAGGCGTGAAAATTTTCACCCTGACGCCGAATTATTTTTAGCTTCCAAACGAGTGTCACCAATCAGGAAAAAACACCCTTGATTATTTTCAGGCTGACATAAATTTTCACCTTTCACCTATCAGCTTCCAAACGCCCCCTATAGAAGCATTTTATCACATACTATCAAAGTGCCTTACAGAAATCTATCATGTACATGTGGGTTTAGCGTGTTGAGGACTTTGGTTTAGATCACAAAATGGAGCCATGAGGTGGCCTTGATTCATGTTAGCTTGATTTGCCTGAATTTGACTTCTGAGAAGTCAACTGATCAAAATTGTGAATTCTTTGGGAAGATTTGAGTTGAGACCATGGAATACATATTTTAATGTGGTTGCTCCTTTGGAGCTGTCCTTATCTACTCATTTAGTTTTTTTTGGCAACTATCGTATTCAGCCTGGGAATGAACACAATAGATGATGCATTCAGCTCTAAGCATATTATTGGCTTTTTCTTTAATTATTAATTGATTTTGCCATGATTATGTATTAAATAAGCAGATAAACACTGCCAACAGGCCGTGCTTAAGGGTGCTCACGAGCCGAGCCAGCTCGTGAGTTTTTTTGGCTCGGCTCGACTCGGCTCGATTTTCAGCTCGACTCGAGCCAACCTACAGCTCGACTCGAAAAAGCTCAACTCGAATTAGCTCGAAGCTCGACTCAAGAATCAGCTCGAGCTCGACTCGACTTTCTTTTCTAAAGAAGGCCCATATGCTTAAATCCATTTTGGTTTCCCTTTAATTAAATTAAAGGACTACCATTTCTTTCCTTTCTATAGAGCATGTATAGCCTTAGATTCATATTGTTAGACGATATGAAACTCTCATATTAATTCATGACCCCTATCGCCCACTGCTGCTGCCCCCATAGCCCGCCATCGTTGCCGCCCCCCGCCTCCTACTTTTAGCCACTGCCCCTTGCCGCCCACCACTGCCATTGCCCACCACCCCCTCCGTCGTCATCTCCCACTGTCGCCCATTGCATCCCCATCGCCGCCTACCGACACCGTCGCTTGCTGAATGCCGACACTGCCCCCCGTTGACACCGCCCACCACCCACCACCCACCGCCACCGCTGTCGCCCACCACCTATCGCCCCTTACCGCCACCGCTGCCGCCCACCACCCATTGCCCCTTGCCGACCGCCACTGTCACCGCTGCTGCCCACCACCTATCGCCCCCCGCCGCCCCCACTGTGGTGGGTGATAGCAGCGGGCGTGGCGGTCGGCAAGGGGTGGGCGGCAAGGGGCGATGAGTGGTGGCAGGGGGGGGTGTCAGCGGGGGGTAGGGTCGGCAAGCGGCGACCACTGCCCCTTGCCGCCCACCACTGCCATTGCCCACCACCCCCTCTGTCGTCATCTCCCACTGTCGCCCATTGCATCCCCATCGCCGCCTACCGACACCGTCGCTTGCTGAATGCCGCCACTGCCCCTTGCCGCCCACCACTGCCATTGCCCACCACCCCCTCCGTCGTCATCTCCCACTGTCACCCATTGCATCCCCATCGCCGCCTACCGACACCGTCGCTTGCTGAATGCCGACACTGCCCCCCGTTGACGCCGCCCCCCCGCCCACCACCCATCGCCACCGCTGTCGCCCACCACCTATCGCCCCTTACCGCCATCGCTGCCGCCCACCACCCATTGCCCCTTGCCGACCGCCACCGTCACCGCTGCTGCCCACCACCTATCGCCCCCCGCCGCCCCCACTGTGGTGGGTGATAGCAGCGGGGGTGGCGGTCGGCAAGGGGTGGGCGGCAAGGGGCGATGGGTGGTGGGAGGGGGGGGTGTCAGCGGGGGGTTAGGGTCGGCAAGCGGCGATAGGGAGGCAATGGGCGACGGTGGGAGGTGACGACGGAGGGGGTGGTGGGGAGCGACGGCAACGGGGGTGTTGGGCAGTGGTGGGGGTTGTGGTGGGCGGCGAGGGGCGACAGCGGGGGTGTTGGGCGGTGGTGGGAGGTGATGGGAGGCAACGGCGACGTGGCGGGTCCAAGGGGTGGTGGGGGAGGCAGAGGGCAGAGGTGGGCGGTGTCGACGGACTGCGGTGGGAGGCGATGGACGATGGTAGGAGGCGATGGGTGATAAGCGATGGCGGGGTGAAGTCCACCTCAAATATGTAATAAATATTTTTTTTGTAGATAAGATGTATAAAAAAATTGTAGCTTAGGTGGTTAGAGTGTAGTGTGGATGTTCACTTTGGTTTGGGTTCGAATTCTACCCAAACCCAATTTAGATTTTTGCATCGAGCCGGCCAAACCGGGCCAAGCTGAGCTCGAGTTATTAAATCCCGGCTCGAGTCGAGTCGAGCTCTAGCCCGAGTTTTAACTATCGAGCTCGAGTCGAGTTGAGTCAAAACTCGACTCAGCTCGGCTCGTGAGCAGCCTTAGCCGTGCTAAAAAAATAATTCAGTCAAGGGCATTATAATTGAAAAGTAAAATATGGAGTTTGATTGGATAATTGATACGCTGACTGGATAAGGAGTGGTTGATAACTCCTACCAATAGAATGTAGTTGTTTTTGTTACAAAGTAAACTTCGTTGTTCTTAAATTATGGGATGATACATTAGAAGTATGCAACTATGCTTCGATAGAATCATTCCATCTACAATGTGACAGAACTTAACATTTGACCTGTCAATATTAAAACGCCCACATATTTCTTGTCCAATTTTTGCAAACCTAAGTGGACTATGTGAGGTCAACTTTCTTTGTCCAACCAAAACCCACCACGTTTCCACCAATAGCAAGAGTAAAATGCAATTATTACAAAGTAAACAAAGCTAAAAAAGCTAGACACACGAAGTATACAAGAACAACTCTCAAGATCTTCTTATGGCTACTAAGTGGAGCACAAGCCCAAACCAGTATCCTAAATTAATACACAGACAAGATAAAGGAACGGACCCTCACAAATGGCTGAAAGCCTGAAACCACATAAGAGTATGTATGCAACAGATACATTGAATAGAGATTTGAAAAGGATTGCTGCGAAGCGGTTCACTTTCACAAATTGCTGGAGCCAAGCAATTTCGCCATGGAAATTTAAAAGTATCTTCTTGATTCTGCACTTGGCGAGAAGAATCTTTCAAACCTGCTTAGAGAATGAATATGTGAAGAAAATGTGGCTTCTACTTTCCTCGTTGGAATAACATAGACTGCATCTATTAGCTAAAGAGACCCCCTGCTCAAGGTTTTCAAAACTGGACTGGCCATCGAACCGGATTGATGGCCGGTCCGGTCAGACCGGGGTCTGACCGCGGTCAAACCGGGGTCAAACCGGTGTGGCCCAGTTTAGGTGAGAGGAGTAGTAAATATGTTATAAATATATAATTTGTATAATAGTAACATCAAAATAGGTGTAGCTCAAGTGGTTAAGTCTCTTGTGGTGAGAGGGGGGGGGGGGGGGGGGGGGTTCGAATCCCCCCTCTTGCAACAACTTTTTCAAAAAAAAAAATTGTAAAATAATCTGAACCGGATGAACCGGACCGGTTTCCCGGCCGGTTATGCCCCTGCTAGCCAAGTTGTCCAAAATTAGAAGGCCATTATTGAAGGCAGGCCAACTGAAAAATGAATGGTGATCAACCCAGTGTTTGTACCATACCAAACCAAACCTGCTCACGCTCCCGGGAGGAACGAAGTCTTAGACGATTCCAGACCGATTTGAAAGTAAAAAACCAGAAGGGGTAATCCATCCATATGAATCTTTAGCATTGGAGAAGGCCGGCTTGTGTCATACGTTTGAAGCCCAAGTATGGAAGGAACCCTTGAATAGGCATCTAATTAAGGGGCCATTTGGGGCGTGATTATTGCAAAATATCCAGACAGGATATTGGATATTTACTGTAGCATCCATGTGGATTTTTACATCCAGCTGAAACTCCTCATGAGGTGTTTCAGCTGGATATATAAAATATCCAAATACTACAGTGTAGCAAAACATCCCATCTGGATGTTTTGCTTTTAATCACGCCCCAAACGGCCCCTAAGTCTCATGTCTTTGTAATATATGAACAATTACTCAGTGGATTGGTATCAATCGCAAAGAGTCCAATACCTAATTTACTCCTCAAGTACACCCTTCCAGCAAAACCGATCGATACAGATGAGGCTTCCCTTTCACAACACTGTACGATGATCATCCGTCGGCTGCTATCACGCGTGCGCATGATGGGCGAGGTCTCCATGGAATCACATATCTTGAAAGAAAAAAGTGTGTGATTTTTATTCCAGAAAAGTCAACTGTACATAATATTTATTATGATTATTTCTTTATAGAAAAAAGTTTATATAAGACACCACTCACGCGTGTCCGCATGAGGTCAATAATAGCTAGAGACTAATCCGCATTGGATCAAAATCTGACAATACTAGGGGCGGACAGTGATTCAACCTGCCTGCCTCCTCATTAGATCCCAACTGATGGTTCAAAATCTGACAAATCGAGGTGCTTCGGCTGGCTCACGTAGACCCATGAGCAGTGTCCCGTATAAACACGACTTTTCTTTTCATTAACATATTTATTATTATAAGAGATTGGTTTATATGGTATCGTTTTTATAGCATGAGGCCAACCTTTTCGTAGTTAGATTTCTATTCGACAATGGATATCAAATTAATGGGTAATGAGGGTGAACTATCACTCATTCTTATAGTTGTCAGATCAAGATCTAACGGCTACGATATGAACTTACCTTGTATAAATTATTCCATCGGTTCTAAAATATGATGTGCATTTAAAAATATTATATATATTTTACCAAATAACGTGAATTCCTCTTTTCAAAATTAAAAGAGAGTTGAAAGGATTAACTTGAACTAGGTTCGTGCACCAGCATAAGCCAGGATATCAGAAGAAGAAAGTTATCTGAATTTCTTGTGGCTTCGTAATACAATAAAAAAGAAAATGAGAATTTTTTTAGATGCATACAATATTTTATAAACCAATACGAGAGTCAAACATGTGGCATCCCATGGCATTTAAACAGAGGGAGGAGGAAGCATCGCCTGCGAATATGGGGTCCATTGTGTACCTGGATGGTATTCCGTCCTCACTGCCTTTACTGTCTTTGACATTCCGTCCCTTCTCAGCGTCAGCTCTCGAGGGAAGCGGAGACACGGCAAACATATATCGAAGGCCGTTGTATTTTTTTTAAAAGCTGTTTTCTGATTTTTCTTCCATTTTCCTATTGCCAGTGGGCTTTTCTGACAAGAATCTGAGGTAGTTTTGGTGTTCATCAAGGACCCTTTTTCCTTTTTCTCTTACTTTTCTCAGGAATAGCATTATATGATCACCTTTTACGCACTATCTGAGGTTTGCATGTAAAGTGTTTCTGGGTCAAAGATGTAGTACTATTGTACTCCTTCTCTTTCACGAGTGCAGTAGTGTAATTCTAGAAAAGCTTCTTTTATGCCATTGAAAATTTGTTTAATATATCGGCTTATGGTGGTTTGCGCAAGCAATGCTATTGGTTATTAGTTACTAGAGGACAGGTTGCGGTATTGATTATGTGTTTCAGGTTGGCTTTTGGGCTTTCCGAAGAGTTCCAAATTGTTGCATGAAATAGAAAATTGATTTTTTTGTTTTAGTTTTGGTTAAAAAAGGTTATTTGAGGAATTGCTATGCTTATATGTATATTTTTTGAAATCTTAGTTGAAGTTTAAAATCAACATTCTCTTTTCTGTCTTGGTTAAGTTCATTTGGGCATCACATTCCTCTTGGTGGATGTTAATTGTGCTATTCATTTTGTGAGATTCAAGGTGTTTGTGCGTAATGTAGTTTGTCATGTTAAATGCATGATGGGTCTCTGTTTTTATTTAATTCAATTTGATTCTCGCCACTCCGCCGAATATATTCTTTTCTTCTATAAAGGCTTTATATGGTGGAGCCATTTTCTTTTTTTAGAGGAATGGTAAAAGCATTACAATTTTACAATGCCGTGAAAAGAGTTCTACGTGTTTTTAGGTTAGTGTGTGTAGCTAGTTGCATAAGTCAAAATTCCTCTAGCCGCTTATTTTAAGTGTTGACAAACTGCACGTATTCAATAATCGAATTTGTCAGTTCAATCTCAGCTCTATTTGTTTCATCATCCTGTATTGGGCAGCATTTTTGATCCAGATTCATAGTTATTGCGTGACATCGCCCATGGGAGTCAGAGTTGACCTAGAACATTAGCTAAAGCCCTATATAAAGGACTTCTCTAGTACAGTTCCTCTTGCAAGGGAGGGAAGCTGTGCGATTTGAAAAATTCTAGTGCACATTGTCTCTACACTATTCATTTTAGGTCTGATTTACTTCTCTATACATGTGTTGTAATTTTCCTATGAAGTATACTTGACATATCCGATTAGTTATTGATCTAGACTATTTGTTATCCAACATGATTAGTGCCATATCGTAGTCTTATCTCATCCTGATTTCTACTAAACTTTGTAGGTGATCTACATTTGGTCGTTCAAATCAGATGGGTCATTCAGTTTATGATGACCCCCAGGAAAATGAACTGGAGATATCAAGCCGTCAGTCCTCGCATAGAAGACCTGATGAATTACCATCTGTTCATCAAGTGAGACTTCCTCCCAAGAAAAACCTAATTACGGAGATATCGCATTCAGTGAAGGAAACATTCTTCCCTGATGATCCGTTACGCTCCTTCAAGGACCAGCCAAGGTCTAGAAAGCTCATTCTTGGCATCCAAGCTGTCTTTCCTATATTTGAATGGGGAAGACATTACAACTTACGTAAATTAAGAGGTGACATCATCGCTGGATTAACAATTGCAAGCCTTTGTATTCCACAGGTAGATATTCACTAAATGAACAGGAAAATGTTGCACCATATTATAGCCTTAACATGTAGTTTCACTAAAGTAGGATCTGTATCTTGATACAGGATATTGGATATGCGAAGCTTGCAAATTTGGATCCACAGTATGGATTATGTAAGTATCATGTTCTTGTTTTTTTCTATTTTATGTCGATGTATGTGATTCTTATCCGCCAATTCTCTGAGCAATCTTTCCATTATACGATTTATGCAGACTCTAGCTTTGTGCCTCCGCTGATTTACGCATTTATGGGAAGTTCAAGAGATATTGCAATTGGCCCTGTGGCAGTTGTGTCTTTGTTGCTAGGGACTCTACTCCAGAATGAGATTGACCCAATTAAAAATAAGCTTGAGTACCGGCGACTCGCATTTACAGCTACCTTTTTTGCTGGTATAACTCAAGCTGCACTTGGGGTTGTCAGGTACTACCCATGTTCTACAAGCTTTTCTTTATGCATGGTTTCATTGTGATAACTGGGATAGTAAAATTTCCTTTGCAATGCTATCTAGTTAGAACTGTCTGCACTTCGCATGCTATCATTCTGTTTTCATTCTTCAAGTTTTGGTGGTGAATGTAGGTTTGGCTTCCTGATTGACTTTCTATCTCATGCTGCCATTGTTGGGTTTATGGGAGGTGCAGCTATTACAATTGCCTTACAACAGCTAAAAGGTTTCCTAGGCATAACACATTTTACCAAGAAAACTGACATAATCTCTGTTATGAGATCTATATGGACTACAGTTGATGATGAGGTAAAATTTTTACTTGAAACAGAATTGAACTGATTATTATTTATTTTCATTAATGTTGTCATTCTTAATATCAGTTTGTTTCTTCAGATCGCACAAAATATCTTATCTACTTGTTTTTTGTAGTGGAGCTGGCGTACAATTCTCATTGGGGGAGTGTTTTTAGCTTTTCTTCTTATTGCGAAATACATTGTGAGTATTTCTCTTCGCTGCATGTGCCTATATTATTTGTTATAGCATACGGCTTCTTAAATTATTTAATCGAACAGGGGAAGAGAAAAAAGAAGCTCTTCTGGGTAGCTGCAATAGCGCCTTTGATCTCTGTTATTCTGTCCACCTTTTTTGTATATATAACCCATGCCGACAAGCACGGGGTTCAGATAGTAAGTATAATGTGCTTTCTTTTTCATTAGTTACCAATATTTCCAATATTTTTCAGAGAAACATTTTGAGACTGAATACTTTTTTCTGTCTACAGGTAAAACATATAAAGAAGGGCATAAACCCTTCATCTGTTGATAAAATATATTTTAGTGGTGAATTTCTTGTCAAAGGTTTCAGAATTGGTGTTGTCTCTGGACTGATAGCCTTAACAGTATGTGGCAATTCTCATTGTTCACAGATTCAAACCTTGTTTTACTTTTCTCTTTGAAGATAATGCATCTATTTGCTATATATCTAACAAATCTTGATCTATCAGGAAGCTGTAGCTATTGGCCGAACATTTGCAGGGATGAAAGACTACCAAATTGATGGAAACAAAGAAATGGTTGCAATGGGAGTGATGAACATTGCTGGCTCAATGACTTCTTGTTATGTCGCTACAGGTATTCTAGCCATCACAGTCAGCTCCAATAACAAGTTCAAGAAACATTAGTGTCTAAACTAATTGATCTCAATCTTGTAGGTTCCTTTTCGCGGTCTGCTGTGAACTATATGGCCGGTTGCCATACTGCTGTTTCAAACATAGTGATGTCCATTGTTGTGTTCCTAACACTAGAATTCATCACACCACTTTTTAAGTACACTCCAAATGCCATACTGTCAGCTATCATCATCTCTGCAGTGATTAACCTAATCGACTATGAAGCAGCTCTTCTTATCTGGAAAATTGACAAATTTGACTTTGTTGCCTGCATGGGCGCTTTCTTTGGAGTCGTTTTTGCTTCTGTTGAGATTGGTCTCTTGATTGCAGTAAGGGAATAAGATTAAAAATTTAACTTGCTGATGCAGGTAGTTCGAATGTAATATCTAATCTACTATTTTAAACAGGTTGCAATTTCATTTGCAAAAATTCTTCTACAAGTGACAAGACCACGAACTGCTTTACTTGGGAATCTTCCCAAAACTACAATATACAGGAACATCGAACACTACCCTGATGCTAAAAAGGTGTCGGGCATTCTTGCTGTGAGAGTTGATTCAGCTATTTACTTCTCCAACTCGAACTATGTTAAAGAAAGGTATCAATGTTTATTTCCAATCTCCATGTGATGTTGCAGTTTGATTTAGTTTCTTGGAAAATTATGACTAAGCTTAGCAATCAAAGAACTATATATTATTGATGAGTGTTGAGAAGAAAATGTGGCTTATTAGTATTGCAAGCAGCTCCAATTGGTTGGCGGTGTCTTGGTGCATTATCTATTTTTATGAACGTGGTTACATGTTGAGAACAGAGATGTGGGTTTTTCATGTGTGTGTGGAACAGGTTTTTCTCAAGGATATTCTAATATTTTATCCCGTTTTTTGTGTCTTTTCCTAGTGGGCAATTTTTAGCCAACTTATCTGAAAGCATGATTCGTTTGTCTTCCACAGGATTTTGCGATGGTTGTGTGATGAAGATGAAAAAATGAAAGCAACAAGCCAACCACCAATCCAGTTTTTGATTGTGGAATTGTCACGTAAGTGATCCAACTTAATGCTGGTTTCTGGTTATACTTTTATCACTTGTGTTTAACCAATATAAAAGAAAATGAGAAGCATTTTATCACATTTAGGTAAATTATAGACATTTTCCAACACTATTATTTCTTCACCAGCGGTTACTGACATGGACACCAGTGGCATTCACGCGATGGAAGAGTTGCTCAAGAGTCTCCAGAAGAAAGAAGTTCAGGTAGTAGCTGAAGGAGCGCTGTGTCTTTAAATCTTTAAATGCAGAAAACTAGTTTATTAACTATAATACACTAGATAATTTGACTATAGACTAGTGGATCATTCGTAATAATATTCTATTTTTGGTTGAGACAGCTTATTTTAGCCAATCCTGGACAAGCAGTGATGAACAAACTCCATGCAGCCAAGTTCACAGATCTGATTGGGCAGGACAAGATCTTCCTTACGGTTGCAGATGCTGTGCGAACTTGTTCCCCTAAGTTGACAGCAAAACTTGAACTAGTATAGCAGAAACCAACTTTAACCTATACGGCAGCCGGAAGACAAATGGCAGGCAAGCAATGCGGGGCATGATTGAATTGTGCAAACAAATTGATTCAGTGAATCAGAAAGAGACTAAGAGGCAGTGTGTAGTGTGCAGTTTCAATAAAGATTGGGATCATGGGTTGTGATGCTAAACATGTGAGTGAGAGCAAGGGCTGGTGGAAGAGAGAAACACGAAGGCAAAGAGCTCTAGTTGACAATATTGATGCTGGTCACTACAATCTGCAAGGTGTGATTATAATGTTTTTCAAGTTGGTCTCTGTTGAATAAGGTTTTCCTTTTTTCTTTTCTTTTTGGTTTTGTTTCTCTGAATTAATTATACTATTTACTTTGTATATGTGAAGTTGTGGGGGTTGAATCCCTAGCGTCGAGTGTGTGTGCGTGTATGAGAGAGGGCTTAAGTCCTACCGAAAAAAATGGGGCAATCGTTCTTGAGATATGTGGTTCAACATGGATTATCTGGAAATGTTTGACTTGTTTATAAGGGGCAATCATAGCTCAGGTTAAAATGTGTATTAAATTTAGTTTTCATTTTTTTGCTAGAATAGAACTATTTTGGTTCCTGGCTTTCAAGGAAACACCATTAGAGCTTCTTGTTTAAATCAGGGTCTGTCTTGTTTAAATCAGGTTTCAAAGTATGGAATTATTTGTAAATCTATTTTGCGAGGATTTACATTAATTGATCTTGCCCACCAACAATCTAGATAGTTGGCTGAAAGCCTCCAAGTTTTTCCATAAATTGTAGTAAACAACTAAAATTTTTCTCAAAAAAATCTAAGTATCCCTAAAATTTTGGCAATCAAACAGGATTATACAATTTTGTGGCACCCGGAAATACACCATCCAAATGGACCCTAAATATCCTTTCCTGTTACATACCCCAATTCACCCAATCACCCTTTCTAGTCTTTTGAGGGCGTAGGAAAGGCCATTTGAGCCCGTTTGAGGCAATGATGGGTGAGTAGCTAGTCTTTTAGCCAGCCCACCGCCTTCACACAGAACGGTTTTGGCAACAAAACGGTCAGTGTATATTCAGACAGTGAACTGTGGATATCCGCCATTTGCTGGCAACAGCAGGGTTTGTTGAAATACTAATTCATGAAATATTAGTGGGGAATTTGGTGTCAATTCTCTATTCATTGGGAACCTTCCTCCTCATGTGAGAAGAAGGGGGGGAATTTAAAGACTGGACCCTGCTCTCCTTTCTCAAATGTGGGGGACTTTCATTTCCTTGCACCACTAAAGTGGTTCCCAAATGGGTCCCTAACTTTGCTACTAACACTATTAGCGGCATTGGATACAATGTTGGTCAAGTGAGTTTGATCTATGAACCTCCTAATAAGGATTGGGTCTATTAATCACAATTTCACTGGTCTATAATTTTCATAGTTCGTTGCAGGATTGTGAGAGATTTTTACCTCGGAGTAAAATTTTGTTTCACACAAGAAACCACACCAAAACCTAAGAAACACAGGGGCTTGGGGAATTTCCCCCCATGCAGCATGCGGATTTAAAATTCATCACGATTAACCCCCCATAGTGTGCATTTAGTTTAACTTGACTTCTCCATTACCATTGGTTGACCATGAACATTCACAGCTAGACACCGCTTATCCCATAGTTAATAGGGACCTTTTTTTGGTCCTGGCTCATATTGGTGGAGGATATCCTTGCAACCATCCTCCAAAAGGGGAGGATTTTTTTCCCGATTAACAGCCAGCTTTTGGCACAAATCAATGCATCTTTTAATTTACAATTGGCTTGCCGTAAGACCATAAGAGATGCACTAAAAGACTAAATAATAACATCACATGAAGGATGCATTTAAAGTTGAAATATCTAGAGTTTACTATGTCGTAGAATATTTATTAACAATGTGCCCTAAAAATATGAGTGTGCATGTATTAAAAGGGAAGCCATGAAATCATTCGGTGGGTATACGATGATCTGATGGCTTCCACTTAAAAAAGTGCATCGACACGTATTTTAAGGCGTCTCTAACGTGCTTTATAACTTTTATTTATTATTATATATGCATCTTAAAAATGCTTTATAAATTTCTCATAGTCAGTGGATGAGCCCTCTCCGTAATGGTTTTAATTGAAGTAATCACTAATTCATCCCTCTTATATAGGTACACTAATCCTTCAATTCACTATGCAATTAAACTAGCTGAATTCACACGTCCTAATCAATTTTGGAATATTTATATCCGATACTAACAAAATCAATATTTCATTTCCATCGTTCATAAAAATATGTATCTAATTTGATATCCATAGTTCATAAAAACATTCAAAGTTCATAAAAACAGGTTAACGGACTCATAAAACATAGTTAGGAACTTAGGGTTCTTAAAAGATTAACGGATACGGACAATTATGTGGCATCCTATTAAAAAAGACAAATAGGTGCCGCTCGTTTTCTGTCTATTGTTTATATGTACTATCCGTTAAATTATGGATAGGCACTGACACGAATGAATTAACGAACATGAACGTCCGTGAACACCCCTAATTCGCACAATTATGACCTTACCTTCAGATTGATTGCATGAATCACTTGTCGAAAACTGTTGAGTAGCTTCCTATGGAAGCCATGGACGCGTTCCAACTCGTCAACTTCTTAGTTCAAACATGTCATTGTTTTACCTTTCCCTTTTTCTTTTCTTTTCTCACAAATTGGTCGTACCTTGCTATGCAATCCACTGCCCTAGGGTAGCTTTTCCCTTTCTGTAAGATAAGAGTTCACTACCCTAGGGCGTCGCGGGATATTAAATTTTGATGTGACCGTGTGCATTACTACAGGGTGCACGAGGCTGTGAATCACCTGTCTGCCCTTCAATAACAGTCACTATCAGATCTACATCTCATGGTTCACAGTTCTTTGATGCACATCAACATGCCTGAGCGGCATGTAACGCTTCAATATCTGACTCCGTTTTGGGTCTATTGAGTTTTGACATTTGAGAATCGAGACGGAGGCCCTATTTGGTAGCCATAAAAGAAGTTGGATTCTAAAAAGATGTTGGATTTTAAAAAGAATCTAGCTTCTTTGGGGAAATCTTTGAATTTGGATTCACTTTTTTCTACGGTATTTATCGTAATTTTTAAAAAAACTGGAGGCATTTATAAAAAAAATGCGGTTTCACCTGATGATGCTGTTTTTGTTATTAAATGCCCTTGCCTTTTTGTAAAAATTATAAATCCTGCCACCGAACCTTAAATTCTTTCCTATAAGTGGATTCTTCCCAACTGAACACCTAACTTCATAACCCTAACTTCATCTCTAAAATCTAGATTTCCTACTCTTAAAAGCCCTAACTAAACGAGCCTTGAGTTAACTCCTAGCCACCCACCTCCACGCAGTAGGACATATCCGCTATCCATAGGTTTTCATACGGTGGATATTCAACATATGTGTATAGGGAGTGTGGGGGGGTGGTGAACTACTCACCAGCAGTAGGGGTGTTCACGGATGTGGAGGGACGGTTGCAAGCCTTGTTTGTGTCCATCCACCATTGTCTATATGGACAACGAACGTTTACAGACACCTAATGGACAATAGGTCTAAATTTTAGAATATCTACTTCATATATTAAAAAAATCATTTTTTTATTTCCATAATATGTTCCTACATGTAAGTCCAACATCAAGTTTGATATCCATAATTCATAAAACATTCCTAATTAATAAATACATGTTAACGAGCATACAAATATAGTTAGAAACTTAGGGTTCTCACAATTTTGTGGCATATTATTAGGACGGAGAAGTCGGTTCCGCCCGTTTTGAGTGCGTTGAACTGCAGACGGGACCAGACACGGATGAATTAACTGACATGAACAACACCCCTAATTCCGCACAATCGTCACTGTCAGATTGATTGCATGAATCACATTTTGTCGAAAACGGTAGATTAGCTTCCTATGGAAGCCATGGACGCATTCCAACTTCTCAACTTCAAAGTTCAAACCATGGAATGCCAGCTCGCCCTATCATTTACCTTCAACTTCTTGTTGTTAACCTTTTCCTTTATCATTTTTGCGGTAATCTTACTTACTCTCACCCCAGGGAACATCCTCTCCTGGAAGGTGGGGCCCTTTGTGCGCTGCGATGATTTCCTTCCGACTAGAAATCCATCATGCAGTGGCAATTGCAGTATCATACTGACGTCTATCGGCTTCAGAGTGGCTGACCGCCTGCTGATTCTGAAAGTTAAGCCGCTTATCCTCCTAGCCAGCATGTGACCAATTAGACGATGATAGACCATTGTGTCTGTCATCTCAAAGAAGACTTTGAAGCAAGTTTTCATTACTTGCTCATGGACCCCTCCCTTCAAATCCGGGATGAGGTTCAGCACTTTTGAAGTTGAGCATCTACACTCAACTCTCCCAATCTGTAAAATGTAATGAATGCCATATTAAGTACACATGAAGCACAACCAAATACATTTAGGGAATAAACACAAGTTTATCGCAACCATAACACAACTACAGCACAATGTCAACACAACCATCATATAACCGATGCATCCCAACCCTACAAAAGCACTATCACAATGTCACTAAATTTCATCATAGCTCATGACCAACACAAGGCCCTCAACTTTCTCATCACAAGTTCTACACAACTACTATTTTTTATCACAACTATAACCGCATTCATCAAAACTTAAAAGGAGTTGAACATACAAGCACATCTCAATCTATCACAACCTGTTAAACATCATAGAACAAACACATGTAACTCAATCAACCATTACTCTTGTCCATCACAACCCTACAGAAGAACCATCATAACGTCACCAAATCCATTAGAGCTCATGACCAACAACCCCAGCCCTCAACTTTAGCCATATCAGGTTGTACACAACTGCTACACGTTTCCATCCCAACCATAAATGTATTCATGAAAGTTGAACATACAGACACCTCGCAAGCTATCACAACCTATTAATATCATAAAACAAACACATGCAACCCAACACAACTACAGCACAATGTCAACACAACCATCATATGACTGATGCATCCCAACCCTACAAAAGAACTATCACAATGTCACCAAAATCCATCACTGCTCATGACCAACACAAGGCCCTCAACTTTTCCATCACAAGTTCTACATAACTACTACACGTTTCCATCCCAACCATAAATGCATTTATGAAAGCAGTTGAACATACAGACATCTCGCAAGCTATCACAACCCTATTAAACATCATAAAACAAACACATACAACCCAACACAACCCATTAAGAAATATTATACAATACATGAAACCCTCGACATGCACAAGCCAAGAGCAAGAAAAACATAAAACAATTATGAAAAGAAATATCTTTTACTTAAAAAAAGGGTCTTTGTACTTACTTCGTCTTGCCGGCCGGAAGTAGAAGCTTCTGCCATTGAGGGCACCGTTATGAGGGGAGAACTACTCCGCTGGGGAGAAAACGAGGGAAGAGCGCCGCCGCTGGTAAGGGAGACAACGAAGGACAGCGCCGTCGCGAGGGGAGAGCGTTACGGGACACCGCCGCCGCGAGGGGAGAGGGCAAGGGGAATGTTGTGATCCTATTATGATTAGGATTAGGATTAGCCTATTCCTATGTCAATTAGGACTATAGCTTAGGGTCTATCCTATGTCAATTAGGAGTTAGGACTATGGCTTAAGAGCCTATAAATATGTAAGGGGCTTTCCCTAATGAATTATCCAAGAATCAATGAAGCTTTAGTTTATTTTATGTATTTTACTTTCTTAGTTATAGATGTATTCCTCTATGGATTCTCTTGTAGACAACGGTCTACAACATTGGTACCAGAGCAGTCGATCTTCGGCTCCCTCCCAACCCACCCTCGCTGTCACTATTACCCACAATTTGGAAGCAGAATTAGAAGCAAAATTAGAGCGGGAACTTACCGATTTGAAGACTGTGCTTGCCGAGATTGCAGAGTCCAACCGTCGTCGCGACCAGGAGAACCATCTTCGCGATCGTCGCTTTGAGGCGCTCCTGCTGTCCGTGTTTCCGCATCAGTATTTTCCCGCCTACGAGCACTGGCAGCCGCCCAGCATATCATCATCATCATCATCGTCGGGCACCTTTGCTCAGGACTCAGTATTGACGGGGTTCATCCCATCGCACCCCTTCAACTCGTTGGCACCGCCAGTCCACGCCGAGTCCATCCCTCAGTACGCTGACGCCGTGACCGCCACATCCTTTCCGACGACCTCTCCGCCGGGTTTGTCAGAGCCCATTACTGAGGCCGTCCAGACCCCTGCTGCCGGCGATTTGTCTCTCCTGTCGTCGGCTGCGATTGGGCCTCCTCCCCACCCCCCCCAACCTTCAATCGACATCAGCCATGCGACAAAGGCGCCGCCTTTCTTCTCCCAGATGTGCAGTCGTACCCGCCGCCACCGACGTACCCGCCTGCTTCCTCTTCTCCGCCTGAGATTTCGCCACCACCTCTCCCAAAGCCACGGTCTTTGCCGTTGAAACCGCCGCCTCCGCTTGCTCCATCTCCGTTTGGCGCAGCTCTGCCGCCGTGTCACCTCCGTTGCCAAGGGATCGCCTTTTCGACTCCTCCACCCTCCATCCGGCCAGATCTGTCTCCACTGCCACCAAAGCCGCCGCCTTTTGCGACTGTGCCTCCGCCTCCACCAAAACTACTTTCCTCCGCTCACATCACCGCCGCTATGGTGCTGCCGCCATCGCAGCCGTGGTACTCTCCGCTGCATCTGCCGGCCGCGATACCGATATCGCCTTATGCGATTCCACTACCTCCGCCTCCGCCGGAGCCGCCTCCTGTGCGATGCCCCAAATCGACACTTCCGCCTTCGCCTGGACCTCAGCCTCCACCGAATCCGCCTCTGCCACAGCCCCAATCGCTTGAGCTTCTGTGGACGATGAAGCTCCGACCACCTCCGTCGCCGCTTTCCTCGCCGCCTCTCGTGTGTTCCTTAGGTTTGAGGACTGCTTTGAGGAAGACGACCGAACTGAATGGGTTTCTGTGGGTTTGGTCTGACTTAAACCAGGGTTGCCGGTTCAACATTGCTCGACCAATACTTTGGGCTGGTTCACAAGCTTACCCATTGGTTGGTTCGAATGCCGGTTCAACTGCTTCAATTCGCGATGGTTCCATGGCATTTTCTTTTAGGTTGGTTCAATCTTTTTCAAAAAAAAAAAAAAACAGATGGGTTTTGTGTGGCCCATCCATTATTGGTTTAAGGTTTTCTCGGCGGTATACTCTATGCCAAACACGCCAAACCGGATCCACTCAGTTATGAATCCAGGGTACGATTCATCTACAACAGCTTTCGTGGGTTTAACGCATTTCGATGAAGTTGAGTTTTTCGTATTTCTACCTTCGCTGTGAGAAAACGACAAGTGCACCTCGAGGACGAGGTGATGCGGAAGCATTGGTGGAATGTTGTGATCCTATTATGATTAGGATTAGGATTAGCCTATTCCCATGTCAATTAGGACTATAGCTTAGGGTCTATCCTATGTCAATTAGGAGTTAGGACTATGGCTTAAGAGCCTATAAATATGTAAGGGGCTTTCCCTAATGAATTATCCAAGAATCAATGAAGCTTTAGTTTATTTTATGTGTTTTACTTTCTTAGTTATAGATGTATTCCTCTATGGATTCTCTTATAGACAACAGTCTACAACAGGGACACCGCCGCCACGAGGGGTGAGTGCCGCTATGACACGAAGGTCGCCGCCGTGAGATGGGTGCGCCGAGGAGGGTTGCGGTGTGAAGGGGAGGGCCGCCGGCACTGAGGGACGTCACCGCCGTTAGACGAGGGAGATCGCCGTGAGGAGGCGGTCTAGACTTGCGAGATGGTTGGGACGCGAAAGGGAAGAGGCAGTTTAGGTTGTGATGGAGAGACATGAGGTTTTGACTTTAAAAACCCATGTGAACAGTTTCTTATTTTTGAAATCACGTGGGTTAAGACGTGGAAAAGGCCGTTCAAACGGCGTTAATGATGCCGTTTGGTGGGCAGCTACGTTGTTCTATGTGCCGAAGGATAATTTTGTCATTTTTAAAAAAATTGAGTGTGTTGGAGCTCGTGCGGGACTGAAATGGATATGAAATTCTGGGTACTTGTACCAAAGTGGATACCATATTTTCCCCTTTGTACTATTTTGGTTAAAATTAACCTACTTGGACTAAAATGTAAACCACCCAGACAGCTTATTTTAGCCAATCCTGGACAAGCAGTGATGAACAAACTCCATGCAGCCAAGTTCACAGATCTGATTGGGCAGGACAAGATCTTCCTTACGGTTGCAGATGCTGTGCGAACTTGTTCCCCTAAGTTGACAGCAAAACTTGAACTAGTATAACAGAAACCAACTTTAACCTATACGGCAGCCGGAAGACAAATGGCAGGCAAGCAATGCGAGGCATGATTGAATTGTGCAAACAAATTGATTCAGTGAATCAGAAAGAGACTACGCTTTAACCTATACGGCAGCCGGAAGACAAATGGCAGGCAAGCAATGCGAGGCATGATTGAATTGTGCAAACAAATTGATTCAGTGAATCAGAAAGAGACTAAGAGGCAGTGTGTAGTGTGCAGTTTCAATAAAGATTGGGATCATGGGTTGTGATGCTAAACATGTGAGTGAGAGCAAGGGCTGGTGGAAGAGAGAAACACGAAGGCAAATAGCTCTAGTTGACAATAATGATGCTGGTCACTACAATCTGCAAGGTGTGATTGTAATGTTTTTCAAGTTGGTCTCTGTTGAATAAGGTTTTCCTTTTTTCTTTTCTTTTTGGTTTTGTTTCTCTGAATTAATTATACTATTTACTTTGTATATGTGAAGTTGTGGGGGTTGAATCCCTAGCGTCGAGTGTGTGCGCGTGTATGAGAGAGGGCTTAAGTCCTACCGAAAAAAATGGGGCAATCCTTCTTGAGATATGTGGTTCAACATGGATTATCTGGAAATGTTTGACTTGTTTATAAGGGGCAATCATAGCTCAGGTTAAAATGTGTATTAAATTTAGTTTTCATTTTTTTGCTAGAATAGAACTATTTTGGTTCCTGGCTTTCAAGGAAACACCATTAGAGCTTCTTGTTTAAATCAGGGTCTGTCTTGTTTAAATCAGGTTTCAAAGTATGGAATTATTTGTAAATCTATTTTGCGAGGATTTACATTAATTGATCTTGCCCACCAACAATCTAGATAGTTGGCTGAAAGCCTCCAAGTTTTTCCATAAATTGTAGTAAACAACTAAAATTTTTCTCAAAAAAATCTAAGTATCCCTAAAATTTTGGCAATCAAACAGGATTATACAATTTTGTGGCACCCGGAAATACACCATCCAAATGGACCCTAAATATCCTTTCCTGTTACATACCCCAATTCACCCAATCACCCTTTCTAGTCTTTTGAGGGCGTAGGAAAGGCCATTTGAGCCCGTTTGAGGCAATGATGGGTGAGTAGCTAGTCTTTTAGCCAGCCCACCGCCTTCACACAGAACGGTTTTGGCAACAAAACGGTCAGTGTATATTCAGACAGTGAACTGTGGATATCCGCCATTTGCTGGCAACAGCAGGGTTTGTTGAAATACTAATTCATGAAATATTAGTGGGGAATTTGGTGTCAATTCTCTATTCATTGGGAACCTTCCTCCTCATGTGAGAAGAAGGGGGGGAATTTAAAGACTGGACCCTGCTCTCCTTTCTCAAATGTGGGGGACTTTCATTTCCTTGCACCCCTAAAGTGGTTCCCAAATGGGTCCCTAACTTTGCTACTAACACTATTAGCGGCATTGGATACAATGTTGGTCAAGTGAGTTTGATCTATGAACCTCCTAGTAAGGATTGGGTCTATTAACCATAATTTCACTGGTCTATAATTTTCATAGTTCGTTGCAGGATTGTGAGAGATTTTTACCTCGGAGTAAAATTTTGTTTCACACAAGAAACCACACCAAAACCTAAGAAACACAGGGGCTTGGGGAATTTGCCCCCATGCAGCATGCGGATATAAAATTCATCACGATTAACCCCCCATAGTGTGCATTTAGTTTAACTTGACTTCTCCATTACCATTGGTTGACCATGAACATTCACAGCTAGACACCGCTTATCCCATAGTTAATAGGGACCTTTTTTTGGTCCTGGCTCATATTGGTGGAGGATATCCTTGCAACCATCCTCCAAAAGGAGAGGATTTTTTTCCCGATTAACAGCCAGCTTTTGGCACAAATCAATGCATCTTTTAATTGACAATTGGCTTGCCGTAAGACCATAAGAGATGCACTAAAAGACTAAATAATAACATCACATGAAGGATGCATTTAAAGTTGAAATATCTAGAGTTTACTATGTCGTAGAATATTTATTAACAATGTGCCCTAAAAATATGAGTGTGCATGTATTAAAAGGGAAGCCATGAAATCATTCGGTGGGTATACGATGATCTGATGGCTTCCACTTAAAAAAGTGCATCGACACGTATTTTAAGGCGTCTCTAACGTGCTTTATAACTTTTATTTATTATTATATATGCATCTTAAAAATGCTTTATAAATTTCTCATAGTCAGTGGATGAGCCCTCTCCGTAATGGTTTTAATTGAAGTAATCACTAATTCATCCCTCTTATATAGGTACACTAATCCTTCAATTCACTATGCAATTAAACTAGCTGAATTCACACGTCCTAATCAATTTTGGAATATTTATATCCGATACTAACAAAATCAATATTTCATTTCCATCGTTCATAAAAATATGTATCTAATTTGATATCCATAGTTCATAAAAACATTCAAAGTTCATAAAAACAGGTTAACAGACACATAAAACATAGTTAGGAACTTAGGGTTCTTAAAAGATTAACGGATACGGACAATTATGTGGCATCCTATTAAAAAAGACAAATAGGTGCCGCTCGTTTCCTGTCTATTGTTTATATGTACTATCCGTTAAATTATGGATAGGCACTGACACGAATGAATTAACGAACATGAACGTCCGTGAACACCCCTAATTCGCACAATTATGACCTTACCTTCAGATTGATTGCATGAATCACTTGTCGAAAACTGTTGAGTAGCTTCCTATGGAAGCCATGGACGCATTCCAACTCGTCAACTTCTTAGTTCAAACATGTCATTGTTTTACCTTTCCCTTTTTCTTTTCTTTTCTCACAAATTGGTCGTACCTTGCTATGCAATCCACTGCCCTAGGGTAGCTTTTCCCTTTCTGTAAGATAAGAGTTCACTACCCTAGGGTGTCGCGGGATATTAAATTTTGATGTGACCGTGTGCATTACTACAGGGTGCACGAGGCTGTGAATCACCTGTCTGCCCTTCAATAACAGTCACTATCAGATCTACATCTCATGGTTCACAGTTCTTTGATGCACATCAACATGCCTGAGCGGCATGTAACGCTTCAATATCTGACTCCGTTTTGGGTCTATTGAGTTTTGACATTTGAGAATCGAGACGGAGGCCCTATTTGGTAGCCATAAAAGAAGTTGGATTCTAAAAAGATGTTGGATTTTAAAAAGAATCTAGCTTCTTTGGGGAAATCTTTGAATTTGGATTCACTTTTTTCTACGGTATTTATCGTAATTTTTTAAAAAACTGGAGGCATTTATAAAAAAAATGCGGTTTCACCTGATGATGCTGTTTTTGTTATTAAATGCCCTTGCCTTTTTGTAAAAATTATAAATCCTGCTACCGAACCTTAAATTCTTTCCTATAAGTGGATTCTTCCCAACTGAACACCTAACTTCATAACCCTAACTTCATCTCTAAAATCTAGATTTCCTACTCTTAAAAGCCCTAACAAAACGAGCCTTGAGTTAACTCCTAGCCACCCACCTCCACGCAGTAGGACATATCCGCTATCCATAGGTTTTCATACGGTGGATATTCAACATATGTGTATAGGGAGTGTGGGGGGTGGTGAACTACTCACCAGCAGTATGGGTGTTCACGGATGTGGAGGGACGGTTGCAAGCCTTGTTTGTGTCCATCCACCATTGTCTATACGGACAACGAACGTTTACAGACACCTAATGGACAATAGGTCTAAATTTTAGAATATCTACTTCATATATTAAAAAAATCATTTTTTTATTTCCATAATATGTTCCAACATGTAAGTCCAACATCAAGTTTGATATCCATAATTCATAAAACATTCCTAATTAATAAATACATGTTAACGAGCATACAAATATAGTTAGAAACTTAGGGTTCTCACAATTTTGTGGCATATTATTAGGACGGAGAAGTCGGTTCCGCCCGTTTTGAGTGCGTTGAACTGCAGACGGGACCAGACACGGATGAATTAACTGACATGAACAACACCCCTAATTCCGCACAATCGTCACTGTCAGATTGATTGCATGAATCACATTTTGTCGAAAACGGTAGATTAGCTTCCTAAGGAAGCCATGGACGCATTCCAACTTCTCAACTTCAAAGTTCAAACCATGGAATGCCAGCTCGCCGATATATCGGTATCGGACACAAACCGATACTCCGATACCATTAAGTATCGATTTTTCCAATTTTTCCAAATATCGCCGATTCGGTTTCGGACCGATATATCGGCCTTTTTTGAAAAAAAAATTTTAAATTTTTTTTTTTTTTTTGGGAAAAAAAACTTTCATGTTTGTTTTCTATCCTTTTATGCATATTTTGAAATCTATTCTTTGTTTAAATTAGTATAACTCATTTTAGAAGTTAGATTTTGAAAATATATGATAAAAACTAGTTTTTGACGACCGATATTTTTTTACGCAATATCTCCGATATATCTCCGATATTTCGTCTCTTAGGCCGACCGATATTTTACCGATATCCGATACGACATTCCATGGTTCAAACATGTCGTTGTTTTACCTTTTCTCTTTTCTCTTCTTTCCCCGCACGTTGGTCGTACCTTGCTATGCAATCCACTATCCTACTAGTTACTATTAATACTGCCACTAGCATATAACGACCATCAGCCAGCGCCAGCAATGAAACATCAAGCAACCATGGAATTGGAAGAAGGCCATGACAGAATCAGCCAGCTCCCTGATGAAGTCCTCCATCAAATCCTTTCTCTTTTACCCATCAAGTCTCTGGCGAGAGCTGGAGTCCTCTCTCAGAGTTGGTACACCCTACTCAACGACCTCCAGCTACCTCTTCTTCATCTCGACTTTGGTGAGGAGTTTTCATCAGGAAAATCCCCGGAAGAACTTGTGGGCTCCATCAACCTTTGTCTTAGCTTCCATGACGGCAACGGGGTAAGGAGCTTCCGTCTTTTCTTCTACCCATCTGTTAATTCCAACTGTGATGCTGAGAATTGGGTCCAGTTTGCTGTGGACAAAGGAGTTGAGGATCTTGAGCTTGATTTTGGTCATGAATATGGACCATTTCCTACTAGATATCATTACATGGAAGAAGAAGATGCGAAGCGATTCGAGCTGCCTGTTTGTCTTTCTAGCTGCAATTCACTTACCCGGATGAAGTTAACTCGTTTTAATTTCAGCCTCCCATCAAACTTCAATGGTTTAAGCTCACTCACGGAGCTTTGCCTCAAAGAAGTCAACATGACTGATGAAATGCTAGAGAGAATAATCCTCAAATGCCCTTTTCTTCATATATTGAGTTTAAGACAAGTCACTCCCCTGTCTTCCGTCAAAGTATCTTCTCCAAATTCAAGGCTCAAGTTCCTTACAGTAGCTGATTGTGAGGTAACTAGGATTGAATTGGATGCACCCCATCTCACATTATTTTATTTCTGTGGTGACTTGTATGATGGCTCATTCAAGAACCTATCTTCCATGACGGATGCCATCATATCCTCAGTAGGTGTGGATTGCTATAATCTTGGCTACCTTCGAACAGGAATTTTGGCAAAGATCAGCCGTGTCGAGATTCTGACTGTGTGTTACAAGACTCTATGGGATATGGAAAGAACAGAGGAATGGGAGCCTGAAGTTTTGCCAATTTCTTTGCTCCATTTGAAGGAATTGCAGATACTGTTTGATGGGCTGCTACATCACTGTCTTATTGGTTTTTACTGTTTCTTTCGTAACTGCACTCTTCCTTTGCTTGAGAACCTTTTCATAGAGCTTGACCACTCCTGCAGTTTCGGTAATTTGATTGAGGAAGCTACAGGAGAACGAGGCTCCCCTCCAGACCATAGACTTTGCAACCTCAGGATAGTGAAAATAAATGGCATGCATTATTGCGAAAATGAAATTCTTTTAGTGGAGTTCCTATTAGCAATGGCTCCTTCATTGGAGTATATGGTTTTGATTGCTTCAGAATCAATTTTGGGGGAATCACTGGATACACAAGTAAGCTCTTTTCACAAGCAATTGATGCAGCTGCCCAAGGCCTCTTCAAAAGTTCAGATATTAGTGTCTGAACATGCAGAAGATGATCTATTTCCCTGCCCAACACATACTGAAGCTCAATATGCACCATATTACACATTCCTTTAAGAAAATAGCAAATGGTCTTGGATGCTGTCCTGTTGCATCAAAATTTCCATAATATTCACCACTCTATCAGATCTAACACCTTAATCTTCTGATCAAGTTGATTTTCCACTTTAGCTTTATAAATTTTGAAAGCATAAAAAGCTTCAGATTTCTTTTGAAGAAGAAATATGTAGCCATATCTAAAGAAATCATCAATAAAGGTGTTATGTCCTCCAAAAACAGGTATACTAAATGGACTACAAATATCTATGGATTAACTTCAATAGACATGAGCTTCTGGTATCAGTTTTCTTTCTGGTCTGGCTCATTTTTCCTTCAATACACCGAACACAAGTACTAAAATCGGAAAAGTCAATATTTGAAAGAATGCCATCCTTAATTAACCTCTCCATCCCGTCCCTCGAAATATGACCCAAACGACTATGCCACAAGGTGGATGATTTCTCATTCTGAAGTCTATATTTATGCCCAACAACTTCACCAACATGCAGGGATAATGAGTGAGAGGAGTCATACAAATTGAATTAGTAAAGACCACTACTAAGATAACCATTTTCAATCTCAGAAGAGCCAAGATATAATATAAATCATTTATTTATGAAACTAATAGATTAGCTTCAAACATCAAGTCTTGAAACAGACAAGAAGTTACGAGTAATAGAGGGTACAAAAATAATAACAGGGAGGTCCAATACATCCACCATATAATTTTAATCTATAGACTCCATGGCTTTCACTTTGGCCTTGAGTACATTTTTCATCAAAATGGCTCTCTCATTCTCTTTTGGCTTCCTCTGACTTAGTAATCCCTGCATGTTAGATTAAAACATGAATTGTAGCTCTAGTATCAATCCACAAAGTGTTTGAGGGAACATCTGCTAAGTTAGATTAAAAAATCATAAGGGACTGAGAAATATCATAAGGGACTGAGAAATACCTTTCTTTTCTAACCAAGCTTTGAACTTTCTACAATCCTTTCGGCCATGACCATCTTTCTTGCAAAAGTAACAGTGATGCTTTTCTTCTCTTTAAAGTTTAGAGTATGAGAGGTCATACCAGATTCAGAAGCAGAGGCTTTATACTTCTGATTGTGCTGCTTCTTGTTCTTGTTCCACTGAGGACGATCGACCAGTAAAACTTTTATTAGCAGTCACAACAATGCACTCTCCAACTTTTCCTAATGCACCTTCTCTTGGTTAAGGCGCTTTTGTTCATTAACAGTCATGGAAATAAGTTCATTCAAGGTCCATTTTTCTTTTTGGGAATTGTAGGTAATCTGGAAAGGAGGAAACTAAGATGGGAGAGACTTAAGGCCAAGGTGGACAATAAAATTGCCATCAATATTCACTCCAAATTATTTGGTTTTCCCGGCAATGTGTGACATCTCTAAAATGTGCTCACGAATGTCCCTAGTATTATTGTACTTCATATTCACCAGCTTGTTCATGAGAGTGCTGGTTTCATCATTTTCAGATGAGGAGAATTGTTCTCCATCTTTTCCAAAAAATCCTTAGCTTTGCCACATTTAGAAATAGATCCTCTAAGTGACTGGGGAATGGATTTCATTGTAAGCTGCATACTAATACGGTTCGATTTCTACTGCAACTTGTATTCAGCTTTCTCATCATTAGTGCCACCATCTCCCTGTATAGGTAGTTCATTCTCATGCAATGTAACATCCAAATCATGAATGCCGAGCTGCAACTCAACATCCTCCTTCCACTCTTTGAAATTGGTTCCCGTGAGAGTCCTGGTGGAGAACATTGGGTTAAACATAAAATTAAATACTCATGCTCACAAAAAATATATCTAAAAGAAGCATCAGCCAGATAATCCCATAAATTATCATGGTTTGGCCATTTTGGTGACAAATAAGATCAATCCAATTAATGGAATTAAAATAATATTTCTCATGTATGAAACCACTGCTCCAAGTGGAGAACTGAAGTACGACAATATCTTGACAATGAAGTAGCATGGTATATATCATATCAAGCAAATATAGCACGCATCATAAAATATAGTTATATCCAAATTTAAGCTAATCAACTCAAAAGTATAAAATTAAAGCAATTTACACGATAATTGGGTGAACTAATGCTAATATACAACTAAACAAGATACTAACCGAGCATAATTGCATGAATTATAAGCATAAATTGAGTGATCTAACAGCCGGATTTGGACGGGCAGACCTGTGTGTCCACAATCCGAATCTGTTTTGAACAGTCATCTTCTTCATGTCGACCTTCCAGAGGACAGGAGACGTTCCAGACGGAAGAACTGGCAGCCATGGCCACTCCGGCCTTCAGGTTCTCACTATACTGCCTCAGTGCTCCTCCTCTCACCTTTCCTAACTCAACCTGGTCCGAACACCACCGCTCCTCATGCCCCAATTGCCCAAAAACATAGCAGAATCCTACCTGCTTCTCATATTTTTGAATTATCCACCTCTACTCCCCTCCTCGCCCACGAACCCTGGTGCCATGCAGCAACGGCCTCTCCGTTGGGACTTCAACTCTCACCCGGACAAACCTTCTTGGGTCATTTCGGCCCCTCGGCTCCACTTCCCGCAACCTACCAATTGCTTCTCCTGCCTCCTTCCCACCTTCTACATTCAACATATGCATTGGAACTTGGAAGCTCCCAAATCTGCACTCACAAGCGCACAACCGGAAAGCTTATATTGGATGCTGTCATCCCTTCCTCCTATTTCTTCAGTACCATCATATTATTATCTTTATATGGTTGTCCTCGCTCTACCCTCTCCAAATCTTGTTCCTCTTCAAACTTAAACTGGATAACATTATCAGCAAGCTCCGACATGCCCACTTCATCACCCAACCTCCATAAACCTTTTAAAAAGCCATTCGCTGCCCCAGGTTCACCTTCCTCCTAGTTAGGAAGTACTCTGTGAGATTGTTTTTGCATTCCTCAATGCCTTCCACAAACTCCTCTTGGACGTAACACTTAAACAGTCAAAACTATGGAATTGTGACATTATCTCTCTCGAGCATAGAATCAATGAAACTTTATTAATAATTAACACCTTAGTCTACTTATGTTCCATTCGGGCATGCAAATATTCATCGGATTGAAATTCACAAGAATCACTCTAGCCTCTCTCGTGCACTTAGAATAAATCTCAATGCATTAACAATGATAATATAATAAGATCAATACTTCAACTAAAATAAGATTAAGATTAGAGAAAGAAATAACAAAACCAATCTACTCGGGCTTCATCTACGCCTTGGAGGTGGTTTAGCCGAGCATTGGATGAGAAACACAAGTTGTCTTCTTCATCATGTTCTTTGTCTCCTTCATCTCTCTCGTTTTCTCTCCTTTGCTATAGCCGTCACAAAACTATCCCAAAAGAACTCTCCAAGACTCCAAAGACGTCAAAACCTTAGCCCTCTTTAAGCTATAAATAGGGGGTAAGAGAAGCCATGAAACTCCTCTCCAAAACCGACTTTGAAAATGGATTTTTTTTTAGGTTTCCCGAATACGGCAATCGATCGCTGCAATTGCTGATCGATCACTCACTTGAACTGTTTTTCCACTTTTTCCTCTGATCGTTCACTTCAAAATGCCGATTGATCTCCAATGGTGCCAATCAATTGCAAACAGTGTCACAAAAACTCCAGTAGATGCGATCGATCGTGAAGCTGTTGATCGATCGCATAATCATCTTGCGGCTTGTTCTTTGGGTTAGGCGATCAATCACGTACTGTTGCTTCGCCATATTCTTTTGCTGATTTCCCTCTTCTTATGCCTAAAGAAGTGTAAATCTTATTCTCCTACAAAAGACCAAAAATAATATTAAAGAATAAAATATATTCAGACACTAATATAAACATAAGTTTAGGAGCTAATAAAATGCATAATTTAATTATATATCAAAGGTCTTCCACTACGGGCTTCTGCCATCCATAGCAGCTCCAGTAATCTTAACCTATTCTGCTTCACTCTCCTTTAATGCTTGTATCAGAGGATGCATGGGTATTTCAAAGAAATACCCTCGTAGGATGCAAAAACCCCACAGAGAATAGGAATGGAAAATACAGACACACTTTTCTCAAAAAGAGTTTCAGTGTTCAACATAATAAGGACTGGAAGTACATAGTTTACTCTACCTGAATAACAACGATACTCAAAGACAACTGCAACTCAAAGCATGGATACAAAGAATAATAATTCGAGACTCCAAACGATCATCGCATAAGGAGAAAATAATTAATAAGCTCTGACTCCAGACATCCACAGTATAAGAAGATTTCAATTTATGCTCTCAGATCTGTCCACTTCCTGTGTGGATAATTACTAGAACATCTTAGAGGTTCTCTCTTTGGAACCCAACCATGCGTCTAGGGATGCTGGCCCCATCGGTGCTTACGGGCATAATAGGCGGAGACTGCAGACCTTCCGTAATATCATACAGTCTAAAAACATACGTGCGCCTTTATTGGCTGAACTATAGAGGTTCAAAAATAAATCGGAGATCACCATGGATCTAGCAATGGCTCGTGAGCATACTATGATTCCATCTCGGAGAGTTTCTAACAATAACTCTTAGTGGAAGAAAACAGTTTACAAGGAACTGAATGGTAACTCACAACAACAGAGATTGTATCAAATAACTCAAATTTCTCATCTTTCAAGGTTTGACTCTCATAGGAGTACTAATGAGATTTCCATATCTCAATCAGCAATCGACTCACCAGAGGAGTGATGAAAGACTTGTTCAATCTCGATCATCAACTGACTCATAAGAGACATTTCAACAGATTACACTTCATCAAATATTTTTACTATGTGTAGACCTAGATAGGAATTCCCAACACCACTGGTTAAAGAATGACATTGTCTCAAAGTAGACGAGACACTAGGGTCCGAGATTTCAAACCCTAGCTAGAACTTTAATGTCTCAAACGGTATGCAAAAGCTTCAAATAAGCAGGACATTGTTCCGCTTACGATGACTCAACCCAGATCTTTTTCCCCAAGAGAATTATTCTTACTGTATTCTTTAATATTCATGCTTTCCCACATCCATAAAGTTTTGACATAATTATAACTCATCATCTAATCAAGTCTTAAATAAGTGGTAGTGTAGAGATTAAAACCTTAATCCTATGTACTGTCATTTGCACAACAGTCCACTCCCGATACTTAGGGTCTGTTTGGATAGTGAAAAAGTATTGAATGTGAAAGTAAAGTCAGGTAAAAAAATTCATTATCTTTCACTGTGAATGTGAAATATGTTTGGATAGTGAAATTTTTTAAATGAATGAAATTAGCAGTATGTTTGGATAGTGAATGTGCTACAGTGCAGGATATTTTTAGGATGAGACCATTTTACCCCTCACATGAGCTCCTTCCCCCTCTAAAATCATCCACTATGCCGAGTATATTTCCTGCTTCAATTTGGTATTAAAACTGAAGAAAAAACACATTCATGAACACTGAAGTTTGTATATCATTAACTTTTTAGCCCATTCTCAGGACAAAATCATTCACAACTAAAAGCGGGAAGCATTCATATATAAAAAAGAAAAAGAAAAATCATTAGCCATCCAACAATCAAACATCTCTAAATTGGCATTTTTCAGGGTCACAATAGAGAGAAGATAAAAGAGGTAAAATCTCAAAATGCAGAACTCCATCTAAAGAAAAACTAAAAACTCACATTGAAGAAAAAAAGCAAATGGAAGAACATTAACGGCATGCCAGCATGTCTAAGAGTCTGATGATGCTCCAAACCATCAGACTTAGCAAAAGCATGTGTGTGTGGAACAGGTTTTTCTCAAGGATATTCTAATATTTTATCTGTTTTTTGTGTCTTTTCCTAGTGGACAATTTTTAGCCAACTTATCTGAAAGCATGACTCGTTTGTCTTCCACAGGATTTTGCGATGGTTGTGTGATGAGGATGAAAAAATGAAAGCAACAAGCCAACCACCAATCCAGTTTTTGATTGTGGAATTGTCACGCAAGTGATCCAACTTAATGCTGGTTTCTATTTATACTTTTATCACTTGTGTTTAACCAATATAAAAGAAAATGAGAAGCATTTTATTACATTTAGGTAAATTATAGACATTTTCCAACACTATTATTTTCTTCACCAGCGGTTACTGACATGGACACCAGTGGCATTCACGCGATGGAAGAGTTGCTCAAGAGTCTCCAGAAGAAAGAAGTTCAGGTAGTAGCTGAAGGAGCGCTGTGTCTTTAAATCTTTAAATGCAGAAAACTAGTTTATTAACTATAATACACTAGATAACTTGACTATAGACTAGTGGATCATTCGTAATAATATTCTATTTTTGGTTGAGACAGCTTATTTTAGCCAATCCTGGACAAGCAGTGATGAACAAACTCCATGCAGCCAAGTTCACAGATCTGATTGGGCAGGACAAGATCTTCCTTACGGTTGCAGATGCTGTGCGAACTTGTTCCCCTAAGTTGACAGCAAAACTTGAACTAGTATAACAGAAACCAACTTTAACCTATACGGCAGCCGGAAGACAAATGGCAGGCAAGCAATGCGGGGCATGATTGAATTGTGCAAACAAATTGATTCAGTGAATCAGAAAGAGACTAAGAGGCAGTATGTAGTGTGCAGTTTCAATAAAGATTGGGATCATGGGTTGTGATGCTAAACATGTGAGTGAGAGCAAGGGCTGGTGGAAGAGAGAAACACGAAGGCAAATAGCTCTAGTTGACAATAATGATGCTGGTCACTACAATCTGCAAGGTGTGATTGTAATGTTTTTCAAGTTGGTCTCTGTTGAATAAGGTTTTCCTTTTTTCTTTTCTTTTTGGTTTTGTTTCTCTGAATTAATTATACTATTTACTTTGTATATGTGAAGTTGTGGGGGTTGAATCCCTAGCGTCGAGTGTGTGCGCGGGTATGAGAGAGGGCTTAAGTCCTACCGAAAAAAATGGGGCAATCCTTCTTGAGATATGTGGTTCAACATGGATTATCTGGAAATGTTTGACTTGTTTATAAGGGGCAATCATAGCTCAGGTTAAAATGTGTATTAAATTTAGTTTTCATTTTTTTGCTAGAATAGAACTATTTTGGTTCCTGGCTTTCAAGGAAACACCATTAGAGCTTCTTGTTTAAATCAGGGTCTGTCTTGTTTAAATCAGGTTTCAAAGTATGGAATTATTTGTAAATCTATTTCGCGAGGATTTTCATTAATTGATCTTGCCCACCAACAATCTAGATAGTTGGCTGAAAGCCTCCAAGTTTTTCCATAAATTGTAGTAAACAACTAAAATTTTTCTCAAAAAAATCTAAGTATCCCTAAAATTTTGGCAATCAAACAGGATTATACAATTTTGTGGCACCCGGAAATACACCATCCAAATGGACCCTAAATATCCTTTCCTGTTACATACCCCAATTCACCCAATCACCCTTTCTAGTCTTTTGAGGGCGTAGGAAAGGCCATTTGAGCCCGTTTGAGGCAATGATGGGTGAGTAGCTAGTCTTTTAGCCAGCCCACCGCCTTCACACAGAACGGTTTTGGCAACAAAACGGTCAGTGTATATTCAGACAGTGAACTGTGGATATCCGCCATTTGCTGGCAACAGCAGGGTTTGTTGAAATACTAATTCATGAAATATTAGTGGGGAATTTGGTGTCAATTCTCTATTCATTGGGAACCTTCCTCCTCATGTGAGAAGAAGGGGGGGAATTTAAAGACTGGACCCTGCTCTCCTTTCTCAAATGTGGGGGACTTTCATTTCCTTGCACCCCTAAAGTGGTTCCCAAATGGGTCCCTAACTTTGCTACTAACACTATTAGCGGCATTGGATACAATGTTGGTCAAGTGAGTTTGATCTATGAACCTCCTAGTAAGGATTGGGTCTATTAATCACAATTTCACTGGTCTATAATTTTCATAGTTCGTTGCAGGATTGTGAGAGATTTTTACCTCGGAGTAAAATTTTGTTTCACACAAGAAACCACACCCAAACCTAAGAAACACAGGGGCTTGGGGAATTTTCCCCCATGCAGCATGCGGATTTAAAATTCATCACGATTAACCCCCCATAGTGTGCATTTACCATTGGTTGACCATGCACATTCACAGCTAGATACCGCTTATCCCATAGTTAATAAGAACCTTTTTTTGGTCCTGGCTCATATTGGTGGAGGATATCCTCGCAACCATCCTCCAAAAGGGGAGGATTTTTTTTCCCGATTAACAGCCAGCTTTTGGCACAAATCAATGCATCTTTTAATTTACAATTGGCTTGCCGTAAGACCATAAGAGATGCACTAAAAGACTAAATAATAACATCACATGAAGGATGCATTTAAAGTTGAAATATCTAGAGTTTACTATGTCGTAGAATATTTATTAATAATGTGCCCTAAAAATATGAGTGTGCATGTATTAAAAGGGAAGCCATGAAATCATTTGGTGGGCATACGATGATCTGATGGCTTCCACTTAAAAAAGTGCATCGACACGTATTTTAAGGCGTCTCTAACGTGCTTTATAACTTTTATTTATTATTATATATGCATCTTAAAAATGCTTTATAAATTTCTCAGTCAGTGGATGAGCTCTCTCCGTAATGGTTTTAATTGAAGTAATCACTAATTCATCCCTCTTATGTAGGTACACTAATACTTCAATTCACTATGCAATTAAACTAGCTGAATTCACACATCCTAATCAATTTTGGAATATTTATATCCGATACTAACAAAATTAATATTTTGTTTCCATCGTTCATAAAAATATGTTCTTACATCTAAGTTCAATATCTAATTTGACATCCATAGTTCATAAAAACATTCAAAGTTCATAAAAACAGGTTAACGGACACATAAAACATAGTTAGGAACTTAGTGTTCTTAAAAGATTAACGGATACGGACAATTATGTGGCATCCTATTGAAAAAGACAAATAGGTGCCGCTCGTTTCCTGTCTATTGTTCGTATGTACTATCCGTTAAATTATGGATAGGCACTAGCACGAATGAATTAACGAACATGAACGTCCGTGAACACCCCTAATTCGCACAATTTTGACCTTCAGATTGATTGCATGAATCACTTGTCGAAAACTGTTGAGTAGCTTCCTATGGAAGCCATGGACGCATTCCAACTTGTCAACTTCTTAGGGTAGCTTTTCCCTTTCTGTAAGATAAGAGTTCACTACCCTAGGGCGTCGCGGGATATTAAATTTTGATGTGACCGTCTGCGTTACTACAGGGTGCAGGAGGCTGTGAATCACCTGTCTGCCCTTCAATAACAGTTACTCATGGATCACAGTTCTCTGATGCACATCAACATGCCTGAGCCGCATGTAACGCTTCAATATGTGACTCCTTTTTGGTCTATTGAGTTTTGACATTTGAGAATTGAGACTGAGGCCTGTCTGGTAGCCATAAAAGAAATTGGATTCTAAAAAGATGTTGAATTTTTAAAAAAATCTAGCTTCTTTATGGAAATCTTTGAATTTGGATTCATTTCTTTCTACGACATTTGTCATAATTTTCAAGAAAAGACGGGGGCATTTATAAAAAAAATACGGTTTCACCTCGTGATGCTATTTTTGTTATTAAATGCCCTTGTCTTTTTGTAAAAATTACAAATCCTACCACCGAACACCTAACTTCATAACCCTAACTTCATCTCTAAAATCTAGATTTCATACTCTTAAAAGCCCTAAGTAAATGAGCTTTGAGTACCTTAGCCACCCACCTCCACGCAGTAGGACATATCCGCTGTCCATATGTTTTCAGACTGTGGATATTCAACATATGTGTATAGGGAGTGTGGGGGGTGGTGAACTACTCACCAGCGGTAGGGGTGGTCACGGATGTGGAGGGACGGTTGCAAGCCTTGTTTGTGTCCATCCGCCATTGTCTATACGGACAACGAACGTTTACAGACACCTAATGGACAATAGGTCAAAATTTTAGAATATCTACTTCATATATTAAAAAAATTATTTTTTTATTTCCATAAAATGTTCCTACATGTAAGTCCAATATCTAGTTTGATATCCATAATTCATAAAACATTCCTAATTAATAAATACATGTTAACGAGCATACAAATATAGTTATGAACTTAGGGTTCTCACAATTTTGTGGCATCCTATTAGGACACGGACAAGTTGGTTCCGCCCGTTTTGAGTCCGTTGAACTGCGGACGGGACCAGACACGGATGAATTAACTGACATGAACAACGCCCCTAATTCCGCACAATCGTCACTGTCGGATTGATTGCATGAATCACATTTTGTCGAAAACTGTAGATTAGCTTCCTATGGAAGCCGTGGACGCATTCCAACTTGTCAACTTCAAAGTTCAAACATGTCGTTGTTTTACCTTTTCTCTTTTCTTTCTTTTCTCACGTGTTGTCGTACCTTGCCATGCAATCCACTATCCTACTAGTTACTATTACTGCTGCTATTAGCATATAACGACCATCAGCCAGCGCCAGCAATGAAACATCAAGCAACCATGGAATTGGAAGAAGGCCATGACAGAATCAGCCAGCTCCCTGATGAAGTCCTCCATCAAATCCTTTCTCTCTTACCCATCAAGTCTCTGGTGAGAGCTGGAGTCCTCTCTCAGAGTTGGTACACCCTACTCAACGACCTCCAGCTACCTCTTCTTCATCTCGACTTTGGTGAGGAGTTTTCATCAGGAAAATCCCCGGAAGAACTTGTGGGCTCCATCAACCTTTGTCTTAGCTTTCATGACGGCAACAGGGTAAGGAGCTTCCGTCTTTTCTTCTACCCATCTGTTAATTCCAATTGTGATGTTGCGAATTGGGTCCAGTTTGCTGTGGACAAAGGAGTTGAGGATCTTGAGCTTGATTTTGGTCATGAATATGGACCATTTCCTACTAGATATCATTACATGGAAGAAGAAGATGCGAAGCGATTCGAGCTGCCTGTTTGTCTTTCTAGCTGCAATTCACTTACCCGAATGAAGTTAACTCGTTTTAATTTCAGCCTCCCATCAGACTTCAATGGGTTAAGCTTACTCACGGAGCTTTGCATCAAAGAAGTCAACATGACTGATGAAATGCTTGAGAGAATAATCCTCAAATGCCCTTTTCTTCATATATTGAGTTTAAGACAAGTCACTCCCCTGTCTACCGTCAACGTATCTTCTCCAAATTCAAGGCTCAAGTTCCTTACAGTAGCTGATTGTGAGGTAACTGGGATTGAATTGGATGCACCCCATCTCACATTATTTTATTTCTGTGGTGACTTGTATGATGGCTCATTCAAGAACCTATCTTCCATGACGGATGCCATCATATCCTCAGTAGGTGTGGATTGCTATAATCTTGGCTACCTTCGAACAGGAATTTTGGCAAAGATCAGCCGTGTCGAGATTCTGACTGTGTGTTACAAGACTCTATGCGATATGGTAAGAACAGAGGAATGGGAGCCTGAAGTTTTGCCAATTTCTTTGCTCCATTTGAAGGAATTGCAGATACTGTTTGATGGGCTGCTACATCACTGTCTTATTGGTTTTTACTGTTTCTTTCGTAACTGCACTCTTCCTTTGCTTGAGAACCTTTTCATAGAGCTTGACCACTCCTGCAGTTTCGGTAATTTGATTGAGGAAGCTACAGGAGAACGAGGCTCCCCTCCAGACCATAGACTTTGCAACCTCAGGATAGTGAAAATAAATGGCATGCATTATTGCGAAAATGAAATTCTTTTGGTGGAGTTCCTACTAGCAATGGCTCCTTCATTGGAGTATATGGTTTTGATTGCTTCAGAATCAATTTTGGGGGAATCACTGGATACACAAGTAAGCTCTTTTCACAAGCAATTGATGCAGCTGCCCAAGGCCTCTTCAAAAGTTCAGATATTAGTGTCTGAACATGCAGAAGATGGTCTATTTCCCTGCCCAACACATACTGAAGCTCAATATGCACCATATTACACATTCCTTTAAGAAAATAGCAAATGGTCTTGGATGCTGTCCTGTTGCATCAAAAACATCCACAGTGATTAATCCAAAACATCCACAGTGAAAAATTTACTTTCACTATTTATTTATGAAATTTTCAGTGTGGATGTCTGAAACACGTCCTGAGGTGTTTCAGCCGAAAGTAAAAAAAATAGAAAATAAATAGTGAAAGTGAAACATCCACAGTGGATGTTTTGTTTTTTATCACGCCCCAAACGACCCCTTAACTTCTCCATCCCGTCCCTTGAAATATGACCCAAACGTCTATGCCACAAGGTGGATGATTTCTCATTCTGAAGTCTACATTTATGCCCAACAACTTCACCAACATGCAGGGATAATGAGTGAGAGGAGTCATACAAATTGAATTAGTAAAGACCATTACTAAGATAACCATTTTCAATCTCAGAAGAGCCAAGATATAATATAAATAATTTATTTATGAAAATAATAGATTAGCTACAAACATCAAGTCTTGAAACAGACAACAAGTTACGAGTAATAGAGGGTACAAAAATAATATTAGGGAGGTCCAATACATATCCACTATGTAATTTTAATCTATAGATTCCTATGGCTTTCACTTTGGCCTTGAGTACATTTCTCATCAAAATGGCTCTCATTCTCTTTTGGCTTCCTCTGGCTTAGGAAGCAATAGTTATTCCTCGACTGCAATGAGTTTCTCTTTCGTCCCAAAACAGCACACCCCTCAATCTCGAAACAATTCTGTTTTCTTCCTTCGTCTCAAATAAGTACTGCTATATCTCTCTCGAAATCAAAGCAGCCCCTTTTCCTCTGAAATCAGGTCCTCTCTCTCAAGCAAGTACCGAAAGAGCCGGCCTTCCTGCATGTTAGATTAAAACATGAATTGTAGCTCTAGTATCAATCCACCAAGTGTTTGAGGGAACATCTGCTAAGTTAGATTAAAAAATCATAAGGGACTGAGAAATACCTTTCTTTTCTAACCAAGCTTTGAACTTTCTACAATCCTTTCGGCCATGACCATCTTTCTTGCAAAAGTAACAGTGATGTTTTTCTTCTCTTTAAAGTTTAGAGTGTGAGAGGTCTTACCAGATTCAGAAGCAGAGGTTTTAAACTTCTGATTGTGCTGCTTCTTGTTCTTGTTCCACCGAGGACGACCATTCAAACTTTTATTAGCAGTCACAACATTTGCACTCTCCAACTTTTCCTAATGCACCTTCTCTTGGTTAAGGCACTTTTGTTCATTAACAGTCATGGAAATAAGTTCATTCAAGGCCCACTTTTCCTTTTGGGAATTTTAGGTAATATGGAAAGGAGGAAACTCAGGTCCACTTTTCCTTTTGGGAATTGTAGGTAATCTGGAAAGGAGGAAACTCAGATGGGAGAGAATTAAGGGCAAGGTGGACAATAAAATTTCCATCAATATTCACTCCAAATTATTTGGTTTTCCCAGCAATGTGTGACATCTCTAAAATGTGCTCACGAATGTCCCTAGTACCATTGTACTTCATATTCACCAGCTTGTTCGTGAGAGTGCTGGTTTCAGCATTTTCAGATGTGGAGAATTGTTCTCCCATCTTTTCCAAAAAGTCCTTAGCTTTGTCACATTTAGGAATAGATCCTCAAAGTGACCGGAGAATGGATTTCATCGGAAGCTGCATACTAATACGGTTTGATTTCTACCACAACTTGTATTCAGCTTTCTCATCATTAGTGCCACCATCTCCCTGTACAGGTGGTCCATTCTCACGCAATGCAACATCCAAATCATGAATGGCGAGCTGCAACTCAACATCCTCCTTCGACTCTTTGAAATTGGTTCCCGTGAGAGGCCGGGTGGAGAACAATGGATTAAACAAAAAACTAAATACTCATGCTCACAAAGAATATATCTAGCTTAAAGGAGCATCAGCCAGATAATCCCATAAATTATCATGGTTTGGCCATTTTGGTGACAAATAAGATCAATCTAATTAATGGAATTAGAATAATATTGCTCATGTATTAAACCACTGCTCCAAGTGGAAAACTGAAGTATGACAATATCTTGACAATGAAGTAGCATGGTATATATCATATCAAGCAAATATAGCACGCATCATAAAATATAGTTATATCCAAATTTAAGCTAATCAACTCAAAAGTATAAAATTAAAGCAATTTACACGATAATTGGGTGAACTAATGCTAATATACAACTAAACAAGATACTAACCAAGCATAATTGCACGAATTATAAGCATAAATTGAGTGATCTAACAGCCGGATTTGACGTGCAGACCTGAGTGTCCAGAATCCGAATCTGTTTTGAACAGTCATCTTCTTCATGTCGAGCTTCCAGAGGACATGAGATGTTCCAGACGGAGGAACTGGCTGTCATGGCCATTTCGGCCTTCAGGTTCTCACTATACTTGTTAGTTATAATATATGGGTTCGTTCCATATTACGTGACTTAATTGTTAGAGGAGTCGGCCCTCTCATGTGGTACGTGGACATGTGGAGTGGTTAGGTTTCCGTGGGCCTAGGTGGGTCTACTTTAATATGGAAGAGACACCAATTTGATGGACCATTACGAGAATTAAATAGATTGAGTTATGGGTGGTTATGAATAACTATCAAGAGAGCAATTAATGGAGGAGGTTACAGGATATTAAAATATCCATACCTCCAATTAGTGGAGGAGGTTATAGGATATTAAGATATCCATAACTCCAATTAGTGGAGGAGGTTATAGGATATTAAGATATCCATAACTCCAATTAGTGGAGGAGGTTACATGATATTAAGATATCTATAATTCCCCAATTGGTAGCCGACGAGGGAGAGAGATATACAAGGGGGACGTGAACAATACTCAGGACACCGGCTTTGGCTTGCACGTCTTCTCTCTTCTCTTGGACGACTTTCTCTCTCCTTAAATTTGGCTCTTGTTTCTCTCTTTTGGTTTTGGCTTTTAAGGATTGATCTTGGAGATACAATCAAAACGAAACGTTGGGATAAATTGAAAGAGGATATTGTTATCACGTATGGAGAATAACAAATCTTTGTCTATGCACGAACGGTTTGGTGGTGATCTCCGACATACAACTTCTTTCTTGTGAGTATACCAAGGGTGAATCATTGGCACAAAGGCTGCAGGTTAGTAGTAATCACTCCTGTGTTTTATTTATTTTGTGCATGATATAATTCTTTGTTCGTTTATATTGCTCAATTTCTTGTATACAATTGTTGTTGTTTGTGAGTGCAAGAGAAAATTCCAGATGAAATACAGATTTTGGAAGATTCAAAATCACAACGGATGATTTGATTCGGTTCCGCTGCGGCTCGCGACCCTTCAATGGTATCGGAAGCCTCAATTCCATTGTGATGCTAGAATTCCCAAAAATTTGATTGATCATCGTTTGGAATTCAGAGCAATCGGATTGAGAAAATGCAATTTCGATACGGCTATCGATCGCCATACCAGAGCGATTGATCGCTTGAGGTTAAAAACAGAGAAGACGACCGGTTAACGATCGATCGACGTAGTTCGCGATCAATCGTAGTTTCTGGAAGTTACGTTTAAAAGAGAGAAACGATCGATCAGTTGATAAAACGATCGATCGTATCTACTGGTTAAATTGAAATTGCACACCGATCGATCGATCGCATCTACTGGTTTGACCAGTTTGAGGTACGTGATTGATCGGCTTGAGGGAGCGATCGATTAGGGGAAAATTGAAACCTTTGATTATAAGTTGAGCGATAGATCGGCTGAGTACACGATCGATCGTATCTACTGTAATTGTGCAAAGTCTGATGCGATCGATCGACAATTTGACGTGAACGATCGCACAGTGAAAAGATTTGAAAAACAGATTTGTTTTGAAGCAGTATTTGTGCCACATCAATAATTGATTACTGTGTAGTGATTCAAACTTTGCCCTTTAACACTTATTATCTTGTTTCACGGGTTGTAGATATTTTCATTTTGTTGCACTACTTGCTGATTTTCATAAAAGTTGCAGTGGCATCCTGAATGGTCTCAAGTGAATTGGCTAAGACTGAAAAGTTGAATGCCATTGACTTTGTCACCTGGAAGAGCACATTTGTCACATTCTGTTTCTTGAAGACTTTGGTCATCTGTTGGACTAAGTAGTTGAACTTCCAAGTGATAATAGTACTACTGCTCAAAAGAGAGAGTACGAGAAGTTCAGGTTAGAGGATGCACAAGCAAGGACCACAATGTTGACATTTATGGAGCCTAATATTGAGATGCTTTTTGAGAAATGGCTATACAGAGGAGGTATGGAAAGCATACAGAGGCTCACATCAGGTTGCTCCACACTCGCTATGCAAACATGAGGATGGAAGAAGGCAAGAATGTGCTTGAGCACATAAATGTCATGCCCATTATCTCTAGTGAGTTGGAGATGCTTGGAGAACCTATTTCTTTGGGGGTCTAAGTATCTATAATACTCACTAGTCTTCCTCCATCATGGGAGCCTGTTGTGGTGGCATTGAACCTAAGTGATAAGAAACTCACTCTTGATGACCTTACTGCAAAGCTGGGCTTGGAGCAGGAAAGATGAGATCATGTGACAGCCTCTAATGCATCTGCTAACCTTGTTCATCATGTTGGCTCCAAGAAGGGTAGGTTTTATGCTGACACCTCGAAGAAGAACTTCAAGAGAAAGGGAAATAAGCCTCAGTTCCATGGAGGAGACAAGGCCAAGAATAAGAAGAAGGGAGTTTGCTTCACTTGTGGCCAAATGGGCCACTGTAGCAGGAATTGTCCTAATGGCTCCCGGGGCAAAGAGAAAAAGAAATAGCAAGGTGGAGGGAAGGACATAGTTTGTATGATTTTTGAGGCATTGATTGTGAAAACTAACACGTGAGGATGGTGGCTTGACTCGGTTGCAACACGTCATGTGGCCATGACTAAGGAGTCATTTGCTGATTTGAAAGAGATAAATCCCGGAGAGCACAAGATATACATGGACAATAACACTTATTGTGATGTGGTAGGGATTGGCTCTGTTCGTATTCCTCTCTCAGGAAGAAATACTCTGGTACTCACAGATGTCTTGCTTGCATCAACTATTCGAAGGAATTTGATTTCAATCCCTCTGCTAACTCAAAAGGGATTTGAAGTCAGGTTCAAGGGTGGCAAGGGAACTGTGGGATAGAAGAATAACATTTTATTTACTGCTTCATTAGTTGACGGTTTATTCAAACTTGATGTAGTTAATGACTTTGCTGATTTCAAGAAAATGGTTGATTCTGAGTATATTGATTGTGTGATGGTTGATGATGCTTTGTTGTGGCATTTATGCCTATGTCATGTTAATGTGAGAAAATTATACCGAATGCCGGGTAGTGGGTTACTGCTTAGAATAGGTGATGATTTACGCATTTGTGAAAATTGTATATCTGGCAAAATGACTAGGCTACCTTTTTCCAAAGGTCAACGAGCCATAGACCTTTTAGAGGTCATTCACTCATATATATGTGGGCCTATAAACGTTAAGACTCAAAGGGGTATGACGTATTTTATTATGTTTATAGATGACTATTTAAGGTATGGGTATGTGTATTTGTTATCCAGGAAGTCCGATGCCTTAGAAAAATTCAAAGAATTTAAGGCTGAGGTTGAGAACCAATTAGGACGAAAAATTAAAGTTCTGAGAACAGACAAAGGTGGAGAGTACACATCTGATTTGTTCAAGGACTATTGCACTAACCAAGGAATAGTTCATCAATATACTTTGCCGTATACCCCTCAGCAGAATGGAGTCACAAAAAGACGTAATAGGACATTGTTGGACATGGTAAGGTCCATGTTAACCCACTTTGTACTAGGAACACAGTTTTGGGGTGAAGCATTAGACATCGCTGTTTATGTACTAAATCGAGTACCCTCTAAATCGATCAAATTGACCTGTATGAGTTATGGACGGGTAGACGTCCAAACTTTTCAAACTTGAGAGTGTGGGGGTCAAAGGCCCATGTGAGGATGCCTGATCAACTAAGAAGTAAGTTGGATCCTAAGACCATAAAATGTAATTTTATAGGTTATTATGATCATTCTAAAGGGTATCGTTTCGTAGTATACCATGATGTTGGGACAATGGGGGGCAATTGAGTCTAGAGATACTTATTTTCTTAAGGAAGATGTAGACCTTAAAACTCCTAGTCAGAGAGTGAAACTCTTTGAAATAGAAAAAGAGAAGGTTATTGTCACTAGTAATGAACTAGGGATAGGTAACACATCCAATGAGGATGTGGAGTCACGAGCATCAACAGAGCGTAGACCTTCAGTGTTGTTGAAGGATTACTATGTGATGCTTGTGAAGATGAAATTACGGTAGATGAACCAATACTTAATGATCCGATCACGTTTGAGCAGGCTATGTATAGTCCAGATTCCAAGGAATGGCAGAAGGCTGTGCAAGAGGATATGGATTCGATCTTGAAGAATAAAGTATGGGAGATTGTTGACTTACCAGATAAAAGGAAACCCGTTGGGTGTAAGTGGATCTTCAAGAAGAAGTTCAAAGCTGATGGATCAATAGATAAGTATAAAGCTAGACTTGTGGTGAAAGGGTTCACACAAGTAGAGGGCATAGACTTTAAGGAGACGTAGTCTCCTATGTCTAGGTTTATCTCAATTCGGTATTTGTTGGCATTTGTGTTATACTTGGATTAAGAGTTGCACCAGATGGATGAAAAGACTGCCTTCCTAAACGGTGATTTAGAGGAGGAGATTTACATGGAACAATGATCGTTTAAATATAAACCGTTGCAAGTGCACAAGGCAATTATACTACGGCGAGTATTAAAGGGTTGTCGAACCTCAGGGACGGATTAATCTTTTACCAAATTCAAGAGAAGAAAGTTGCAATTTTTGTTTAATCTAAATAAAGCTATGAACTTTAACTACTTAATTTACCAAACTCAAGATAAGAAAAAATGTAGTTTAATTAATTCTAAAGAAAGCAATAAACTTTATCTAATCTGAGTTTTAATCAATGTGGAGAAGACCAAGGCTTCGAATCCACCACAATAACTAGTGTATCGTCGCTCTCTCTCTTTTGAATAAAGATTTCCAATTGGCTAGCATATTCCTCTCGGACATACACTTGTCAACTCAAAATATAGTGCTCTCCTCTCGGATGTAACACATAAAACAATTAAAACATGGAATTGTGATCTATCTCTCTCGAGTATAAACCAATGAAATTTTATTGATATATAACACCTCAGTCTACTCACATTCCTCTCGGATACGCAAGTATTCTTCGGATTGAAACTCACAAGAATTCACTCTTGTCTCTCTCGAGTACAAAGAACAAATCTTTATTGAATTAACGGTGATTACACAATAAAATCCATACACCGACTAGAGTAAAAACATAAGATGAGAGAAAAGAAACTACACAACCAGATTATTGGGCTTCATCTACGCATTGGAAAGGTGTTTAGCCTCGCATTGGAAGAGAAATCACCATCGTGTTCTTCATCTTCTTCTCTCCTTTGCTCTAGCCTCCAATAATGCTATAGATTCTCCAAGGGATGGATATGTGGTGCCCAATACGTTCTCCCATAAGGCCTATTTATAATAGTGAAGGAAAACCACGAAGTCCCCTTCCAAATTCGAGTCGAAATAGGTCAAAATTGCGTTTTCCGTATATGGCGATCGATCTGCACTATTCACCGATCGATCGGTACTGTTCATGACAAATTTCCAGTAGATACGATCGATCAAACGGCGACGATCGATCACGAAAATTTCGATTTTTTTCTCAGGCGATCGATCGCCTCATTTAGCCGATCGATCGGTACTATTCATCCTGCAACACAATTTTCCAATGGTCATAACTTTTTGCTCCGAACTCTGAATTATGCGTGGTCAGTGGCGTTGGAAATCTGACTTCTTAAACTTTAACATGAGACTTAAAAGTAGAAGTTATGAAGGTTTAACCATTGAAGTCTTATTTCACCCTATTTTTGCATCTTTGCTCTCATTTTCCTACAAAACCAAAAACTATAATAAAGTAGCAATAATTCTAATCAAACACTAGCATAAATATAAGTTTACGAGATAATAAAATGCATATTTCATGTATAGATCACACCCCTAAACCTAGATTTTGCTAGTCCCTAGCAAAACAAAACAAAATCAAACAAACTAAGGAACTAATGCATAAAAGTAAACACCACTTTCGTAGGGAACACGATTACATTGAGCGTATGCAACAAGCCGTTAAACCTCTAGGTGTCCCTAGTAGGACGAGTGTTGTCTCGTGAGGGTTTGCAGCCATACTACCCACAAACATGTATTTATTAATCTAATTAACTTAAGTGCAAAAACAAAGCAAAAATTAAAACATTGCAAAACACACAAACCTATTATCCCGACAAATACATACTACAATGCTTAAGAAAATCAACCACATGTACTTGGTTCATAATCAACATGAATATAGAAGCCCTCAAGTAAGTGGGTTTTATTCCACACTTTCATCTTGGAAATTTCTGCTCAATATGATATAGCATGATAATATAAATAGTAAAAGTGTAGAACATTGTAGCAATACATTCTAAATTTCTGTTTATACAGATCTAGTGTTACCCATTAACCAAAGAACATCAGAATCTACATAGTTATCGTCATCTTTAGGTTCATGATAGCACAAATCTGCGCGCCTCCTTCGGGTCCAACATTCTATATTTGAGAGGATAATACACCACAAACTTTTTTTTTTCATTAGGACTGTGTAAGGCCTGACTTCAAGATGCTTAGGTTTAGCAATGACTCCCAGCCAATTTGGCTTAGGGCATTAGGTTTTAAGAAGACCGCTTCGGGCCCGAACATCAGCCTAAGTTAATCCTATAAAGTCAAGCAGCCCCCTTTTCTTTCATTTTGTTTTTATTTTTTTCACATTTTTATTTTCATTTCCAGCATATATATTTTCAAGCACATCTTTATTTTGTCCAGGTTGTATTATACTCTCAACCTATTTCCGGTTCCAATCCCTTGCCATAGCCAAGTAAATGGTCTATCATGATCTTTTAAGCTCAACAGATAACTACACATCATCCAATGACTATGACTAAAGACATCCCACTGTAGATTAGCATTCAACAAATCTCTATATGGTATTACTTTATGTAACTAGTGTGTGTGAGTGAGTTTTCTTAGTTCAAGCACCTGTTCCAAGAGGACTGTAACAGAAAGATATGCTCATTTAAGTGTATCTATCCTCCAGTATACTTACTCACACTTCCAATGCAAATTAATCTCTTAAGAATTGTAACATGCATCATTACGGGATAAACTATCAAAACCTAACAGAAATACTAACAAACAACTTAAAATTACTAAAACAAATTTAACTTTTTTTTTATATTTTCCTTTTCTGATTTTACAATGAAGCACATCCTCTCCCCCAAACCTAATATAAGCATTGCCCTCAATGCACAATGAAAGACAAAATACAATGATCATAAAAAGGGAAAAGAGAAGGAGGAAGGAAAACACCAGAGGAAGGGCAGACTAAGAGTCCTGGTCATCGCCGTCTGCACCACCCGAAGAAGGGAAACGCCAATCATGAAGAAAATCGACTATGGAGTCGAGGCATTCCATAATAGCATGCTGAGAATCGTGAAGTGCCTGCTGGGCTGCCCTAATCTCCTGTTGTGATTGCCGCATCTCCTGCACATGTCCAGTGAGGTCGGTGATCTGCTGCTGCATAGTTGCCCAAGGTGGTTGCCGATCCTCAGGTATCTCTTCAGGACGGTGAACTCGTGGCCAAGCTTCGCGACGTGTGTGGCCCATCATACGGTTATAAGCATCAATTCCAATGGGGCCAAGTCTGCGAGATAATCGTGCATGATCTGGAAAGCGCACCCCATAGGTCTGAAATACCCGCTCAAGAATAAAGGGATATGGCAATCGCTCATCTTTGCGCCCCACCATCATCTGCTTCATCCGCCCAAAAACGAATGAAGGTAAATCAAGATCACCACGTCGGGTATCGTCGCCGAATACATATAATAGATCCGTCATAGTGAGATCGACTTTCTCCTTCCGAGCCGACCATACATCATGCTGTAGAATCAAGAAAGCAAAACGGAACTCTGGTAGCATGCTGATGGCTGAAATATATGTCGTACACCCAGGACCTACTGCTGACCCCGTCAAGCGACCAGTAACACTGCGATGCGTAGGAAATTTATATCCAGTGAAGTCGGGATGACGAATTGTACCTCATTCGCAACCCATGGCCCTGGCTATATCAGCGGCGCGGATACATATAGGAGTGTCACATACCACTGTTAATGGTCACCTGTTCTGGATCTTCATTGTCTTCAATGGTGCCATTCAAATAGAACTCTCGTACTGAATCTTCGTGCACCATTTGATACACATTCTGATGCTTAGATGCAATATAGGTGAAGTAATGCACCCAATCTGGCCGGGTCTCTATCCATCTTTGTGTCGACAAATCAGGAATGCCGGGATTAAGAACGACTTGTCTCTCATACTGAAGCGGCCGGGGCAATGGAGGAGTCGCAGGTGCAGGAGTGGAAGGAACAGGATGTGATGAAGAAGCTTCACCTCGTGAACGTTTGTGCGCGACGGATTTCTGAGGCATTGTACCTGAAAACTAAAGATAATAGTAAAAATCCAATCAAGGTACAAGAATATGCAGCATATAATTGCAAGACTTAAATATCACAGCAAGCATGTAATAACAGATCCACTTCAAAATTTTCGGGTTTTTTTTTGAAAATAATAATAAATTTCCTAAAAATAAGTATAAAAAAAAATAATAAAAATTTTATGAAAACTTAGGAAATCAAAAGGAATCATCATGCATAACATAAATCACAATCATCAATATAGAAGTATGCATGAAAGGGATTCAAAAATCAGATTTCGAATTTTTTTTTTTTAAAAAAATAGCAAAACACTGTTCACCGCAAGAACACAAATCCTAAAAACACCTAAAATCGAAGAATCAAAAGCTGAAAGTCACGCATAAGCATCGCAATAGTCATTAAAAGAGAATGCATAAGATTAATCACAACAATATCCACCGGAAACTAAGAAAAATCGAGTTTTTAAGTTTCGGCTTACCGGAAGAAAAAGGAGTGATTGCGATGAAAGGAGTGGGAAATCACGGAAACAGACACCGGATCTGGATTCTACGTGCAAAAATCCTTCGGGGGCCGGAGTTTCAGCTCAAACACGGGTCGAAAACGGCGGCGGCGAGCGGAAATAGGTTTTTCTCGCCGCGGCCGTTCGGATTTTAAGCGCGAGGAAGACGACCCGCGATCGATCGCATTTTCTCCGATCGATCGTGTTATAACTCAAGAAACAACGCCCGTTAGATTGAAGATGAATGGTGTCGATGTACCACAATGGGATTGATCGCAAATATAAGGCGTCGATCGGATAGCGATCGATCGTCTAAATTCGAGTAGGAATATGTGATGCCCAATACGTTCTCCCATAAGGCCTATTTATAATAGTGAAGGAAAACCACGAAGTCCCCTTCCAAATTCGAGTCGAAATAGGTCAAAATTGCGTTTCCGTATACGGCGATCGATCGGCACTATTCACCGATCGATCGGTACTGTTCATGAAAAATTTTTAGTAGATACGATCGATCAAACGGCGACGATCGATCGCGAAAATTTCGATTTTTTACTCAGGCGATCGATCGCCTCATTTATCCGATCGGTCGGTACTATTCATCCTGCGACACAATTTTCCAATGGTCATAACTTTTTGCTCCGAACTCCGAATTATGCGTGGTCAGTGGCGTTGGAAAGCTGACTTCTTAAAATTTAACATGAGACTTGAATCAGTCCAATCAGAAATACACACACGAAGTTATGAGGGTTTAACAATTAAAGTCTTATTTCACCCTATTTTTGCATCTTTGCGCTCATTTTCCTACAAAACCAAAAACTATAATAAAGTAGCAATAATTCTAATCAAACACTAGCATAAATATAAGTTTAGGAGATAATAAAATACATATTTCATTTATAGATCAAACAACCCTAGGGTTTTGTTGCTTCCGTGGAGGAACAAAAGAGGTGTAAGCTTATTAAATCATTGTATGGACTTAAACAATCGCCAAGACAATGGTATTTCATTTTTCATAAGCTGATTAATGAATATGGCTTTGTGGCCAATGACTATGACCATTGTGTGTACTCCTTTAGAGATGAGAGTAGATTTATGATATTGTCACTATATGTAGATGACATATTATTAATGGGGAATGATACAAGTATGATTCTCAGTCTAATAGAATGGCTCAAGACCTAATTTGAAATAAAAGATATGGGTGAAGCATCTTACATCCTACGGATGAAGATTGAGAGAGATAGAAAAGCGAGGAGGCTAAGTATATCTCAAGAATCATACATAGATAGTGTGTTGAAACGCTTTGGCGTGATTAGTTGGAAGACCATAGATTCGCCCATCTATAAAGGGACATTGTTGTCCGAGAAAATGACACCTTCATCAGACGAAGAACGTCTAAAGATGGAATTTGTGCTATATGCGCAGGCTATTGGTAGCTTGATGTATGCCATGAACTGCACTTGACCTGATTTGGCTTTTGTGGTAAGCCTTGTGAGTCGATATCAGGCTAACGCAGGTATGCAACACTGGCAGGCTATTAAGCGGGTGTTTAGATACCTTTTGGGTACCAAGGATATAAAACTCACATATCAGGCTGAGAAGCTGTCATTGGAAGGGTATAGTGATTCAGACTATGCCGGGTGTAAGGATGACAGGAAATCCACTGCCGGGTATGTTTTTATGTTTGGTGGCGGCGCCGTAGCGTGGGCTAGTAAGAAGCAAAAGTGCGCTACTAAGTCTACGATAGAAGCTGAGTTTGTTGCATGCAGTTTAATAGCTTCCGAGGCAGTGTGGATTAAAGAGTTTCTAGATGGGTTACAACTAGAACAATGGACTGATGCTCTTGTCCAAATTTATTGTGATAATTTGGCAACTGTGTTGACACTCCGTAATGGGGAGATCAGTTACAGAGCAAAGCGCATTGATGCGCATTATTATTATTATTATTATATATATTTGACATGCTACAATGGAGAAAGTTGATGGTGAGTCATCTTCCTATGCTTGAGATGTTGGCTGATCCGTTAACGAAGGCCTTGACAACGGATCAATTTGTGAAACATGTTCATAGTTTTGGATTACGATAGGACTAATGCACGAGTCACTGTTGAATCACTATTAATTGCTCTCTTGATGGTTATTCATAACCACCCATAACTCAATTCCTTCAATTCTCGTAACGGTCCATCAAATTGGTGTCTCTTCCATATTAAGGTAGACTCACCTGGGCCCACGGAAGCCTAACCACTCCACATGTCCATGCACCACATGAGAGGGCTGACTCCTCTAACAATTAAGTCACGTAATATGGGACGAATCCATATATTATAACTAACATCCCCCACTATGGGTTCGGTGCTCATGGATATTAAGATATCCATAACTCTAATTAATGGAGGAGGTTACATGATATTAAGATATCCATAACTTCAATTAGTGGAGGAGGTTACATGATATTAAGATATATATCACTCCCTAATTGGTAACCGACGAGGGAGAGAGATATAAAAGGGCGACGTGAACAATACTCAGGACACCGGCTTTGGCTTGCACGTCTTCTCTCTTCTCTTGGACGACTTTCTCTCTCCTTAAATTTGGCTCTTGTTTCTCTCTCTTGGTTTTGGCTTTTAGGGATTGATCTTGGAGATACAATCAAAACGAAACGTTGGGATAAATTGAAAGAGGATATTGTTATCACGTGTGGAGAATAACAAATCCTTGTCTATGCACGAACGGTTTGGTGGTGATCTCCGACATACACCTTCTTTCTTGTGAGTATACCAAGGGTGAATTATTGGCACAAAGGCCGCATGTTAGTAGTAATCACTCCTGTGTGGTTATTTGTTTTGTGCATGATATAATTCTTTGTTCGTTTATATTGCTCAATTTCTTGTATACAATTGTTGTTGTTTGTGAGTGCAAGAGAAAATTCGAGATGAAATACAGAGTTTGGAAGATTCAAAATCACAACGGACAATTTGATTCGCGGAAGGCTCGCAACCCTTCAATACTGACTCAGTGCTCCTCCCCTCACCTTTCCTAACTCAACCTGGTCTGAACACCACCGTTCCTCATACCCCAATCGCCCAAAAACATAGCAGAATCCTACCCGCTTCTCATATTTTTGAATTATCCACCTCAATTCCCCTCCTCGCCCATGAACCCTGGTGACATGCAGCAACGACCTCTCCACGAACCCTCACCCGGACAAACCTTCTTGGGTCATTTCGGCCCCTCGGCTCCACTTCCAACAACCTACCAATTGCTTCTCCTACCTATTTCCCACCTTCTACATTCAACATATGCATTGGAAGCTTCCAAATCTGCACTCACAAGCGCACAACCAGGAAGCAAGTGCACAATCGGGAAGCTTATATTGGATGCTGTCATCCCTTCCTCCTATTTCTTCAGTACCATCATATTATTATCAAAGATATATGGTTGTCCTCGCTCTAGTCTCTCCAAATCTTGTTCCTCTTCAAACTTAAACTGGATAACATTATCAGTAAGCTCCGACATGCCCACTTCATCACCCAACCTCCATAAACCTTTTAAAAAGCCATTCGCTGCCCCAGGTTCACCTTCCTCCTAGTTAGGAAGTACTCCGTGAGATTATTTTTGCATTCCTCAATGCCTTCCACACAATCCTCTACACTTATGATGATACTATTTTTGTTACACCTGGTACCTGGTGGAGGGCCAGGTGTAATGGGAATGAAAATAGGTGTAATGAGGATGAAAACAGGTGTAAGAACCTGTTGGCTAAGGAAGTATTTCAGACTGGAACTGCTCGACTGAAACAAACAGCACATCCCATTTTGCTGCCGAACCTAATTGAAGCAGGGGCAACCTCCGACCAACCTCGACAACTTCTGGCAACCCCAGCAACCTCCGGCGACCTCGACGACAACTCCGGCGACTGGGTTAAGAGTAAAGCAGAGGGGGAGCCGGGGGAGAGGAGAGGAGCAGCATGGGGAGGGTGTCCTTAAGCGGCGACGACGATGGCGACTCTTCGACGGGCTCAACAACCTCTGGCGGACGGCGACTCGATGGCATGCAAGGTCGGATTTGTAACTTGTTTTCATCTGAGTTATGTTTTGTTTGGTTGCTATTCCGACGGTGGAGGCAATGGTGGCGTCGGTGGGGGAAACTGCAGCACCAGCTGCGCGAACCGATGGAGGGAGTTGCAACAGTGAGAAGTCGAGCTCCCTGCGGCACGGGCCGACTGGTAAGCCGGTGGGACATCTGCTGTCCTTCCACCGCCTTGGGAAGGCTGGGAACGCTGAGCACCAGTCCCGACGATGGAGATGGCGAAGGCGACAACCCAAAAAAGTGTCGCCTTTGCCTTTGTATGAAGGGTGAAAGGCGCAAAGGAGGTGACGAGGAGGAGGGCCAAAGTAGAGGCATAGTGGCCGTCGGGAGAGGGAAAAGCTATTGGAAGGCCCTCCGACCCGAAATGGCCAACGCGGCAGTGGCGCCGGCCGAAAGACATCCGCTTTGCCACTGCCGTCTTTTCTTTCTCCGACTAGCTCAACCCCAGACAGAGGAAAGGAGGAGGGGAGTTGGATCACCGAGAGCGGGTCACCGAATCGACCGGCCCCGCCAGCAGTGGCGACGGCGGCGGCAAGCAGAGCTTGCCGCTGCCATGACCGATTGTCTACTTGAGGAAGACGATCGGTCCGGTTCAGGCACATGCCAGATCGGACTGGACCGTTCCATTACCAAGTCAACCCAGTTCGGTTTAGAGTCTGACCCGAACCCGGTTCACCCCAGACCAAACCCGGTTCGATAATAAACCTGGTTCACCTTCATACTGAACCTGGTTCACCTTCAGATCGAACCTGGTTCAATAATAAACCCGGTTCATAAGCCGGTTTGGATTTTGCACTGCCGATAGAGACCCACCGACAGTTAAAACTGCATAACAACTGACGGTGGAACCTGACTGTCTGTATAATTCAATGCAATATGGTACATACATAGCCAGTGAGGTACATAGGCTCATTTTATTGGTTTTGGGCTATATGATAAATAATTTGAAGCCCTAATTGGCATATTAGCTTCATGTGTTTGATGTTATTGTATTAAGGACAATTGTCCCTCTTTTTATGCTGACTGATAGTTGAGGACTTAAATGATAAGAAAAACCTGACTAATAAACTTAGATGGTTTCGAGACTTAATCATTTTATGAAAGATAATAAAATGATGACTTGAGGGCTAAGCTTGAGGGTTGGGAAGAACCTAATCAAGATAAAGACTAAAATGCCCTTAGATTTGGGAGTCAGTGTATGAGTATGAGTGACTTCCGATCAAGCGACCGAATGACTATTAAGTCAAAGGTCAGGTTATCTGTTGAGCTATTGAGCCAACAGTTGTGAATGGTATGTTATGGGTTCATACTAGTAATACCGTGATACCTGTTAAGGATCACAAGGTATAGATTGGGGTGGTGTTGCATCTTTCAACTGATGGAAGCTCTGTGATCTACACATGAAATATGCATTTTATTATCTCCTAAACTTATGTTTTTGCTAGTGTTTGATTAGAATTACTACTACTTTAATATAGTTTTTGGTTTTTGTAGGAAACAAGAGTAAAATGCAAAATTGTGGTGAAACGTGACTCTAATGGTTGAATCTTTACAACTTCGATTGCATATCTATGATGGGATTAATTTAAGCTTCATGTTAAAGTACGTGAAGTCAGCTTTCCAACGCCACTGACCGTTCACAATTAGGAGTTCTGAGCAAAAAGTTATGATCATTGGAAATATAGTACGCGAAAGAGACATGACTAAAGAGAAGAACCATCAAGATGAGATTGGATGGATGAGATCGATACAACGGGTTTTCGTTTAATAAAGAAAAAAAAAGAAGAAAGAAGGAAGAACCGAACCGGTTCCGTTCCGATTCGGTTCGGTTCAAGAAAAAGATAAGGAAAGACCCGAGCTGAAGCTCGGGCCATCCAGAACAGAGCTCGAGCACCGGTGAAGATCGCCTGCGAAGAATTGCGGCTGAGCTCTGTGGGACGGCCATGGGTTGACGACGATGGCGGCGGCAAGGCTGACGATGAAGAACGGCACGACGACGGACGGCGGAGGGACGAGCCCACGACGAGAGTCGTGCTCGATCGGAAAGTGAACCAAAAAAAAATAGAGTGCCGGAATAGAAAAGTCGGTGCTGGATTTGGGCTCGATTCCACTTCAAAATGGAATTGGATTGTGCTCGATTTGGGACAGGATTGACGTCTATAAAAGCAGAGGACGCCCGGCCGGAAAATAGGGGGGGAAAACCAGAGCTTTTAGATAGAGAATTTCCGGCGGAAAAACAGTACCTTTGAGGGACTATTTCCGCCGGATTCCGGTGGAGCTTTGGCCGAAAGGGAGCTTTGGCTGGAGGAAGGAGAGAAGGCGTCCGGAAGAGAGGAGAAAGGCCGGGTTTTGGGCTGATTTGCAAAATTGCTACAATGCTACAGTAACCGCGGCTAAGTGGAGAAGACGATGAATAGTATTTGTACATGAACAATAAATTGCTACAGTATCCGTGAACAATAATTTGTCAATAGTGTTTTCTGGTGAATAGTAAATGATGACTCTGACAAATCAACAACGTTCTCCTCGTCCGATGGCCAGCTAAATCCTTGTCCATGGCATAGATGAAACCCGAGTAAATTGGTTGTATTGTTTTCTTTCTTTCATCTCAATCTTAACTTTTACCTTAATTGGTGTATGAATCTTATTATACAATCACTGTTAATTTATTGAGGTTTATTCTATGTGCTCGAGAGAGGCTAGAGTGAATTCTTGTGAGTTTTAATCCGATGAATACTTGTGTGTCCGAGAGGAGCGTAAGGAGACTGAGGTGTTATAAAGGAATAAGGATTCATTGATTTATACTCGAGAGAGATAGATCACAGTTCCATGATTTAATTGATTTATGTGTTACGTCCGAGAGGAGAGCACAATATTTTAAATTGACAAATATATGTCCGAGAGGAATATGCTAGCCAGTTAGGAATTTATTCAAAAGAGAGAGACAATAAGCTGGTTTATTGTGTGGTGGATTCGAAGCGTTGGCACTTCTCTTTATTCGTTTAATTAGTTAAAATTTACTATTTTCTTAGCTTAAATCAAACTACAACTTTTCTTTCACTTGAATTTGGTAAATCATTCATCCGTCCCTGAGGTTCGACAACCCTATTAATACTCGTCGTAGTACAATTGCCTTGTGCACTTGCAAGGGTTTTATATTTAAACGATCAAGTTTTTGGCGCCGTTGTCGGGGCCGAAAGCCAATAGTTTACCAGATTCTTAGCATAATTAGTGTTGGAGTAGTTTAGTGAGTCTTAACTTAGATGACTTGTCAGTAGCTTAATTTGTGTTTTTCTTTCTTTTTGCAAGGCTAAGAGAAGACGTGGAATTCTCGCCAACGTGGAAGGGCCACCCCTTCCCCTAGTTTGCATTCTCTTATCCTTATCTTTTTAGATTAATTTGTGTGTTTGGTATTTTCTTTTCTTTCTGTGATAGTATGTTGTGCTAGTTGTGGATATTAGGACTATTAGTTGTTGATATCTGGGGCTGCTGATTGCTAGTTGTGGATATCTAGGGTTGTTTATCTTATTTGTGGATGTGTGATATTGTGGTTCGGATGTTAATGAATGCATGGTGAGGAAATGTCTTCACCTTTTTATGGATTTAGCCATGAGAACCCATATAGGAGCTTTAATGATTATTGTTCTTCACACACACCTAATCCCCCTCCCTATGAAGTGCCCTACCACCCACGACCCCTATATGCTGATACTTACAACTGTGGGTGGGATAATCATTCTAATTTTGGGAGTGGCACATCTTCCCTACACTACACAACTCTTTATATGTTGGAACCATGTGCCCTCTATTTAAGTCCTATTCATACCCCAGTGGAGTGCCCTTTGGCCCATGAATACCCTGATTTTATACGCAAATATGTTAATGAGGCCAAAAGTCTTCATAGGTGGGAGGACCATCCTAATTCTCCTTGGGAGCAACCCAACCCTGGGCCCACTCTTCATGAGGCCCCTAGACAAGATTTTCTAAGCCAACAACTGCCTTACAAACAAGCCTATACTCCTCAATTTGGCCAATCTACCTTAGAAAACCAAATGAGCCAACTGTTAGCCCTTGTAGCTGAGATGGGAGCCGAGATAAAAACTGAATGTGAGGAGATGAGAGTTGAAATATGGACCCATGCCCAGATTGTCCATTCTCACACACAGGCTCTTGCCAACATTGAAATACAGTTAGAACAGCTAACACAGGCCATGAATATGAACGAAGAATACATTTTACCTGTCGAGCCCCAATATCCAAAGGGCCAATTTTCTGATGAAGGGATATGTTTTTCCCCTGACTATGATGTTACATCCCTTCAGAATTCCCAAAGGTTTGACAATGAGCTTGAGTGGGTTTTACATAATGATCAAGAGGGTGTAGAAATTAAAGAAGAAGTGAGTGCATTAATAGAACCCAGCTTTAAACCTTCTTCTATATATGAGGAGTCACAATCTATGACACTATCAATGGAACCTTCTATTCCTGAAGTACCATTCATACCTTGTTTATTAAAAGTAACTTAGATTGTTTCATAGATTGTATATATGAGTCACTATTAGATGAGTCTTTTAAGCAAGTGTTACTAGACATGGCCCCTATGGCCAAATTGGTTGATTTGGGAGAGGAGGATCCCTTTATTTTGAAATTCTCTCATAATTTTTTTTCGTGGCTAATGCAGGGACCTCTATTTCCAAAGCTTCCTCACCCACCACTCCACCCTTTCATTCCACGATATGCTCCATACATAAGCCACAAGGATAGGAGTGTGTAAGGAAATCATTTAATCGATCCGGGTTGAGTTCTTGTGGATCCGAGTCCTGCAGAAGACTGTGGCATGGTCTGGCTGAAGACGTTAAACTTAGCGCTTGGTGGGAGGCAACCCACGTATTCAGGTGTATTCTCTCATTTATCTGATTTTCTTTGTTATATGCTCATTGTCAAGCTATATTTTGTTCACATTGAGGACAATGTTCATAAGAGGTTTGGGGGAGGGAATATTACTTTCATAAAAATAAAAAACAAAATGAAAAAGAAAAAAGAAAAAAAATTGATTAGTTTTTAGGTTGTTTGTTAGTATTTTTTGTTAGGTTTTGATAGTTTATCCCGTAATAATTCATGTTACAATTCTTAGGAGATTAATTTGCATTGGAAGTGTGAGTAAGTATACTGGAGGATATATACACTTAATTGAGCACATCTTTCTGTTACAGTCCTCTTGGAACAGGTGCTTGAGCTAAGAAAACTCACTTACACACACTAGTACATAAAGTAATACCATCTAGAGATTTATTGAATGCTAATTTACAGTGGGATGTCTTTAGTCAGAGTCATTAGATGATGCGTAGTTGTCTGTTGAGCTTAAAAGATCATGATAGATTATTTACTTGGCTATGGCAGGGGCTTGGAGCTAGAAATAGGTTGAGAGTATAATACAACCTGGACAAAATAAAAATTTTGCTAAAAAAAATGAATGAAAAATATGAATGTCGAAAAATATAAAAAAATGAAAAATGAAAAAAAAGGAGCTGCTTGACTTTATAGGATTAACTTAGGCTGATGCTCGGGCCCGAAGCGGTCTCTTAAAACCTAATGCCCTAAGCCAACTGGCTGGGAGTCATTGGCCTGAGTCATTGTTAAACCTAAACATCTTGAAGTTAGGCTTTATACAGTCCTATTGAAAAAAAAAGAAAAAAAGAGAGTCTATGGTGTATTATCCTCTCAAATCTAGAATGTTGGACCCGAAGGAGGCGCACAAATCTGTGCTATCATGAACCTAAAGATTACGATGACTATGTAGATTCTGATGTTCTTTGGTTAATTGGTAACACTAGATCTGTATAAAACAAAAATTTAGAATGTATTGCTACAATGTTCTACCCTTTCTACTATTTATATTATCATGTTATATCATATTGAGCAGAAATTTCCAAGATGAAAGTGTGGAATAAAACCACTTACTTGAGGGCTTCTATATTCCTGTTGATTATTAACCAAGTACATGTGGTTGATTTTCTTAAGCATTGTGGTTTGCATTTGTCGGGATAATAGGTTTCCTTGTTTTGCAATCTTTTAATTTTTGTTTTGTTTTTGCAATTAGGTTAATTAGATTTATAAATACATGTTTGTGGGTAGCATGGCTGCAAACCCTCACAAGACACAACTCCTCCTACTAGGGACACCTAGAGGTTTAACGGCTTGTTGCATACGCTCAATGCAATCGTGTTCCCTACGAAAGTGGTGTTTACTTTTATGCATTAGTTCCCTTAGCTGTTTGTTTTGTTTTATTTTGCTAGGGACTAGCAAAATCTAGCTTTGGGGGTGTGATCTACACATGAAATATGCATTTGATTATCTCCTAAACTTATGTTTCTGCCAATATTTCTGTCTGTATCTCTCTATGGATTTTAGAGAGCATTCACATCTTTCGATTGGTGGAAGCTCTGTGTCATGGTACCTAATGAGGACCAACTTCTATTGGCCAGGCTTAAGCTGTTATATATTTCTATGGATTTTAGAGAGAGCATTTACATGTTATTTTGGCCCATGTTTGCATCTTTTTATGGATTTTAGAAAGAGCATTACATATTCTATTAGCCAGGCTTAAGCTGTTACCTCTTTTCTATAGATTTTAGAGAGAGCTTTTGCATCTTTCGACTGATGGAAGCTCTGCACACATCTTGAGCCGTGGTTGCCAGGTGGTTTACTGTGCACATTGGAGACGTTAGCATCCTAGAAGGCTGTGTTTCCTGACCCACATCGAGTCTAGGAGATGATGTGGAGCCAGTCCCTTCCGACGGTCATACCTTTTAAGGTAAGGAATGGGCGAGGCAGTCACCCTTGAGGGATTCAGGGCGTGCCGTGATTATCGGTATTAACCGGAATAATAGTCACGGTGTTTTCGTGCTGTCTGTCATGTAGGTATGACATTTAGTGAGTCTGTCTTTATGGGACAAAGACTTAATTATTGAACTTGAACCTGGGAAGCAATAAAAGACTTTGCTTGAAAGATTAATAAAAGAATCAAGTGGAACTCTGTAATAGGCTGCATAAAATATTAATGCAACTATTGACTTGTTGATTTTGATATGATGATTGGGTTACGGTATCCCACTGACTATTTTTATACTCAGCATCCTTATGTGATGTAGGTGCTGTTGTGGAAGATTGACTTCACGTGGCACTTGGGAGCCTGGTGGTGAGGACGTTCAGATTTCTTAGCATATCTCCTTCTCCAGGTTTGTTCTAGACTTTGTATTATGGCATGAGCGCCAATTATTATCTAGTCTATTTTGAGTTGGAATACATACTTGCACTTAGAGGACTTGCATTGATTTAATCGACTTTGCATCTTATAATACTATATGTATATATGGTTTTGTATCCATATTTGTGAACCCCAGTTATCACGGCCTTGATGCTTAGTCGAAAATTTTTCAACTCATGATTTATCGTCTAGAGGAACAATCCTCGAGTTTTCTGCTACCACTCTTATTTAAAAATGGGTTTAAAAACCTGGGCAGTGACAACTTTCCTCCGTTGTCATGGCCAGACCCCTTTCCAAGCTCTCTTTCCCTTCCAAAGCACCATCTTCCCTTTCCTGTCAGCCAAGTCCTCCGACGCCATTACTGTTGATGGTGAGCCCTAAGTGAAGGGCTGTTTGGTCATTTTCTCATAAAAACCTAATATAAAAGAGGTTAGAAGACCAAAACGTGGGAGAACTGATTTAGGAGAGCCGCCACGCACCAAGAGGAATTCAGCCTTCTTTGGGGAAGAAGAAGGGCTTCTATTTCGTCTGTAAGTTGTGTGAGAGGTGCTGAGAGAAATCGTTGTAATTTTCCCTTGTATTTGATTCTCTATCTAGTGGAATTGTGTGATCCCGTGGATATAGGCAGCAAGGCCGAACCACGTTAAATTCCCTTGTGTTATTTGCTTTCTTGTTGGCGTTCCTACGATTCATTCTTCCGCTGTGAGGGATTGGCCTGACGAGGGCTGTTCTATTCCTTACAATTGGTACCAGAGCTTCAGGAAGAGATGACCGACGATGGTAAATTCAAGATAGAAAAATTTAATGGCCAAAGTTACAGATTTTGGCGCATGCAAATTGAAGACTATTTGTACCAGAAGGATCTTTATCAACCTTTGATTACAATCAAGCCCGTTGGTGAAGACAAGGTGGAAGAGATCGCAAGGTGGGAGTTGCTTGATCGCAAGGCTCTAGGAGCGGTCAGGTTGTCTATTTCTTCATCGGTGGCATCGAACATAACGAAGGCCAAGACCACGAAGGAATGCTTTTATCTGCTTGAGCGGTTGTATGCGAGTCCTTCTTCCACAAATAAGATACATCTTGTGACTAGCTTCTTTGATTTGAAAATGTCTGATGATGAGACCGTGGCCAATCATTTGAATTCATTCCATGCTTTGGTAAATCAACTTGAAGCAGTAGATGTTAATTTTACAGAAGATATATAGTCTATTGCTTTGTTTAAATCTTTGTCGTCTGATTGAGAATCATTTAAAGTTGTTGTTCATAGTTCTCATAATATAGATAAATTTAAGTTGAATGATGTTTGTGGAATGATATTGGCTAAAGAAACACGCCGTAAAGGTGGTTCTTCTTCTTCATCCGGTTTAGCCCTAACTATGGAGGAGAGGGGGCGGTGACCTCATAGGGGCAAACCTGGATGGAGAGGGAAATCTAAGAGGGGGCGGTCTAAGTCCAAGAACCGTAAGGGTGATGGGGCTTGTTGGCAGTGTGGGCAGAAAGGCCATATGAAAAGAGATTGCCCAAACCCTCCTCGTGATGGAGCACAAAATCATGACAAAAACGTAGTTAATGTTGCAGAATCTGATTGCATGTTATTGTCCATGGAAAGTAAATGTGATGCTTGGATTATTGATAGTAGTGCCTCATTTCATGCTATTTCTAGAAAAGATTTGATGCAGATTTTTGTCGTTAGTGATCTGGGCAATGTCTATTTGGGTAATGACCAAGCTTGTGAAATCATAGGCAAGGGTGACATACGTTTGTTGCTTGATGATAATGTTGTTCTTGTGTTGAAAGATGTTCGTCTTGTGCCTCGTTTGACAAAGAATATTATTTCTGTTGGTCAATTGGCTACCTATGGTGTTACTACTCAGTTTATGAGTGACAGTTGGAAAATGAGTAAAGGTGTCATGGTAGTGGCTAAGGGGAAGAAAATTGGGACATTATATATGACATCCAATTGTCATAAGCACTCTACTGGAGTGGCATCTAATGCTGTTGATGTGAGTTTGTGGCACTGTCGTCTTGGGCATATGGCAGAAAAGGGGATGAAGATGTCACAGACTAAGGGGAAGTTGTCCAGTTTGCAGTGTACTGATCTGGATTTTTGTGAGCATTGCGTCATGGGCAAGCAACACAAAGTTTCATTTTCACGAGCTACCCCGGAGCGCAGGACTGAGCGGCTTGAGCTTGTATACACAGATGTTTGAGGACTAGCCCAGGTTCCATCCCTTGGAGGTGCGTCTTACTTCATTACTTTTATTGATGATGCTTCTCGCGAAGTTATGGTTTTCTTTGCTAAGAATAAATCTGATGTATTTTCTATCTTCGTGCAGTGGAAAACACTTGTTGAGAATGAAACAGGGTTAAAATTGAAGTGTTTGAAGTCAGACAATGGAGGCGAGTATTGTAGTAGGGAATTCCAATCCTACTGTGATAAGCATGGCATTCGCAGATTGCTAACTACTCAGAATGGTGTTGCTGAGCGGATGAATAGGACCATCATGGAGAAGGCACGCAATATGCTGCTACACTGTGGCCTTCCGCATTTATTTTGGAGTTATGCCATTGACGATGCAGTATATTTGATCAATAGGTCTCCATGCTACCCCCTAGATGGAGGCATTCCTGAAGAGGCATGGTCAAAGAAAGAGGTAAAGATTGATCACTTAAGAGTTTTCGGTTGTGCAGCTTATATGCATGTTGATGCTGAACATAGAGGCAAGTTGGATTCAAAGTCCAATAAATGCTACTTTGTTGGTTATGGTGGAGATGCTTATGGTTATCGATTGTGGGATCCGATCCATAAGAAGGTCATCCGGAGCATAGATGTTGTGTTTCATGAGGCGGAGCTTTATAAGCACCGTCAAGATCTACAAAAGGGGAAGATGAAACATGTTGAATATGAGTTTGTAGAACTTGAGGCTGAAAATTCTTCAGATGATGATAGAGCTCATACGGGGGCCGGTCACATGGGGGTGAGTGCATCTAATCAGACTTGGGAGTTACTTCCTCTACCTTCAGGTAAAAAGGTGTTACATAACAAGTGGATTTATAGGATAAAACAGGAAGCTGATGGAAGCAAGAGGTACAAAGCTAGACTTGTTGTCAAAGGCTTTCAACAGAAGTATGGAGTGGATTATACAAAAATATTTGTTCCTGTTGTTAGAATTGCTACTATCAGAATAGTGTTGTCCATTGTTGCAGTTGAGGATCTTCATTTAGAGCAGTTGGATGTTAAAACAGCTTTCCTACATGGTGACTTGGAAGATGAGATCTATATGCATCAACTCCAATGTTATGTGGTAAGAGGAAAGGAGAATATGGTTTGCAGGTTGTCTAAGAGCTTGTCTGGTCTCAAGCAAGCTCCAAGATAGTGGTATCGAAAATTTGATGGATTTATGCAGTCTGTTGGATTTTATCGTTGTTACTCTGTTCATTGCTGTTATTATAAAAGGTTCAGAACATCTTATTTGCTCTTGTTGTTGTATGTGAAGACAGTGGTATCGAAAATTTGATAGATTTATATAGTCTGTTGGATTTTATCGTTGTTACTCTGATAATTGCTGTTATTATAAAAGGTTGAGAACATCTTATTTGCTCTTGTTCTTGTATGTGGATGACATGTTGATTGCATGAGCTGATATTGGTGAGATTGAGAAGCTCAAGAAACAATTGTCTTCTAATTGAGCAATGATGGATCTTGGGCTAGCCAAGCAGATCCTTGATATGCAAATTACAAGAGATAGAGAGCAGAGAGTGTTAAAATTGTCCCAAGAGGAATATGTTGAGAAGGTCTTGATGAAGTTCAACATGTTGGGTGCCAAACCAGTTGGTACTCCTTTGGCGGTTCACTTCAGGCTTTCCAATGAGCAATCTCCTAGCACACAGGAGGAAATAACTCACATGAATAGGGTTCCTTATGCATTTGCTGTAGGTTCATTGATGTATGCAGCCACATGCACTAGACCAGACCTTTCTCATGCTGTGAGTCAGAGATCTACATATGACATATGTATTTTATTATCTCCTAAACTTATATTTATACTGGTGTTTGATTAGAATTTCTACTACTTTAATATAGTTTTTGGTTTTTGTAGGAAACAAGAGTAATACACAGAAATGAAGAGAAAAGTAACTCGAATGGTTAAATCATCATAACTTTGTGTACAAATATTAGATTGGACTGATTCAAGCTTCATGTTAAATCAAGAAGTCAGCTTTCCAACGCCACCAACCACGTGCAATTCGGAGTTCAGGACAGAAAGTTATAGCCATTTGAAGTTTATGAACAGTAACTACGATCGATCGGCTATCAATGCGATCGATCGCCAGAGCTGTAAAAGCACTGTATTAAAGGAAACGATCGATCGGACCTCAAAACGATCGATCGTATCTACAAAAAAATTTCAATTGCACAAGACAGTAACTACGATCGATAGGTATCATACGGCGTTGATCGGCAAAATGATCGATCGGGTAAAATAATGAAGGAATTGCGATCGATCGGCTAGCGAACGATCGTCAATACGGAGCGATCGATCGCCGTATGCGACAAACCAAAATAAGACCTATTTCGACTTGAATTTGGAAGGGGACTTTGTGGTTTCTCTTCACTCTTATAAATAGGCCTTATGAGAGAACTATTGGGCACCACATATTCAATCTGGGAGAAATCCTTGGAGACTTTAGAGCTTTATTGGAGGCTAGAGCAAAGGAGAGAAGGAGATGAAGAACATGAAGAACACGATGGTGATTTCTCTTCCAATGCGAGGCTAAACACCTTTCAAAGGCGTAGATGAAGCCCAATAATCTGGTTGTGTAGGTTCTTTTCTCTCATCTTATGTTTTTACTCTAGTTGGTGTATGGATTTTATTGTGTAATCACCGTTAATTCAATAAAGATTTGTTCTTTGTACTCGAGAGAGACAAGAGTGAATTCTTGTGAGTTTCAATTCGAAGAATACTTGCGTATCCGAGAGGAACATGAGTAGACTGAGGTGTTATATATCAATAAAGTTTCATTGGTTTATACTCGAGAGAGATAGATCACAATTCCATGTTTTAACCGTTTTATGTGTTACATCCGAGAGAAGAACACTATATTTTAAGTTGACAAGTTTATATCCGAGAGGAATATGCTAGTCAATTGGAAATCTTTATTCAAAAGAGAGAGAGAGACGATACACTAGTTATTGTGGTGGATTCGAAGCCTTGGTCTTCTCCATATTGATTAAATCTCACTTAGTTTAGTTAAAGTTCATTGCTTTCTTAGTCTAGAATCAACATTGCTACTTTCTTTTGAATTTAGTAAATCATTCATCCGTCCCTGAGGTTCGACAACCCTTATTAATACTCGCCGTAGTACAATTGCCTTGTGCACTTGCAAGGGTTTTAATTTTAAACGATCAGTTAGGTAGCAAGGTTTATGGCAAACCCAGGTGAAGAGCACTGGAATGCAGTGAAGCAGATTCTCAAATATTTGAAGGGTTTCTCAAGTATGTCTTTGCACTTTGGTGGGAGTTCCAGGATTAACTTAATTGGCTTTGTTGATTTAGATTATGGAGGTAATCTAGATAATAGAAGAAGTACTTCAGGTTTTGTCTTCACATTGGGCAGTGGTGCAGTTGCTTGGCAGTCATAATTGCAGAAATCTGTGATAAATTCATTTGCTGAGGCAGAGTACATTGCAGCTACTGAGGCTTGCAAAATGATGTTATGGCTAAAGGCATTCTTGAAGGAGTTGGACAAACCTGAAGAGAGGTATGTGCTCTATTGTGATAATAAGAGTGCAATTGATATGGCAAAGAACAATGTGTTTCATACTAGAACAAAACATATTGAGATCAAATATCATTTTGTGAGAGAACTTGTTGAAGAGAAAAAGGTCTTCTTGGCGAAGATACATACTAAGGAGAATCCAACGGATATGTTTACTAAAGTGGTGACGATGGAGAAATTGAGCGTTTGTTCAACCGCCATCGACCTTCTACACTAGAAGGATGGCGGTGATCACACAGTTGCATTAGGTAAGAGTAGAGTAATTGTCTTGCTTGCAATTGACTCTATTTGACAAAATTGATTCGACGGGGATTAATTTAAATATAAAAGAGGTTAGAAGGCCAAAATGTGGGAGAACTGATTTAGGAGAGAGCCGCCACGCACCAGAGGGTCGTCACGCTCGGAGAGAGGCCGTCACGCACCAAGAGGAATTCAGCCTTCTTTGGGGAAGAAGAAGAGCTTCTATTTTGTCTGTAAGTTGTGTGAGAGGTACTGAGAGAAATCATTGTAATTCTCCCTTATATTTGATTCTCTATCTAGTGGAATTGTGTGATTCCGTGGATGTAGGCAGCAAGGCCGAACCACGTTAAATTCCCTTGTATTATTTGCTTTTTTGTTGGCGTTCCTACAATTCATTTTTCTGCTGTGAGGGATTGGCCTGACGAGGGCTGTTCTATTCCCTACAATTACCTCCTGCCTACTCACTCGTTGAAGACCACCTACTCCCCTTACCCTTCCGCTGCTCGACCCAAACTCCTCACTATGAGAGGTATCCACTCCTACTCAGAGGATAACTCTCTTTTCTACAATGCCAATATGGATCTGCCTGATTGCTTACACTCAATTGCAATATGAGACAAAAATTGCATTTCCCAAAATTATACCATAACAATTTTCCAACTATGCAACATATGAACCCATATACGCATACATGTATACATAAATGTATGTACATATCTATGCACTTATGTTACGGTCATAGAATATATCTACACATGCAAGTATACATATATTTTATGACAGGGTTTAAGAAGAACCTCCGTTGCACAGACAGGGTAACGTTCTGTCTTCGCCTCCATGGCGACAAGGTCAGGAGCTTCCGTCTTTTCTTTTACCCATCTGTTAATATCAACAATGATGTTGAGAAATGAGTTCAGTTTGCTGTGGATAAATGAGTTGAGGATCTTGAACTTGATTTTGGTCATGAATGTGGACCATTTAGTAGTAAAGATGAGTGCTTTGGTGAAGAAAACAAGTGGTTCATGCTGCCTGATTGTCTTTATGGTTGCGATTCATTGACGAACATTAAGCTAAGTTGTTGTTTCGGCCTCCTATTGGACTTCACCGGTTTCGTGGCACTCACAGAGCTTTGTCTCAAAGAAGTGACCATGACTGAGGAAATGCTTGAGAGAATAATTCTCACGTGCCAATCTCTTGAGATTTTGAGTTTAAGGCAAATTACTCCTCCATCTAGCATTGCAATATGTTATCCAAATTTACAGCTCAAGTTCCTTATTGAAGTGGATTGTTACTTTGTAAGTATTATCAAGATTTATGCTCCCCATCTCACATCATTTCATATCAATGCTAATTTGCTTGTTTACTCATCCAAAAACCTATCTTCCTTGATAGATGCCATCATTTGTGCAATCGGTTATAGTAATTATCCTTGTGAGTAAGATCGAATAACAATCTTGGCTACAATCAGCCATGTCAAGATTCTGGCCATCTGTAGCATGGCTCTATTGCACATATATGTGGAGAAAGAGAAGCCAGAAAATTGCCAATATTATTCCCCAATTTGCAGGAATTGCAGATAGTGTTTGAAGGGCTGTAGAAGGACTGTCTTACTGTTTCTATTGTTTCTTTCAAAATTGTAGACTTCTTTTGCTTGAGAGGTTTTTTCATAGAGTTTGACCTCTTTCACATAAATTATAGGATATTAAAAGGTACATTAAATGAAGGTTTCCCGCATGAGCATATATTGATCTGCAACCTCAGGATGGTGAAGACAAATAGCTTTCGTGCACAAATGAAATTTTATTGGTGGAATTCCTTCTAGCAAGAGCTATTGCACTGGAGTTCATGGTTTTTGTTGCTTCAGAACAAACTTTTGGAGAATCGCGGGACTTAAGTTTGTTCACAAAAAAATTGTTGCAGTTTCGCAAGGTCTCTCCAGAAGTTCAGATAGTACTTATGGACATGCAAAAGATGATAAGTTTCAATGCTCAACGTATACTAAATCTCAGTATGCTGCTCCATATTACGTGAAGAACGATATTGGTGCATTTCAGCACGATCTGAGATAACAGATCATATGTGGCACCCTCCTCAGGTAAGTGTCTATCATGATATCGTAAGTTAGAACTTTATATAATCAAGGGCTGGCTGCTCATGCATCATGCTTCTTCATGAAAATATTTGATGCTATACCTGTGGTTGAGACATAAATTACCTGTCCTCTTTTTGTATATCTGATCATGATTTTGTGCATTGTTAGATTCATTTCCAAAATTCGCTTAACTCAGTTTCTTCATAGTATCAAATCTGGGTCCCATACCTTTCCAGAATCACTGACGATGTCATCTTTCTCAATTGAGTTTTCTACTTCAGTGTACCTTCTTCCATTTATATTTGCAATAGCCTCTATTGATGGTACAACTCTATCTACAATCTCCAAATACAACTCACCTCATGCTCAATCAAAGTTATACTAATCCCTCCTGTCTTTTTTAACAGATGCAATTGATTTTCAAACTACTCCCTCTAGCAGATACAGAGTTTGCATCTATTAAAAAAGATTGGAGGGAGTATAGTGATTGGTTCTATTGCCCCATACAGGAACTATTCCAACCTAAAGTGAAAGGGTACCAGCTGAAATTTACATTTCAGAATGCACCTATCGGAAGTGTACTGGTTGATGTCTAGTCCTCAAGCAAATACATGCCATTCTCTCTAAACCGCTTCTTCCTGTCATTGTATGATATAGCCTGCTCATGAATTATTGAGCACTTTACAGAGTTTGCTTTCTGATAACTGCCATGTTTAGTCTTCCAACTGCAATTCCTGATTCTATCTATTAATCATGTAAATCAAGCAATGACTGGTGCAAATAATTCTACCCTTGATGCTGGTTTTATGACTTACTATGAGACAATTTTTTACCTCTTGTAATGAGACTATGAGCACTACTCCCACTTTTCAAGAATGTGGCAATCTGCTCAAAAGCTTTGCAATATGTTTACCTCACCTGTGTCTAGCTGCCATGAATGAATATTGGCAACTCTTCCTCACTGGTCATGGTCCCTGCTCTGATGAGTTCTTTTTTTTGCCTGGTGATGTCGAAGCATTTAGTGGTCAAACAGAGAGAGCTACATTAGCTAAATTACGTTGGGATAATAAGAACTAGAGATTTTGAGGAAGTCATCAAAATTATGCTAATTAAGGGGCCATTTGGATTTTTTTTAGTGAAGAAAGGAAGAATACCTTTTCCTCCTTTTCCTTTAGCAGAAAAGGGGGAAAGTTGGATTATGCTGCTGTTTGGATGCACCCAGAAAGACACTTTTAAGGGGCAGAAAGGCCAATTCTACAAAAAATCTGTTTGTTTGTATTTTTTCCAATATAGAAAGATGGAAGAAAGGGTCTTTCTACCGGTCTTTTTTCTTTTTACAAGAAAGCACCCAGAAAGGCACTTTTAAGGGGCAAAAAGACCCTTTCTGCAAAAAATCTGTTTATTTGCATATTTTTCCATAGAAAATTTTTTCTTATACAAGGATGGAAGAAAGCCTGATTGGTCCTCACCTGTGAGCCCTACCATGAAAATGGTGGGCCCGCTTGTGAAAACCTGCTCAGCCACCTATCCATGCGGCTGGTGTATAACACAAAAAGGGTATATTTGCCAGGAGACATTGGACTGCAAAACATTACAGGATTTTAGTAAAGCAATTATAGTTTTTGTGTTTATACTGGTAATACTTCACCATTTTTTTAATTAACGTAGTTTTGATGCTCTGCAGATTCTTCAAAATATTCAGATGCGGAAAAAATCGTGTCTAAAAATGTAAAACATGCAAATATCTAACAATCAAACTAATATAAATCTATTTTCTAGGGTGGACTCTTGAGGTAAAAATATTTTACATTAGCAACTGACTATAACAACTTTGAGCAGACAAGTTCATATGAGAAAAGAAAATTTCATAGAAATGCTCCAATTTTAAAAGAAGATTCCAACTACAAAACATATGGAAAGAAGAATCAATGTATGCATATCTTTGTGATCAGTAAAAAGCAGTGTATATTTGTTCCCACCCCTGCAAGAAGTAGAAGCAGCCCAAGGCTTGGTCCTCTGGTGGCATTCCTCTTCACGTGCTTGTGTTTAGAGACACTACCATCTTCACTACTTCAGCCATCTTGTGACCGGAGCCTAGTACTTCATGATATTTGCGCATGGAGTGGGCAATACAGAAGCCTTTCTATTTTACTGCATTAGGAGGAGAGCAAACAAACATCAGCATCGGGAAATGCATTGTAACAAGTAAGAAATAACTCATACCACAACCTTGAAAAAATGGCTGCACAGTATTACCAACAATAATGTGATCTTAATGATTCTAGAAATTTTGCATAAAAGCAGCTGAATACATGTAGGTTATACTATTATGAGATGGCTGCACAGTATTACCAGATCTTAGTATTTTGTATATTATATCCCTCATTACTTCATCACAAAACTGTAGACATTAACATCAACCGTTGTATGTGGTTTTATCTCAGGTTCCTGCACATGTAAGACAGAAAATTAAGAACAAATATCTTAAAGGGCAAAAGTTCTAATTTAGTATAGAAAATGACACATTGGTCTCGAGATTCATCTCTAGGTGGAAGAAGCATGTCAATTTAAGACCTGCGTCCCTGCATAAACAGTTTTCCATAGGCGTCGTGGCTTGTTCTGACAGTGGATCACTCACCGATACCCTACCCTACATGATAAATGGTTGCCTTTTCCAAATGTTGCTATATTTTTGCAAATACGGGGACTGTGGCTAAGCAACGATCCTTATAGATGACGGATTGAAAGAGAAATAAATACCTTTCCATTTCACAAAAGTAGTGTGTTTTCTTATTAGCCATCTGATATCTAAAGCTCTAGCTACTTCAAAAAGAATATCTAAATGCTATCAGCTTCGATAAATTTCCTAGGACAATTGACACTTTATCAGCTTTATCAGCTCCAATAAAGCTTTTTGTTTGTGGAGAAATAATAGGCCATGAGGATGACCAAATGTTATCCAGTCTCAAGATGTATATAATCATCTAGTGGTACATAAACATTATTCATTCCTTCTCAACAACGCAAATTGTTATGCATGAAAAATACACATTTTTATATGCTTTTTTACCTATTTGTTAGTCATAATTTCTAGTTAAAATAAAGAATAAAATGAATTTTAGTCCTTTATTTAGTAATTAGGAATTAAATAAATAATGCTCTCTAAATAACTCAATTTAACACTGTTCCGTAATTTTATAAATTATTTGGCATGTTTTATGTGGAACATATTTTATCTTGTATAGGTTCAATTGTTTGGACAGTCAAATTGACGCCAATAGACGGGTTTTGAAGTGCCAAAGCGACCCAAAAGCTGAGATAACGTGCATCGAAGATCTGAACCGTTGATGAGTCACTTAAGAGAAGACGGGCGCGGAATTAAAAGATGGACGCTCAGATTTAATCCGACGAATGACATTGATACAACGGGTTTTAAGAGAGAGAAAGAAAAAAAAAGAAATGAACGGGATCAGTCGTCGGGTCTGGTCGAAAAAAAAAAAAAACAAAACAAAACCCGGGCCAAAGGCTCGGGTTTTCAGTCGGGTGTCTAACAGAGGAACAGAGAGCGCTCGAGCTCCCTACCCGAGCGTCGGTGGTCCGAGAGCAGAGGCGATGGCGGCGGCAATGGGCCCTCGGTTCCGGCGATGAGGGTCCGACGGCGGTCATTCGAAGCAGCGACGATGGTGGCGGCCATGGGTCGATTTCGAGGTCACGGAAGAACCCGACGGCAATGAAGAGCAGAGCTCGATGGCGGATATGGGTTCTGACGGCCGACGATGACGACGGCTGGGCTCGAGCTGAGGAGGAGTCGACGATCAACGGAGATGGTTACGGTGGCCATGGCGAATAGGAACAGGAGCAGAGGCTTAATTTGGAAGGTCGAATCAGGAAAGAAGAAAGCCGATTTGGAAACTCGAGTTGCAGAATTGGTCCAGAATAGTAAGGTACCAAATTTCCTTTCGAATTGAGACTTCAAAAAGGCGGATTTTGGCTAAAAAAAGGAGAAAGCTTCAATTTTTGTGTTTCGGCCCTTTTTGAGGAGTTTAAAGTTTGGATTTTTATTGCCAAATTGGACGAGAATCGAGCTGCAAACTTGCTGGAATTAGAGGAGCTTAAGGCAGCAAAAGGAAGATTTGGTTACACAATTTTTGAGAAAAAAATTGCTGATTTGGAAGACTTGCAGTTTCTGTATAAAAACAGAGCACTGCTAGAAACAGAGGGAGGGCGGACAGAGGAGACGACCGAAAGAAATTTCTTTTGATTTACCGTTCTTATTTTTCATCTTTTTCTCAGTTCAAAAAGTTTGTTTTTTTTATTCTGTTTTCTTTTCATCTCGGCTGAATTTGTAACAAGTTGTACCAGAACGAACAGAGGGAAGAGTTCAGAAATTCTAGTTTTTCTTTTCTCCTTGTGTTTTTATTTTCATTAGTACTGTGTTGATGGGAGTTGTCGTGAACACTGTGCTGCTTGGAATTGTTTCGAATAATTACTGTTAGGAACAGTCGACCGGGAAGAACAATACTCTTTTCTTTGCATTTAATCCCATATTTTCTGTAAGTCAATCTTATTTCTTTTAATTGAGATGAATTTAATTATGAATTATGCATGCATTTTAGTTAATATGCTTGGCTAGATTTGTTGCTAAGGCTAGGATGAGGCTGTAGTAGTTGTAGAGAATGCCTGTTATGTGAAAGTTGATATTTTCTCCTAGGATTATGCTATAATGTTTATGCGTTCCTGTTGTTAATTGTGTAGTTATTTTCGGATATAGCATCAATCATGTTTTTGCTATGATTTGAATTACTGTTGTCAATGCATGCTTGTTTTAATTGGTTAAATAACAAATCGGATGCTAGTTGTGATTTATTCGTAAGTGGATACATCTAGTGATTTGAGTTGTTAATTTAAATAGCATGAAGGACGTGATTTTTGTATGAGTGATTGTGCATTAAAGTAAAATCTTCCGTAACAACGTGAATAGGATTCTAGATTATTACGAGTATTTGGAGAATGATAAATAATTGAAGGGTTAGGGTTCTCTATAATTTATTACATGTCGATTCCAAAGCCTTAGTATTTTATTAATTAGATAAAGTTCAGATTTTTATTCTGTTAATTGATTTTAATTAGTCGTTAGTTAGTTAATCAATTTCTACAAGTTTCATAGCCTAGTCAAGGGTTTAGTTAGGATTCGATTAGATTTCCGCTACACAAGTCCCTGTGGGTTCGACCTCGTAAGAATTGTGCGACTATACTCCAAACACGATTCGTACACTTGCGAGTAAAATTAAGAAGATTAATTAAAACAACAACACAAATCCACACTGATAACAACTTGACAAAAAGATGAATGCACTTCCTGATTAACCATTCAAGATTCCAGGTATTTGCAATCATATATAATGAAAAGATAATATTGTTCAAGGTATAAAGACCAAAAACTTATGATCCTCATTGTTGTATTTGTAAATCTCTACTTAGGATAGAATTGTAAGCAACATGGACAACATCAATGACATGCCCAAAAATCTCCAAATACCCGCCGGCAATCTATTATCATATTTTACATACTCTTTGCTACTTTGAAAGAGTATGTAAATATGTCTTCGCAAATATGTCTCAAACATCATTTGCAACAAATGACTCAACATAGATATGAAAACAGACCTTCTGTAGTTTATCTAGAATTAAATTTTCACAAGCTTGATAACCAACTCTTACCAACAAAAAAAATGAACTGCTAAAAAAGGCATGTCATGAAGCTTCAAAGGCAGTTGATTATATGAGATCAAACGTGGCACATGTTTGTGCACGGGAGCATAGAAAAATTACAGTCCAAGCTAAAAGTCATATTATGGGAAGAAGGTGCCCGCTCTTCCTCAATTCTCTTCTACAACGACCCTGGATCAAGGAATGTCGTATCAGATATTGGTAAAATATTGGTCGACGAAAGAGACAAACTATCGGAGATATTTAAAAAAAATATCGGTGGTCTAAAACTAGATTTTACCATATATTTTCATAATATAACTTCTAAAATGAGCATATAACTTCTAAAATGAGTGATATTCATTTAGACAAGTATAAATTTTAAAATATGCATAAAAATGCATATATAATTCAAAATATGCATTTGCTTTTTAAACCTGTATCCTTCCACTTGGCATAGGATGGAAAACAAACGGAAAATTTGATTTTTTTACAAAAGGATTTTTGTTTAAAAAAACACCGATATATCGGACTGAAATCGATATATATCGGTGATATATCGCCGATATTTTAAAATCGATATTACAGTGTATCGTTTTACCAGTAGAAGGCCAATATCGATATATTGCCGATACAACATTCCATGCCCTGGATTAGCATTAAGATGTGCCCAAAATCAAAACCTGCTTCTACTTCATATGCCTGAAGATTCATAATGAAGCCCTGGTCCAAGGCAAATGGATAATAAGTAGTAACAAACCAATCATCATAATTAGGAGTACACCATCATAAAACCACTTTGTCAAATTGTTCTTAAATTAAGAGGTTTGTCGAAGAATACCAAATTGTTGCCTCTTTATTGAGATCACTTAAAAAATGAAAAAAAGTGCAAACAAAAGTTTCTAGCTCAGTTATCACTAAATGAAAATATAGTAGGATGTAATAGGTAGTGACTGATCAGTTATCCAAAGAACACATCATATTTACAGCAGCTTCAAAATGTTATAGAAGACAAACATGCAACAAAGTACTTACAATAGGAGATGAGTTCCAGCCTTCAAAAAGATCATATTCACTGGCCTTTTGCCTTGGTCTGTTAGGATTTTTTTAACGACATAAATCATAACCACAAAACTTGAATCTCATAATTCACAACATGTAAATCTTTAATACCATCCAAAAATTAGAGAGAAACATACCTTGAGCCATGGTGAAATTCTATAGAGATCGAAGCGTGAGAATATGGAATTTGGTTTCTCTCTATCCTAACCTTTCCGTTCTACATATTAGTTAAAATACTTGATGGAAAACAATCCTCTGTGCTACTTTTGTAGGTATAGAGAGGATTAATTCCTAATAGAATTATAAATGCCCATAAATTATAACTCCTCTTAAATACACGTTATAACTGTAGTTATAATTGTCCTTAAATACACGTTCCATTAACGTGTATATCTTTAAGTCAGAAAACTTATATTTTCATATTGGTCAATAAGTGATACATGGGCCACATACACGTGAGGCATAAAATATCTTACATTCTCCCATTGGCCCATGTGACATAATTTAGCTTCTAAAACATAATGCGCATATCATAAAAATAAATTCTCACATACATTGGTCATACCATAATATAATCATTAAGTATAAACTAATATGGGTCATGGCGGTTCTATATCATTCAATCAACATAGTTCCTTCCATATACCACAATATTAGTTTTCTAACACATTAAATCCTTTCAATAATGCTCATCATCTTGACATGTTAGTAAATATCTTTGGAGGTACTTTTTTAGTTAATGGATCCGCAATCATAAAATTAGTGCTAATATATTCAATTGACACTTTTTATTTCTAAACTTCTTTAATGACAAGATATTTCAATTCCATATGTTTAGCACTCTTTGAATACTTGCCATTTTTGGAGAAGAAGACTGTTGCGGAATTATCATAATAAATTTTTAATAGCTTGGCAATACTGTCGACTACTCCAAGTCCTGAAATAAAGTTCTGCAACCAATTTCCTTGAATTGTGGCATTAAAACATGCTTCAAACTCAGCTTCCATAGTGGATGTAACAATGATAGACTGCTTCGCACTCTTCCATGAAAGTGCCAATTCAGCTAACAGGAACAAATAGCTAAATGTGGATTTTCTTATATCAACACATCCAGCATAGTCTGAATCTGAATATCCAATCACCTCAAGATGATCAAATCTCCTATAAGTGAGCATGTAATCTTTTGTTCCTTGGAAGTATCTCAGTACTTTTTTTGCAGCTTTCTAGTGATCCAATCTATTACTTTGATATAGGCCAAGCATTCTAACATCAAAACTGATGTCTAGCCTCGTATAAGTCTGATCATACATTAAGCTCCCAACAATTGATACATAAGGAATTTCTTCCATTTGTTTGCATTCAAATTCATTCTTTCAGACAACACTTGATGAACACACTTGATGAACACTTTTCCATTCTTAATCTCTCTAGAACTTTATCGATATATACTTTCTGAGACAACCCTAACAATCCTTGTATTCTATCCCATAATATTTCTATTCCAATCGCATAAGTTGCCTCTCCTATATCCTTCATTTTAAAGTTTTTAGAGATAAATTTCTTGGTCTCATATAATAATCCAAGATCATTAGTAGCAAGTAAGTTGTCATCAACATACAGAATTTGATATATAAACTTTCTCCCACTGATCTTTACGTATATACACCGATCAACAATATTTTCCTTAAAACCAAAAGAAGTAATGATATCATTGAACTTAAGATACTATTGGCGAGAAACTTGTTTAAGTCTATATATTGATTTCTTAACTTTACATACCATATATTTTTTCTTTTAATGGAAAAACCCTAAGGTTGATCCATATAAACTTCTTCCTCTAAAATCCCATTTAAAAAGACAGTTTTCACATCCATTTGATATAACTCCAAGTCATAATGAGCTACCAAAACCATAATAATTCTAAAAAAGTCTTTCTTAGATAAAAGTGAGAAAGTCTCCTTATAATCAATACTATCTTTCTAAGTAAAGCTTTTGGCAACAAGTATGGCCTTATATTTTTTTATATTGTCATTTTAATCATGTTTGGTCTTACACCCGACTCTTTTACTACTTTCAGGCAATTCAACAAGGTCCCAAACCTCATTATGTTCCATTGATTTTAGCTCATCTTTTATGGTATTTACCCATTTAGTAGAATTAACACTTTTTATGGATTGTGAAAATGAATTTGGATCTTCATCAATTCCTAAGTCAAATACTCAGTCTTGTTGCAAGCTTTTTTTGTCTTTGAGACCTTAATGTTATTTCTTGTGATTCTTCTACTGTAGGTTCATCAACATTATCTTCATTGTCAGTTGTTTAATTATTCTTTTGTTGTTCTTGCCCATTGTTCAACTATTCAACAATTGGAGGAACAACAACTTTAGAAGAAGTTAATGTCAAATGAACTTGTACCCTAACTTCTTGAATTTCCACTTTTCGTGGTTCTTGACTCCCACTAACTTCACCATTCTCAATGAACCTAGTATTTCCAGTTTCAATAATTCTTGTACTATGACTAAGACAATAAAATACATACCCTTTTTACTTTTTTGGATAACCAATGAAAAAACCACTAGTTGTTCTTGAATCTAATTTCTTTTCATATGGATTATAGATTCTTATTTCTGCCGGGCAACCCCAAACATGCAAGTGCCTTAAACTGGGTTTCCTTCCAGTCCACAATTCAAAATTTTTTTAGGAATTACCTTACTAGGAACCCTTGTCTAACAAATAAATGGTTGTTTTCAGTGCATTCATCCCTCGATTACGCATTTCTGCTACACCATTTTGTTGTGGTGTACCTGACAGTGTATTGAGCACATATGCCACATTTTTCAAGGAATTTAGCAAATGGGTCTGGGCATTGCCTGGTTTCATCATACCTTCCATAAAATTCACCACCTCTGTCACACATGACAACTTTCACCTTTCTGTCTAATTGTCTCTCAATTTCATTAATAAATACCTCGAGGGCATCTATCGATTGAGATTTTTCATGCAACAAATAGACATAGCCATAACATGAAAAGTCATCAATAAAAATAATAAAATATATTTCTCCACTAAAAGATGAAACATCAAAACGGGTACATATATTAGTGTGTATTATTTTAAGGAGTTGTGTAATATAATTTACACAAACACCAAGATCGGTAAAATCAAATTCTGGGAGGATTTCATTCTTTACCAATCTTTCTAATCTTTCTTTGGAAATATGACCCAGACGTTTATACCACAAGTAAGCTGAACTTTCATTCACTAGACCACGTTTAGTTCCAACATTATGATGCAAGGTTAGAAGAGTCTCAGCAAAAAAGATCATCAAGCTTCAATTTTGTATAAACCATAACAAAGAATACCAGAACCAATTAAAAGATTTTTCTTAAGCAAACTAAATCATCTATTTCTAAATTTAAAAGAGTATCTAGCTGAATTAAGTTTAGATAAAGAAACTAAATTATGAAAAACAGAAGGTACATAAAGAGTTTGACATAAATCTAAGTGATGTCCTGTGTCTAAAATCAAATGATAAGTTCCAATAGCTTCAACTGGATCTTTGACTCGATTCCCCATAAAAACAAACTTTTCATTTGGATTTGTGGGTAGGGTCGTAAGAAATCCTTGCATCGTATTTGAAACATGGGTGGTACAACCAGATTCAAGCCACCAAGTATTATGAGGAACTTCAACTAAATTTGATTTGAAACATACGAAAGCACTAGGCTTACCTTTCTTTTCGAACCATGCCTTACATTTTAGGCAATCTTTCTGAAGTGTCCAGGTTTCCCACAAAAATGACACTCATCATTCTTGTGTTCATTTTTTTGGATTTGAGCAGATGACCGATTCACTTTCAATGGTCCTTGCTTGCCCTTCCATACTTCTTTCCAACTTTCTTTATAGCTCCTTGATTACTTACAAAATGAATAGAATGAGTTCCTTAATTCTTAAGCCTCATTTCCTCCTGAAGAAGCATGTTGTGAAGTTCATTCAAATTTTATTTATCTTTCATGGTGTTATAGTTCATTTGGAATGGACCATACTTAGGGGGAAGTGAGTTTATAATAAACTGCACGAGGAAATTCTCATCCACATTCATTCTTAAGGACTTAAGTCTTGTTGCAATATTTGTCATTTCAATGATGTGCTCATGTATGCTACAAAAACCATCAAACTTCATAGTCGTTAAGGTAGCCATTAATGTCCCAGCAAGTGACTTATCAGCAGTTTGGGAGTGCTCTTCCACAAATTTCATAAATTCCTTAGCATTTTCAGTTTTGGGAAGAGTAAACTTGATGTTGTTTGCTACACTCATTCGCATAAATATTAGGCTTAATGATATGTCTTAGCAATCTGAGACAAAAGAGGGTCGTGAGATAGAGAAATAAGGAGGGATAAAGATAGGGAAGAAGTAGGATCGATGAGAGAGAAGACCCTCTGTTGGACAGCCGGTGGCTGGTACAGAGGGGGACGATGGAGGTGAAGTCAGAGGAAAGAGATGATTAGGGCAATACTTTCTGAATACTCAAATCAAGAGAGCCTAAGCTCAATACATACTAGTCCCATGAATTGGGCTTGGGCTACTCCCTGGGCTATCCCCCTAATTGGGCTAGTGGCCTTATTACATAATACTAATGAAGCTGGGCTACTCCCCTAAGCTGAGCCGGCTGGGCCAGTAATACAATTAGCCTACTCATGCAATTACTATTACTAAATAATTTGAACATAACATTCCACTACACTCCACTGCTAGCCTTGACCTCAAGGCTTCCAACCCGGATGCTGGGCAAAAAACTCGTCTTCAGACAGCCAAGATGCATCCTCCAATGGCCGACCCTGCCACGCAATAAGAACCTCCATGATAATGCGAGTAGCATGATGCACCCGTCGAGAATCCACCATCGAAGCTTGTACCAACGGTAAGTCTGAAGAAACTGACGGAGGAGGAGGAGGAGGAGTCGAGACCAAAAGAGATCGGTCACCCACGACACAACGGAGCCATGAGACGTAAAACACTGGATGAACTGTAGAATCATTCGGTAAGTGCAGGTGGTAGGCAACTGGACCAATGCGCTCAGAAACCTGACATGGATCATGAAATCGATGGGCTAACTTCATGCTGGCCGGCTGATACAAGGAAGATTGGCGTGCTGGAACAAAACTAACATAGACCCAGTCACCGACTTGAAACTCGCGATCAGAATGATGCTTGTCATAAATCTGCTTCATGCGATTTTGAGCCAATGCCAAATTACTCTTTAATTGCCATAAAACATCATCGCGGGTCTACAAGATATAATCAACCTCACTGACCGAAGCACCCTGAGGCACATAATGAAGTAAGGTTGGGGGTGAACGGCCATAAACATTCTTAAAAGGAGAGAATCCGTCGAAGTATGGTAGGCGGTATTATAAGACCATTCTGCCCACGGAAGAAACTGAAGCCAACGTCGAGGATTCTCACCTGTAAAGCAACGGAGATACTATTCCAAACAGCGGTTAACAACTTCCGTTTGGCCATCTGTTTGCGGGTGATAGGCCGAACTCATGAGTAGTCGAGAACCTTGAAGGGTGAAAAATTCTTGCCAAAACTGCGAGATAAACACACGATCACGGTTTGACACAATAGTACGAGGCATCCCGTGCAGTTTAACCACATTGCGGACATAAAGCTCAGCGACGGTCTTGGTCATATAAGGGTGTCTCAAGGCTGAAAAATGAGCATATTTTGAAAGGTGATCGACCACCACCATTACCACGGATTTACCTTGCACAACCGGAAGAGCCTCAATGAAATCCATAGAAACGTCCTCCCAAATCTGTTCCGGAATAGGCAACGGTTGCAAAAGGTCCGATGGGGTAGTCGTAGAAGCTTTGGCGCGCTGACACACCGCACATTCAGCCACAAATTTCTGAACGGCACGCTTAATACCACGCCACAAGAAACACTGAGAAACCCGCTTGTAGGTCCGAAAGGAACCTTCATGACCCCCTGTCGGAGTGGAGTGAAAATGGGTCAAAATAGTATGACAAATATGATCACAGTGAGGAACATAGCCGATCCTTCCAATAAATAATATCATGTTTCAGAATGAAAGATGGATCATCCGAAGTCTGAGTCTGAAGTCGAGCCAATAAAGCAACTGTCGCCGGATCTTCCTGATAGGCCTTCTGTAAGTCGGCAAGGAAGGGAAAAATAGGGGCAAACATACCCAGGGTTGCGGCCGCCTCAAATTGGCGAGACGATGCATCACCGACTATATTATCAGTTCCACATTTATAAACCAGTTCATAATCATATCCAAGCAATTTAGTCACCCAACGCTGCTGAGCAGGAGTATCAATACGTTGGTCCAAGAAGTATTTAAGGGGTTGGTGATCAGTATGGATAATGAAATGGCGCCCCAATAGATACAACCTCCACTTGGTCACCGCATGAACAATAGCCAACATTTCCTTTTCTTAAGTCGATAGAGACAATGAGCGACCAGCCAAGGCTTTGCTCCAAAAAGCATTTAGGTGACCCTCCTGTAGCAGGACAGCGCCGAGACCAATACCGGAGGCATCAGTCTCCACCATGAAGGGCCGAGAAAAATCCGGTAGAGCCAGAACAGGGGCCTAGCACATAGCCAATTTCAGAGTGTCAAATGCCTGTTGGGCCGTCGGCGACCATACGAAGGCCTCCTGCTTGAGTAAGCTGGTCAAAGGGGCTGCCAAAGAACCATAACTAGCGACGAACCGACGATAGAAGCCTGTTAACCCCAAAAATCCCCTAAGGCCTTTGAGCGAAGTCGGAACTGGCCAATTAACCATAGCGGCCACTTTGGAGGGATCGGTGGACACTTGGCCATTAGAGATCACATGGCCCAGATAATCAACCTGAGGACAACCAAAAGAGCATTTGGAGCGTTTGATAAATAAAGAGTGGGCTCAAAGTACCTCAAAGATGGCGCGAAGGTGTGCAAGATGCTGATCCCATGAAGAACTATAGACGAGTATATCATCGAAGAATACCAGGACAAAGCGGCGCAAGAAGTTGCGAAAGATATCATTCATAAGTCCCTGAAATGTGGCCGGGGTATTAGTGAGACCGAAAGGCATCACCAGAAATTCAAAATGCCCGTCATGTGTGCGAAAAGCTGTTTTGTGTACGTCTGAAGGGTGTATGCGAATCTGATGGTATCCGGCACGCAAATCCAGTTTGGAAATGACTCTGGCGTGAGATAACTCATCTTACAATTCTTCAATAACCGAAATTGGATACTTATCTTTGAGTGTGATAGCGTTCAAAGCTCTGTAGTCCGGAGCAGGAGGACAGGCGACGAATAAGAGCTGGAGCTCGGCCAAATGATACTTGTCAATAACATTTCCTTCACTAACTTCTCAATCTCAGCTTTTTGGATATGGGGGTACCTGTATGGACGATCATTGGCCGGCACAGACCCTGGAACAATAGGGATATGATGGTCATGGGACTGAAGAGGCGGCAGACCGATGGGCTCCTAGAACAACTCCTCAAAAGCCGAGAGTAGGGCAGCCAAATCAAGGGGGGTCGCCGATGGGATCGTGGCCTATGAGGATAGCAGTTGTAAGAAGAAGCCTTGATGAGCACCACCCGTGATGGAATTGACCAAGAGCATAGAGTGGAGGGAACCCGGAAGTGCGCCTGACAGGCGAATAGGTTGGCCGTCAATAGTGAACTGCATGGTCATGGCCTCGAAGTTCCAAACCACATCACCCAGGCCACGGAGCCACTGCCCGCTTGATGGAAAATCCTCATTCTATATATTGACAGTTCCTTTTCTGCAACTCACCGTCTCAGCCGATGGCCACTTCGTCTTCATCATCACCAATGGCTGCCATGGGAATTGGTGGTCTACCATCGTCGGCAGCAATGCTGCAACAGACGTGAGAGCTCAACATCACCAACATGAAGAGCCCTCCTTTTAGTATTTTTTTATTCACACTGATCCGGCAATAAGGTCGGCCGTCAGTCGTCGACGTGTCTATAGCGGAAGCGTGCATTTTCCATATCGGAACTCGTTCCTTAAATACACGTTATAACTGTCCTTAATGTATATCTTTAAGTCAGAAAACTTAAACTTTCATATTGGTCAACAAGTGACACATGGGCTACATACATGTGAGACATAAAAATATCTTACTTGCCTTCCCAAATCAAATTGGGCAGCCTGAAACCTGCGAATAGTGTCTATGCTCTTCACCAGATTCTCCGTAGCGTTATTATCGTATCGCTTTGACCCATGCTCAGGCGCCCCAAATTCCCGAATCACAATCCATCACGGGCTCCTCTTCCCGTCGAAACCCTGTAATTATCATCCGGGACAAACCCCCCACGTTCATCTCCTTGAACCTCTCCGACGTCGTCAACTTCCCGGCGTTGGCGTTGCGGCCAATTTCCTCATCCGGGACAAACGATAAACAGACCGTCCGGGACGGCTCAAAGGCGGACCTTTACAGGCGACTAATGGCTTGCAAATACTCCAGTCCCACGCACTTCATTTGCGCTCGGCCACCTGGGATCCAAATCAGCTGTTCCATATCATCATAATTCATAACCGTTGTAGTCGTACTCAGACATGCACCCCTCGTTAAAGAGGAAAAACTATCTGGCCTGGGCATACCATGCATGGTCCATAATAAAAGCCATCCCATCCCACTGGAAGAGGTAGCGTTGACGGCTTCTTCCCCACAACGCCTCCTCCATTGGGATGCATGCCCCGCCCCCTTCTCCAGCATTTGGCGGGTGTGAGTCACGTTCGTTCCTCTTTGAACGTACAACACATTCAACAGAATAACGAGTGACAGCAACGCACAATCCAGAGGGGGAAATCAGAAAAGAAAGCTGAAAATCAATAGACACACGCACAAAATTATTAGATGTTTTTTTACCATCTTACAAGTTCCTCCTCTCGTCGATCTGTGTCTTTTCCAGTTCCTCCTCTCATTGCGTCAGGAAAACAAAAATAAAAAAAGAAAAGGTGTTGAAAGGAAATATGATAAGAAGAGGCCACCTTTATTTCATGAATGGTGGCTTCCAATTACGTTGAACAAATGTCGTCGCAAACATCTACCAATACAACGCCCGACAATTCGGTTAAAAATGAGAAAAGGAAGAAGGTAAACATACATTTTTTCTTTCTTTCTTGCATTCTTTTCATTTATGCAATACTCGTGGTATGATCATCATATTTTTTCATAGGTAGTATGATTACCATATTCCTTTTGTATTCAGTCTATATTTCCAAATATTTTTGGGAAGAAGAACGGAAAAGGCGATGACATTGACGTGCAAAGCGAAGTTGTTCGAGGTAATGCCATTGTCTTGATCTTGAACAAGAAATATGAAATAGAGAAGTATCATTAAACCCATGCTACGTAAAAACATGAAAACATGTGGATCTATCTTCAGGATGTGCATTGCGTAGAGCCGCCGCTATTAAACGCCTACTCATTGTTATGGTTTTTCGCTTTCTTCTTCATGCAGAATTGGATAGAGGATTAACCTCAGTAGCCAGGAAGGGGTTTCTTGATGCGTCTCCTTTGATAAGAAAAAGCTTTTCAGGTGCAAAAATATAAATACAAGTGACGAATCTTTTTCATTTCCTATCTTCCACATGCACTTCTCGTCTATGTAAATAAATGGATCGTGCTTGCAGCTTTGAAGACAAACCATCTTGAAACACAGTTACACAAAGCATTATACAAGTGTCAATTTCCCACTATCTTTATTAGTATTTAGTAGCAGCTTACCTACCAAACAAAATTTTTCTTTCCACCAGGTCTTCAGGGTCCCTATCTAAACTACCAAGTGTCCTTGTGGATAAGTCTGAGGGCCTATATTGTATAAGAGTGTAGAAAACATCATATGTGATAGGTCACATTTTGTCATATGGTCTTCAGCTTCTTCTTTTCATGTAATATTCATCTTTGGTCGGGATTGAGTTAATTTCAACATAGAAACTTGCAAGGGCCCATCATGTTATATCTATCTTTTTCAGGATATAATAGAATGAATTTTAGCAGTCTGTCAATTTTTCATTCATCCATGTTCTATATGTACTTGTCTTTCACTGATTTTAAGTTAGTTTAATAAAGAGGTTAGGATAGGTTTATTTTAGAGGATGACTTCTGAAGCGAGATGCAATCTTTGGATGTTGTGTCCAGAAAGGCATACAAGCTCGACGATGGAAAGGTTGGGTCTTGGTAACTTTGATCGCACCACCACTGACATTGTTGAGGTTCAAGACTTCCGGTATCAAAATATTTGAAACTCAAACTATGTTATGCTACAGCACACATTGAATTATAAAACACTGACAGCATCATCCTTGTGCCTTGGGCTAGGGTATTTGTTGGAACTTGGAATGTGGGTGGCAGGTCTCCCTCCGGCGACCTCAACCTTGAGGACTTTTTGCAGGTGGAGGGTTCTTCCGACATTTATGTCATTGGGTATGCTTGGGTTCTCTTTTATCTTCAACATGGTAAATCAAGATAAGCAAAAATTAACAAAGAAGAACGCCAACCTTCAAAAAATGGTGATTATCATTCATCTGACAGAAGTTCTGAGGTTCATTGCCTGTCTTTTCCTTCGAAGAAAAAAGTTTAAACAAGTCCAAGATCAATTATTATCTAGGGAAGCACAAAGATACTGACTCTTTTTTTCGAAATTAAGCTACTGACTTTCACTCCTTATAATTTATTAAGACTTTCACTCCATATTTAGTTAGTGTAGTGCAACATCATAGAGAATAATGGTTTCAGTAGAATAAACAGCTAGCAATGGCTAACACTGAAAGACAATTCATGACATCTGGTTTCTGAAGAATTAGTAGTTTTTTTATATTACATTTTGTAAACAAAGTTTATGCATGCAGTCTACCATCATCTTATTTGCTAAATACTCCAATCGTTAAAAAACTTGGTAATATCTTCATAATCACAGTGTTACATTGCATGGTTTTTCCAGGTTTCAGGAGATAGTCCCTTTAAATGCAGGAAATGTACTAGTGAGTGAAGACAATGAACCTGCAGCAAAGTGGCTATCCCTTATAAACCAAGCTCTGAACAGACCTAGGGATACTTTCAAAGACGATGATATATCCTACTCATCTTCGGAGTCCAAACACTCCAAGTCACAAAACGGGCAATCAGTCTTTCAAAAGTCCTCTCTTAAAGTCCTCACTAGGAAACTCAAGACCGACAATGGATTGCTGAAGATGTGCAACTGTAAGTCATTATCTCACCGTAGGAGGACGGAGGAATTTCATGACTTGATGGGTCGATACGAGCTAAATTATGACGATGATTCGTACTTTCCGACAAATTACTTCCAGTCTGGAAGTCAGTTGGATTACAGTCTGGTTGCTAGTAAGCAGATGGTAGGCATTTTCATGTCAGTGTGGGCACGGAATGAGCTTGTGCCTCACATTGGCCATCTGAGAGTCTCTTGTATTGGGAGAGGCATCATGGGCTACCTCGGTAACAAGGTAAATATAGATCTTCTTTTTCAGGATAGTTTAACTTGGTTAGATGTTAGTAGATGGACTCAAATATGTTGCCGTAAGGGTTAAGATTGTTGGGATATGAATTGAAGCCCATTACTAAAGATTCTTAAGTAGCATTAGTTTCCTGATACTGGCAATATTAGTTATTAAAGAAAATTTTCTTGCAGGGTTGTATATCAGTGAGCATGTCATTACACCAAACCACTTTTTGCTTCATCTGTAGTCACTTGGCTTCAGGTGAGAAAGAAGGAGATGAACTCAGGAGGAACTCTGATGTTGCAGAAATTTTGAAGTCCACCCAGTTCCCCAACATATGCAAGCATCCTCGGCGAAGAATTCCTGAAAAAATTCTTGAACATGAGTAAGAAATATTTCTCCCAACGAAACTATTTAAAACTTGGCTTAATTTAAACTTGACCAATATTGAATGAAATTAGTGATGCTGATTTTACAGCCTCATAATATGGCTAGGAGATTTGAATTACAGAATTGCTCTAAGCTATGAGGAGACCAGGGTCTTATTGGAGGAAAATGATTGGGATGCCCTCCTAGAGAAGGATCAGGTTACTTGCCCTCTTCACCTTACTTTTCAAAATAGTTTCCTTTCTATCAGATGCAAATTTTAGAACAATTTGATTTTGCCATGAATATCAAGTTCACAAGTATCATGTTAATGCAGCTCAAGATAGAGAGAGAAGCAGGAAGAGTGTTTTCAGGGTGGCATGAAGGAAAAATTTACTTCGCACCAACCTATAAATACTCTCATAACTCTGATGCTTATGCTGGGGAAACGATGAAGTCCAAAAAGAAGAGAAGGACCCCAGCCTGGTAAGTGCATTAGTTTGTAACCCTAACTATGAATTGATACAATATGCTTACCTTGTAACCCCTCCATTCAGAATTATTATCACCATAAGGTTTTTCAAAATGAGAATGCTAAGGTGGATGTGTGGGAAAATTAAGAGAGATAGAATTAGAAATGAGTATGCCCATGAGAACTTAGGGGTAACACTTTTATGGAAGAAACTTAGGGAGTGTCGGTTGCGTTGGTATGAGCACATACAAAGAAGATCAATACATGCTCTGGTGAGAAGATTAGAAGGGTTACATGTAAATGATAACAGGGCGGGATGAGAGACCTAAGAGAACTTGAATGAAATTAATAAGAAAGTATATGTCTTTATTTTCTCTTACAAAAGAGATGTCATAAAACAGGCTAGAATGGAGGCGTACGATCTCTTATTGCTAAACCCAAATTGTTGAGAAAAGACACTACTTGATTATGATTATGAAGGTTTTCTAAGATAAACTACAATTAGTTCATTTTAGAAAACTTTATGGTGATAATTATTCCGCAAAGAAGGAGTAATTATTTATTTCAATGTGTTTAGAAGAGGTGCTAAAGTAAGCATATTACATTATGATGTTGGAACTATAGGTGTGATCGCATATTATGGCATGGAGAAGGCCTTGAACAATTGTCATACATCCGAGGGGAGTCGAGGTTTTCAGATCACAGGCCAGTGTGTGCAGTTTTTGTGGCTGAAGTAGAGATGACCAGCAATAACCATATAGGGTTGAAAGGAGGAAAAGATGTAATACCTCAAAGGCATAGCTTCTATGAATATTGATACAGTTTTGAGTTGCTGTTGTATAATTCAAATCAATCTGGACCAAGATTCTACATGAGGGAATTTAACTTTCCTGTAGAGAGCTAGCTAGTTAGTGCTACTACTGATCTTCATGCCACTCTTTTATTTGTCTTCCCTTGCCTTGATGTAGAGTGGAAGATGGCAATGATGATCCCCTATATTGGTACAATGTTTTCACTACATTTGCTGAATTAGAGAATGTGCGGAAAATTACTACATACTCCTGCAAGAAAACTTTCCATACAACCTCCAGCTAACGGGCTGTTTTGCTACACTGTAGCATCCAGGTTTTTTCTATATCCAGCTGAAACACCTCAGGACGTATTTCAGGCTGGATATGGAAAAAACATGGATGCTACAGTGGATGCCCAAAATCCACTGTAGATGTTTTGCATTAATCACGCCCCAAACGGAGACTAAGATATATTTCGGTGCGTAAATGATTGTATTAGACTGCCTAACTTGACACCAGGTTGTTTTGCAGGGGGACCATTTGTCTTATTCACAATTTGCAGGGGCCCGAATTTGATAAAAAAATTAGAGTACTATTTTTCATGTGTTTGCACGTGCTTATATATGATATGATGGTCAATACAAAAACTATTGCCCCTTCTCTTTAGCAAATAAACTTCTAATTACTAAGTCAATAATAACACTTTGGAAATGCGTGACGTTTATGCAAATAAATTTCTATACATATTTAAGTCTTCACCACCTATTGCCAAGCCTCTTATTCATACGCTGTCAACAAACACACACAGAGGCACACACAACCTTGTCAGTTACTATACCGTACATAACCGAATGATATATACTCCTGAACTCCATGTCATATGGAAAGGCCTATATATTCATCCCAAAGTCGTTATTTAAATCAAAGTCCAAAGCCAAATTAAACGAGGTAAAAAAGATAGGAAGAACCAACATCTAAAAACAATTAAAGCTGGAAAAGTAGGGCGACTGGCTGCTGGGGTTCCTGTTGAAAAATGTACAGTAAACGAGAGGGATGGTACTTTATCCATCTTTGTTGAATTATATTCAAATGGAACCTGAAATAGCAGATTGAAATCAAATCGTCCGAGGCACAGTGATTTGGCACTACTGACTTCGAAATAGATATTGCCGCATTCTCGTGCATAGGCTTTCTCCGGCAATCTGTCCCCAAGATACAACGGACCAGTCGACAAGTGGTGCACTCCAACAAGTCAGACTCGAACTCAGAGAAAAGTAATTGTTACCTTTGGGAAAAAGAGTCACAGAAGGAGAATGAGAGAAAATCCAAAACAAACTGTGTTCTATATCTGTTCTTTGTGTTTTCCCATTCACAATATATATATATATATATATATATATATATATATATATATATGAGATGCAACTTTTAAGAAGAAATGGAAAAATCCCGGACTGTAACCACTGGTGCGATCGATCTCTACTATAGGCAATCGATCACGTAAGGTATTTTAACATTATTCCAGTATGTACGATCGATCGCACCTCAGCTTTGTGAAATCACAGTAGATACGATCGATCGATGCAAGACCGATCGATTGAGATCGATCACGACCACTTCTGCAATCGATCGCGGATGCATTCTTAATTTCAAGTCACCAAAAACTAATTAGCCATTTGATAAAAATCAAAGGCTTTAGATGCGAGATGCGAAGTGCAAAGTGCTAAGTGTGCCACAATGCGCCTATTCGCCAACGCCACACACGCGCGTGCATGTATGTATCATTAGGTACACTAACGAATGTGTACGCCTTTATTTAGGGAGAGTCTCCACACCTATAAGATATATAAAGAGGAAGAAACTTTCCTCATATATACTTTATCACACTCATGTGTATTTCCTATGTGGGACTAAAAAAATCTCCCATCTTAGAGATTTCTTTTCATTTCCCAAATAACTTAGCAAAATGATTATATTTTAATAGAAATAAAATTCTTACTAATCTTATTTCAATCAATCAATAAAATATGGGCCTTAGATGGAATTCATTTAGTGGGCTTACACCACTAAATTAATTTGGGCCCATCTACCCAAACCAAAAACCCATCGTTTACATTTGGGCCCATCATCCCAAAATAAAACCCAACATTCCCCACATGATTGAAATAAGATTAGGAGAAATACTAGGAAATTAAAAGACACATACTCGATAAAAGAATTGGCAACAGCACACTATGTATTCAATGGTCATAGGTACCTTCTGGGTTTGAACCTCCACCTAGTTGGATATGCGCCACTCTCATAAGCCCGAAGTGAACTAAGTCTTGAACTTGGACCTTAGAGTAAGAGCTTTGACGTACCTATAACGCATAGTATGAACTTGTCTCTGAAGTTCTCATAGGGTAGCGCGTTGTAGCCATGCGCTGCTATCTCATATTCATGAGTGCATATTCAAGTGAACCACCCATGGGTCCACATTAACTGCGGCCTAACAGTACACTAATATAGGTGATAATCTCCAAGGGTACACTGTCTGGACAATACCCTGCCCTACAAGCCTTGATTTTATAAGGACATTCGTCACCCTAACCTAGACAGTTGAGTACTCTCCATCAATATGGGAAGGAGTGAATTATATGAGTACTCATCTAGCTAATCATTAGCTTATTTTTCTCATTGAATCTTCGTTGTAGGATCACTACGCAGATAGATTGGGTTGCAGCCAACTATGACTCCTGATGGGCCTTTAACCCCATTCCCCTCGATGAATTTAGGATTTGTCCTTTTGACAATCCCTTAGTGAGATGATCAGTCAAGTTATCTATTGATCTCACATAACTCAAGGCTGAAAAGTTCAACTTGCGCAAGATTTTATACCTGAGTTCTATATGCCTTGAGGATTTCCCATTATGATTCTTACTGTGAAATTTAGCAATAGTTGGTGTATTGTCACAATGAATCAAAATGACATGAATTGACTTATCCATCATGGAAAGTTCTATTAACAAGTCCCTAAGCCATTCAGCCTCTCTTCCGACTATTTCTAGAGCCACTAACTCTGACTCCATGGTAGACCTAGTAATTAAGGTATGCTTGTTGATTTCCAAGCTACCGCTCCACCACATAGAGTGAATATAAATCCACTAGTGACCTTAGTATCATCTGAATTTGTAATCTAGTGTCCATCACTATATCTTTCTAATATAGTGGGATAACCTGGATAACATATTCCTTCGGACATTGTACCTTTAAGATATCTGAGAAACCTATCAATAGCTCTCCAATGAGAGTCATCCGGATTTTTAGTGTATCTACTAAGTCTCCCTACAACATAGGATATATCTAGTCTATTATAGTTAACCAAATACATTAAGCTTCAAATAATTTGAGAGTACTTAAGCTGTGACACACTATCCCCACAATTTTTCCTTAACCTACACGTAGGATCATATGGGGTATCCACAGGTTTACTCTCAAAGTAACCATACTTCATTAGTATTTTCTCCACATAATGTGACTGACTCAGCACTATGCTTCCTGGAGTCCTGTGAATCTTAATGCCCATAATTACATTTGCATGTCCAAGGTCCTTCATATCAAAATGTCTATGCAATAAAGTTTTAGTTTCTAGAATCTCATTCACATCATTACCAACAATAAGTATGTCATCAACGTAAAGACATAAAATAATATAAACATTATTTATTTGTTAAAAATAAAGGCATTTATCCGTGACACAAACATTAAAACCATTAGATATAATCACATTGTCAAACCTCTCATGTCATTGTTTAGGAGCCGCTTCAAACCATAGAGAGATTTAAGCAACTTACATACTTTATTTTCTTGACTAGGAATTATAAATCCCTCTGGCTGATCTAAATATATCTCTTCATTTAATTCACCATTCAAGAACACTGTCTTAACATCTATTTGATGAATTTTTAGATGATAATGGGCTGTCAGTGCTATAAGTACACGAATTGTGGTAATTCTAGTCACAAGAGAATATGTGTCAAAGTAATCTAGACCCTCTTTTTTTTATTATACCCTTTGATAACTAGTCTTGCTTTATACTTTTCAATGGATCTATCAGGATTCAGTTTCTTCTTAAAAATCTACTTGCATCCAATTATTTTAGACTCTAGAGGTAGATCACTTAAGACCCACGTCCTATGAGCAAGTATGGAATCCATCTCACTTTGTATAACCTCTTTCCAAAGAGAAGCATCACTAGAGGCCATAGCATCTTGATAAGTTAAAGGATCATCTCTTATTAAGTATGTACAGAAATCATCTCCAAAGTTCTTTTCTATTCTAGTTCTTTTACTACTTCTAACCTCCTCATTAGTACAAAACACATTGGTTTTAACAATAACACTTAAAGATGTAATAGGTTGGTCTTCCACAACAGCCTTTGTATTTTCCTTCAAAAGAAAAATATTCTCAGAAAAAATAGCATCAACAGATTCTTTAATAGTGTTAGGTACATAATTCGCTTGATCTGACCTTAACACCAAGAATCTATATACACTACTGTTTTGTGCGTATCCAATAAATGTACCATCAAAAGTCTTACAACCTAGTTTATAAACCTTCACATTTGGAATTTTTACCTTAACAAGACATCCCCACACTTTAATAAAATTTAAACTTGATTTTCTTCCCTTCATTATCTTGAAAAGAGTTTTCTCACTACTTCTATAAGGCACTCTATTTAAGATCACACAAGCAGAAAGTAAAGCTTTTCCCACAAGTTCTTAGGTAAACCAGAACTATAGAGTATAAAATTAATCATATCAATTAAAATTCTATTTTTTTCTGCCACTCCATTAGATTGAGGTGTATAAAGCGTTGTAGTTTCATGAATAATTCCATGATCTTTGTAAAATTTGCTAAAATTAAAAGAACAATATTCTCCACCACGATCAGATCTCACTCTCTTGATCCGCCTATCTGTTTGACTTTCCACCTCATTCTTATAGATCTTAAAGTTCTAAAAAGCCTCATCTTTTATAGCAAGCAAATAAACATGATAATATTTGGAACAATCATCTATAAAAGTTATAAAATATCTCTTTTCGCCTCTTGTCATATGACCATTCAGTTCGCATATGTCACTATGAACAAGTTCTAAAAGAGATGAAGCATGATGACTAGTTTTATATGGTGTCCTAGGTTATTTAACTACACCACACACATAACAACCATTTTTCTTTTGATCCTTTTGGATCTTAACATTAGGCTTGAGGTGACTATTATTGTTTTTGTTATTTCTATTGTTGTTGTTACTGTTGTTCATCTTCTTATTCTTCTTCTTACCAAACCATTTTGGTCGCTGCCCCTCAATAACATTGGCATTTGCACTTGCTTCATTAGAAGAGATTACAATACCTTTATATTTATGTCTATGTTTCTCTTCAATTTGGATAACAACAATCAGATCATCCATAGTCATAGACTCTCGTTTATGCTTTAGGGTTACTTGAAAGTTACTCCATGAAGGGGGAAGTTTATCAATCAAGGCTGTAACTTGTAGTCTCTCATCTATGGGAATACCTTTCCCCACAATTTTCGACACAAGGTTCTATACTTCAACAACTTGGTCCCAGATAGATTTGTCCTCAACCATTTTAAAGTCGAAATATTCACCAACCACATATTTCTCTTCTCCTACATGTTCTTTCCTGAATTCTTTTCAAGTGCTACCCACAGTAATTTGGCAGAAGTAGTATTATAATGTAGATCATACAGTTCATTACTCAAAGTACTTAAAATTTGTCCATGGCAAAACACATATCCCATTTTGTATCTCAACAATTTGAGAAACAAAATGGGACTATCAATATCAGAAAAGGTATAATACATCCTCCCAAGATCACCCATTGAACACCAAAATGCACATCTCTTTGTTGACTTTATTTTTGGCCCTCCGCTGCTGCTAAAACCAATGCCAAAAGGGATTCTATCATCAATAAAGTGCCTAAAGGGATTCTTTTCTTGTTGATAGAGTGCCTTAGTCAGCATCTTAACGTACCCAATTCCTATTTTCAAGTGGAGATAGTGTCAACCTTCAATTAATCCCCTCCCTCGACATATAACTTAACGTTCACATAACAATTCTCAAATCATATAGATAATAATGAATTAAACAGATTCAAAGAGTTGTATAAATGGAGTTTTGTACTTAAATGAAGTTGAACTATTCATTTTGAGACTAGCAATCTTCAACATGTAAACTACCTTAACTGATAGATGGATTACTATTGTACTAAGGTTCAAATTGAGAAGGGCATATACGATGGGAGGATACTTGTAGCTCTAGACTATGAAGACATTTGCAATCTGATTTAGTAAATGGCATAGACCAAGGGCGATGACGTATTTTGTCTATTTGATGAAGATTTATAGCAGTACTGGTTCATACTCATCAGGATTCACAACATATTCAGGATCATTAACAACATAGAAAATCTTAAGTGTAGTCAACCAAAACCTCATCTTGTTCTGCCAACGCTTAAAATCTTTCCCATCAAACTTAACAGGCTTAAGAGATTTATCAACACCCATAATAATAGTACAAATAACACAATAGATTATTTGTTTAGAAATGTTGAAAAATGTATAGTAAACGAGAGGGATTGTACTTTACCCGTCTTTGTTGAATTATATTCCAATAGAACCTAAAATAGTAGATTGAAATCAAATCATCTGAGGCACAGTGATTCTGCACAGCTGACTTTGAAATAGATATTGCCACCCTCTCGTGCGCGGGCTTTCTCTGGCAATTTGTCCCCAAGATGCAATGGACAAGTCGACAAGCGGTGCACTCCAACAAGTCAGATTCGAACTCAGAGAAAAGTAACTATTGCCTTTGGGAAAAAGAGTCGCATAAGGAGAAGGAGAGAAAATCCAGAACAAACTATGTTCTATATCTATTCTTTGTGTTTACCCGTTCAAAATATATATAGGAGGACTCCAAAGGGTTCTTTCAGAAGGAAATAGACTCAACTTTTAAGGAGAAACAGCAAAATCCCTTACTGTAACCGCCTCTTTTACTCATATAAAGATAATGCAATTTTATATGGTTATTCAAATAGTGATTGGGCTGGAGATCAAGATGAAAGAAAGAGTACCAGAGGTTCTGTGTTCTATCTTGGATCAACTGCCTTTACATGGATGTCCAAGAAATAAGATGTAGTGGCCTTATTGTCACGCCCCGGGCACCGCCCGATCCGAATCGAAAATGGTCCAAGAGTCGAACCGGCACATGGGGGCGACGTTAAGAGATACAACGGAAGACTTATGCCCCTCTTACGGGCGATCTCACTAACGGAGTTATGCATAAACAGTTTTGAGCAAGAGTAAATAAGAGGAATAAATGTAGAGTCTAACTCAAAGTAGATCGACAGGTCATTAAACCCACAAAATACAAATTTGAGCCAACATACCAGGCTCGGATCGCAAGGGTTTTAAAAAAAAGTAATTCCCCACAAGTCTGAACATACCAAATATAACAACTCCAAAAGATAAACTAATCAAGTCTAAGGCATCCACCCCCAATCCCGCTCTCTCTACGATCGCTCCTCAAATAGAGGATCCTATCCGTCTGCGTGTCGCACCACGCAACCCCAAAACAAAACAAAGAAAGAGGGGTGAGTATAAAACTCAGTAATAGTTTTTATATAATTGACAATAATCAGAAATCATAAGGCATCATAACATAGCTAAAAATCCCTAATCAACATGATTATCCCATTATCTAGTCATGCATGTAATACACATCATCTTGCATAACCGTATTACATTCACATGCTATCATATCGCTCATCCATCAGATAATCCTGCATAATGATATCTCATTCAAATACTTTCATCTTGATCAGGCATTCATATCTCATACATTCACCCTACATAACCAAAGTAGCCCAACTTAGCACATTTATTCTTTCACATCACAAAATTTCACCCTGCATGTCCAATGTAACCAAAACATGGTACAATCATGCATAACATCGCAATAAGCATATATCATCACAACAGTGAATGCCTCCATCAAGGAATAATACAATTTGCCATGAAGGCGGGACACAATCAAGGCCCGAAGGAGTATCTTGTCCAGTTCCTACACAGAAACAAGGGGGTGGTCAATCCCAACGTACTGCTCGCCCTGGATAATCCTGGCCAAGGATGCCCGAATCTCAAATAGAGAAACTAGAGCAGGCGTGTTCAACCAGGGTAGTCTCCTGCGGTGGAGGAGAGCCCGAATCTCATCCTCAGAAACTAGAACACGTGGTAGCTGGTGCACAAGAGCCTACCACTCGGGTGCTCACTGTTCGGTTTTTAACCTCTCAACTCCGCAAGGCGAGTCCATCCCTCGCCCCCACATATCTCAATCAAACTCAACCCGGGGAGTGAACCTGTTCTAGGAGGGAACGAAATCGAAAACATGTCCTTTCGGACCAACCAACTTTCGATTAATCCATCGATCGATTAATCCGGCATACAATCTCATACATTGCATACAATCGATCAATTCCGTTTAAACAACGATAAAACTTCATCCATGAAGTCTGATACATGATGCATGCTATCATGATACATCCGTGAGTAATCCTACGTGTGTTCCAACACATTGAACGTGCTCCCAATCCATCCCCTCATGCATCATAATCAAAGCATAATCAACTAAAATCTCATAATAGATTCCCATGTGTGTGTATACTCATGCATATTCTAATCACATGATTAATCCTTCAACATAAACTCACTGAGCAATATTTGCATGCTTAAATACCTTCCAAAATATCGATTCTAACTGAAATCAAAGCAATTTCTATCATCAAGTTTAAATCCATCAATGTAGAGTTGAAGGCTTACTCCTGCAAGCATGCTCTTTTACCATACAATAAAATATAACATGATCACCTCAATTACTCATAAGCCATACGACCTACACATGAATTATATATTCCATATGTCCTTTAACCTATGTTTATGTTGGTGTTTAATTAGAATTAGTGGTACTTTAATGTAGTTTTTGGTTTTTATAGGAAAACAAGAGTAAGATGCAATAATGGGGTAAAAAGTAACTCTAATATTTGAATCTTCATAACTTCGTGCACAAATATCATATTGGATTGATTCAAAGTTCATATTAAAGTCACAAAGTCAGCTTTCCAACGCCACTGACCACGCTCAATTCAGAGTTCGGAGTAAAAAGTTATACCCATTTGAAAATCAGGCTATAAATCAAAACCGAGAAGATGATCGCGGGTCATCTCTCCCATTTTCAAAATTTCAAAAACCGAGACTCAATTAACACATCTTGAAAGCTTAATACATGCCTCAAACATTAATAAAAACCCATCAAACATTTCAAAACATATCCACATATCATTCTAAGATGAAACTCTAAGAAATCATAGCAAAAGATTAGCATTTATTAAACCCACCATTAAAGCCCTAAACAAGAACACCCGTCTAAGTAAAAACTATTAAAACAAACCATTCACTACCCAAAACTGAGATTGAAGAACCAATTACCTTGATTTGATGAGAGAAACCTTGAACCACCTTGAACACCTTTAAAACAAAACGATTTTATATTAATACTCTATTAATCATTATTAAGCTTTGAAAAACAAATGCTAAACCTTAGATCTAGGGCTTTTAAAAACATAGACATATGATTTTGAAGATTAAGCTTAGTAGATAAGTATAAAATAGTAGTTTTTATGCTTTCAAAATGGATTAAAACATTGAATGAATCAAGATTAAGAAATGATTAAAAGATTTTTAAAGAAAATAATAAAGATTAGGCTAAAACCTTTAGTCCTTTCTTCTTTAAGCAAGGGGAAAGAGGTTCCTAATTCTCCCAGCTAAGCCTTTTTCCCAAATTGGGAAAGGGCATAGCACTTACCTTTTATATAAAAATTTGGGGTAGCCCTAATTAAAGTTTAGGATAAAAATAAGTTTTTTGGCTAAAATTGGATAATTTGGTCCGAAATTAAGTCCATAAAATTCTGAAAATTTTTATAATGACTTTCTATAATGTCTGGGGTGTTTTGGTCACAAAAACCTAATTTTGGCGGTGGGGCCCGCCAAGGTCCTGTCAAACCCAAATTTTCAGAAAATTATTGAAAAATCTGAAAAATTCCAAAAATGCAGGTTTGATCTAAAATCACTTGAAATTCATGATTGTTAAATCAGTTTTAATTAAAACCTTTGTAAACTCATTTATTTTTTAAAACAACTGAGTTAAATCGGAAATCACTTAAACTGCACAATTAACCAATGACTAATATTAAAATAAACCGGTTCAAAAGTTAGGGTCTTTACAGTTATCATCTTGTGAAGCAGAATACGTGGCATCCTCATCCACTGTCTGTGAAGCTATATGGTTGAGAAATCTCCTAGAGCAGCTAAATCATCCTCAAGAAGATTCAACCCCGATATATGTGGATAATAAATCAGCAATTGAGCTTGCTAAAAATCCGGTGCGACATGGATGGAGCAAACATATAGACATAAAGTATCACTTCTTGATAGACTACGTAAAACAAAGAACTATAAAGTTGGACTACTGCAACACTAAAAAGCAAGTGGCTGACATCTTTGCTAAAGTTTAGCCCACCGATATATTCATCAAGTTGATGATTATGCTTGGAATGAAGAAGCTTTTGGTTTAAGGGGGGATATGTTGGACATAAACCAAAAAGCCAATATGAGGGCCCAAGCCCATAATAAACATTAGAAGCACATATGAAGTTTTTTTTTACTAAAAGGCCCAAGTAGCATTGAAGATGCAAGCCCAAGAGTGAAGAATCTATAAGCATAAAAATATGCTAGACGAATTGAGCATGTGGTGTATAGTATAGAAATCTCTAGAAGACCTACTTAGAAGAATTAACTAGATAAGTCATTTTTAGAAACTTGTAGAAGGATATTGGACTCTCATAAATAGCGGATGGTAGATGGAGTTCTAACACATGCATAAGTGAGTAAGAAAACCCAAGAGGTAGAGTGAAAGTGTGAGGGAGTGCTCTTGTAAAGGTAGCAACCTTGTCCATTGAATTGTTCTTGAGATAATGAAACCTATGAGAATTTTTCCTTTCATACCATTGTCTCATTTCTTTCCCCTATACTTCCTTCATAAATCATAGTTGTTGGTAAAGGTTTAGCAAAGCCAACATCCAACATTAACACATTCATGTTTTTGGTACTTCCACGCCAAAAGAGACTCCAAAAAATCTTCAGGCACTACCCAATCTAATTATATACGGCCATCTCCCTATGCAATTGGGATTTCGTATTAAAATAAAATATACATGAATTAATTATTTTACCTCCATACGTATTCAAATTTACAATAATTTAAACATGTTTATTAACTAATTAGGGGTATTTTTTGGGTCACTTGAAATTGTCCGGTCCATTTCATTGTATGTCATTGTGTAGAATACAATGATTTTATATGCAACTTTAGTGGAAGCTGCGGGCAATTAAGTCTAATCAAACTAAATTTGCTAATAGACCCTCTTGACTTGTATAATAGTATGGACTAGTTTCACACCACGGGCACCCAAAAATACAATGTATTAATTCTTTGTTTTCATTTGTTTATATTCAATTTACAATAAATTATATTTTTCAACATCCCTTTAGGCAAGATTGTTCATGAATTGCCGTAAATGTCTTATATTTGAGTTGATTCCTTTCTTTTCTTATCCAAAATTCCTAGTACTTTCCTTTGATATTTTCCTCGTTATTATTTCCTTTCCCCCTACATTCACCTACCATGCGGCATTAAAAAATGCACCGAGTAACATGGGCACTGGATTACTAGTATCAAGAACTCAAACTCAGCATTTGTCGGAAGTTGATGAATGTTCTTAAATACTCTCCGTGTCTCATATTAAATGTCCAATCTGTGTTTTTCAATATGAACTAATTTTAGTTTATTTTTGCAAAAACCAAGTTGAACTCTTGATATGGGACGAAGGGAGTATTATTAGTCATAACCTGTGTTTAAAATGCCATTGAGATAGCTTATGGCTAAATACTGCATAGGACTTACGTATTAGTACATTCCTGGTAACTTAGGGCCATATACTGCCATGGATACATGCGCAGATCTGATTTGTATGCAATTGAGCCTGAAAATATAAAGATTTAATGCTTATCTTTCCCAATATGTTTAAATACAATGGTGTTGAATGCTCTCTCCTTCCCATATTAATTTTCCACATTTGACAAAGATGAATTAGGTGATATATAAGGAATCCTTTCCCTTAAGATTTTTATTCCATTTACTAATCTTTTTGTTCTTTCGACTAATTAATGTGGGAAGGATAACATCAAAATTATTAATACGGGTCTTATTTGGAAGAAATTATTAATAATATAAATTGGCTTTTACATTACACCATAGCTCAGTTGGTTAGAGCGTTGTGCTAATAACGCGAAGGTCGCAGGTTCGAGACCTGCATGGGCTACAATTGCACATGTTTTGACAGTTTTTAGCCATTTTATCCTTGATCGATGCTCCTTAAGTATCTCATGGATTTGTTCGTTAGTGTATCTTTTAATTCCGGCATATTCTAATGACATTCTTAAAGATTTAATTATTAACAATAAACATATTTTAGTTCATTTTGAAAAATCAAATAGGATATTTAATATAGGGTGGAGGGAGAATTGCCAATCATTCACAAAGTCTTGACCATGTCCATGGCTTCATATACGGTATAATCAATAATGGCATCCAAAAAATGGTGCAACATCATATGTGGACATGAACCTAGCCAAAAGAAGAAAAAAAAGATCTCGGCACATCTGACCCATTTATAAATTTAATACTTTACTTAAAACCAATGAGTTTCCTGAACAACATATGAGTTTCCATGGATTAGGATATTATCTAAGCTCGTTGCCAAAAAACAAAAAGATGACCAACCTGTGTCTCTCCTGTAGCTGCCTTTCAACAAATTGATGATGATTGATCAATAAAACTCCCATCATAACTGAAGTCATCTCAAGTGTCTGACAGCATCGACTATTTACGTTTCACCGTGAAAACTTTGGTGAATGTGGAACATAAGGAGATTTGTGCAAATCAGTTTCACATGACTGAGATTTGTTACAAGAGCCTTTGTACGACTGGAGTCAACACCAGGGCAAGCAGCTTCTAGCTGAGTGGTACATGAACATCAATAAGGTAGGACAAATGTGTTGTGGCACCTTTGGGGAGGGGTACTCAAGGAATCTAGGTGTACCAAACAAGAAAAAAATCATTGAACTCGCAAATGCTTTCTCGCGTACGAGGGCCCCTGATCATCCTCTTCTTTTTATTTTTTGGCTATAAGGGTACAAGATCATCCTGCTCCATTTTCGAGTGTGATAGAGTAAATAATATGAAAAGTTTCCAGGTTGATTGTTATTTCATCTTGTTCAACTAAAACATACTTAACTTGCGGGGATATGAATTGCATGGTATTGTGCATAAAAAATAGTGCAAATAATCTATATGTTAGATTTTAATTAGCTGAAATTGTTACGATTTGATTTAACTTGAATCATGTATTTGATGGAGACATAAAGATTTGGATGAAATTGAGGAAGATTTGAAGGCTAACATTAAGGAGGATTTCAAGGGTAAAGAAGAGGCTAAAATCAAGGAAGATTTCCACGCCTAAATTGAGAAAGCTGTTTTTAGTTTCCTTTCCCTTCCATTCCTATATAAAAGATGTATACCATCAATTGTAATACACAACACAACACATAAAATATACAAGTTCCTCCTCTCCTCTCTCGTCTCTTTCCCTCTTTATATTTATCAATTGAGAAACCAACATCATCTCTTTTCTCTCCTCTCTCAACTTATGTTAAGTTGAGTTAAATATTAAAAATAGCCATTTTCCTAATAGTTCGAGCTTTTAGGAAAACTAGTTATTTAACATGGTATCAGAGATCTTGGCTTCAAGTCCTGCAGAGAGCAGTTTTCTCTTATTAATATTTTGGGGATATTTTCCCAAGGCCTTATTATTTATCTTCCTCCTCTCCTCTTATTATGTCAACGTGTTAAGCTTTGATGGGTGCTTGCATGTGCAAGAGAATATTAAATTGAGTTAAATATTAAAAATAAATATTTTTCCTACTAGCTCGAACTTTTGGAAAAACTGGTTATTTAACAGAAATCCACCATGTGTTTTGCCATGATTTGTCAATACTTGTTACATAAATTGGCAAAATTAGCATTCTGGTTCCAGAATGCATATTCTTATACTTGAAGAGAAAATTAAGTAGAAGAAGGAATGATATGTAGAAGCATAAATACTATTTCTAGTTAGTTGATAGCTGAGCAGAAACCCTTCGGATTTCGCCATCAGCACCAGTCTTCACTTCAATATTGCTCATCTTCGCCATAGAGTTTCCAAACTCAACACTAAATCTTAATCCCACCAGACCTCTAATGGGTCCGCCAAAACGTTGAATAATAGTCCTAGTGGAAGCATCGGTCCACAGTCTTTATCAGATTCAAGCACTCCTCTTTCATTCCTTAAGTTGTTGAAATATGAAACATCAAATGTATTGCGACTACCAGTGTCAAGTACCACGCGCCTACCATCGCCACCATCAGGGCACAGTGCGCGCAGCAGAGGAAGGAAGGTGCGTGGCATCAATGGTTGGATCCGGCCCACCATCAGCAGTGAAGTTGTAGAGTCTGCATCTGAAGAACTGGAAAGCTGAGGTCCCTGTAGTGTGTTCACCTACAAACAACATAGACTCTATTATAATAGGTGAAAACATATAAACTTATTGTTTCCCAATAGCTTAAGCTCTTAAGAAACGAGCTATTATGACTTTTATGTTATAATCCGACACTCTTCCGCACGTGAAAGCATCCATCAAGCTTAGCCCATGAACATCAATAAGGGAGGACAGATCTGCCTCATGACATTTGAACCAAGGCCTTAACGACGTTGTGCACTGGAACTCAAATAATAGAAAATTCCTTACTACTTACCAACAAGGGCAACGAGGTCCTGCGTGTTGAGTCCTTTATCAGCAAATTTTTGCTTCTGTACATCAACATATTCTCTAAAGGATGGTAGATTAACAGTGTCGGAAGCTTGCGAAACTCGGCCATCTCTTCTCCCAGTTGGTACTTGCCAGCTTATTCCTCTGGTTCACAAAAGCCCAAGAAAGGGAAAAAGGAGCCATAAGCTTGATGAAATATTGCTGAATTTACTTTAGCCAGCAAGGAAGGCATTCTTCACTCTCTGTATGTATGGAAAATGTGAAAAATACTTACAACAACGACTGCGTCCCTTGCAGCAAGAGCAAGGATATCAGCACAAGAGACAACACCGGGGCAAGCAGCTTCTAACTGAGTCTTCATCATCTATAACCTCGTAGCCCCTCAACAAAGAGTTTGGTGCTGCAGTCCTCTCTGTACCAGACCCACTTATGAGAACAGAGCCATCACAGCCACGGACGAAGCAATCATGAAAATGCATGCGGAGCGATAGTGGGGTTCGATTGGAAATGCGATTGAACGGCCGACCGGACGATGGATTCCACTCTCGAGCATGACGAGGAGTAGAAGCCGAGACGGGTGCCTTGGCCATAGATATTGGTCATAGCCAAGGTTAGTGTGAGAAGAAAAAGAAAAGCAGCACTACTGCTTGAAAGAAATCTCCATTGGGAAACAAGATTAGTAAGGGAATAAGAAGGTGAGTGAGGAGGGAATAGATGAGTGATGAGTGAGGAAATTGTAGGGTAATCGAGCCGCAGCGGAAGCGGATCTTACGTCGTGTATGTGTCAAATTCTCCCAAATTCTGTTTGCACGAGGAATAACCTTGCACTCACAAACACAAATATACAATAGAGTACAAGTAATTTAGCAATATAAACGAACAATTATTTATATCATGAGCAATCTACAAAAATACAGGAACACATACTACTAACCTGCGGCCTTTGTGCCCAAGTTCCTCCGTTCTTCGTAGAAAGTTATAATATGTCAGAGATCACTTAATTTGTAACCATTCGTGTGTGAATATGTGACTTGCTATACTCCACGAGTTAGCAATATCACTTCCATGCGATTCTCCGAAACTTTTCTTTTTGTATGATCTCCAAGATCAGATCTCACATAAAGCAAAAGCACTTTCTACAAGAATATTGAGAAGATGGTCTAAGGGAGAAGAAGAACCCCAAAAGGTAGGGGGACGTGAACAGTAAGGTCCCCCTTTATTTCCTCTTCACGGATCCCCATAATTGGGGAGTTACAACCCATCACACAGTTTCCAATTTGATAATTTCTAAATTGGTTATTTCCAATTTCGGTATTTCCGATTCGGATGATATACTCCAAATAATTCCATTTTTATGACCATTCTTCCAAAACGGTTACAAACAACAAAAGTGTCTCTTCCATCTAGTTGTGGGCCCACCTGGGCCCACGGAAGCCTAACCATCTCCACAAGTTCTCACACACAAGGGAGGGCCGACTCCTCTCAAAATATGACAACTAATATGGGACAAACCCATATCAATGTCTTACATCCCCCACTATGTGTTCTGTGTATTTGCGATCCAACAGTGACTCGTGCACTAGTCCTACCGTAATCCAAAACTATGAACATGTTTTATAAATAGATCCGTTGTTAAGGCCTTCGTTAACGGATCAGCTAACATCTCAACCGTAGGAAGATGACTCACTGTCAACTTTCCCCGTTGTAGCATGTCAAACACATAAAAGTAATGCACCTCTATGTGCTTAGCTCTGGAACTGATCTCCCCATTACGGAGTGTCGACACTGTTGCCAAATTATCACAATAAATTTGGACAGGAGCATCAGTCCATTGTTCTAGCTGTAACCCAGCTAGAAATTCTTTAATCCAAACTGCCTCGGAAGCTGCCAAACTGCATGCAACAAATTCAGCTTCCATCGTGGACTTAGTAACGCATTTCTGCTTCTTACTAGCTCATGCTACGGCGGCGCCACCAAGCATAAAAACATAACCGGCAGTGGATTTCCTGTCATCCTTACACCCGGCATAGTCCGAATCACTACAGCCTTCCAATGACAGGTTCTCGGCTTGATATGTGAGTTTCATATCCTTGGTACCCAACAGATATCTGAACACCCGCTTAATAGCCTGCCAGTGTTGCATACCTGGGTTAGCCTGATATCGACTCACAAGGCTTACTACAAAAGCCAAATCAGGTCGAGTGCAGTTCATGGCATACATCAAGCTGCCAATAGCCTGCGCATATGGTACAGATTGCATCTTTAGACGTTCCTCGTCTGATGCAGGTGCCATTCTCTCGGACAAAACTGCCCCTTTATAGATGGGCGAATCTATGGTCTTCCAACCAATCACGCCAAAGCGTTTCAATGCACTCTCAATGTACGATTCTTGATATATACTTAGCCTCCTCGCTTTTCTATCTCTCTCAATCTTCATCCCGAGGATGTAAGATGCTTCACCCATATCTTTCATTTCAAATTGGGTCTTGAGCCATTCTTTAAGACTGAGAATCATACTAGTGTCATTCCCCATCAATAATATGTCATCTACATATAGTGACAATATCATAAATCTACTCCCATCTCTAAAGGAGTATACACAATGGTCATAGTCATTGGCCACAAAGCCATATTCACTTATCACCTTGTGAAAAGTGAAATACCATTGTCTTGGCAATTGTTTCAGTCCATACAATGATTTAATAAGTTTGCACACCTTAGTTTCCTCCCCGGAAATAACAAACTGATTGGTTGAATTTTTTACTATTTACTCGCAATCGCACGAGACTCAGTATAGTCTAGTGGAAACGAGGTCGAACCCAAAGGACTTGAAAGATTAATCTAATTCTAATGAAAGATTGAATTTTATGATTTTAATTAACTAAAGAAATAAATTTTACTGAAAAATCAAATGAATAAGAATATCAAAGCGTCGAATCCACCACTAAACATGCAATTACTACTCTCAATTATTATTTCCACAAATTGATATGATATAGTAATTTATGTTCTTGGCCGGACACACAAATTACCAGTGAATGAACTATACGTTCTTGGCCAGACACGAAAAATTCATCCACTATAAATTAATACAATTAACTCTATCCTTGGCCGGGCATAGAATCAATCATAATCCTGTTATTATCTAGACACAGGAAATATCAAGATCAAATTCCATTAATCATTCATTAAGTCTTGGTCAAAGCACTTAAGAAAATAACAATAATGAAATCGCATTAAGAATAATCATATCAAATTTTACAAAATTAAACAATAAGAGTAGCAAATACAAATTTAGGGCTTCTTCTAGCCTTGATAAGAAAATTAGCTAGACATCGAATAACAGAAAGAAGAAGCCTAATTTGTCGGATTCATCGAAACACTGCTAACAAAATCACTATTCATAGTACTGTAGCAATTTCACTGTTCATGTGCACTATTCATCGTCCCTTCCAATTCACAGGCACTGTAGTACTGTTATGATATCACTGTAGCAGTTCGAAATAATTGTGCAATTCGTCCAAAATCCGGCCTTTATCCTCTCCTCCTCACCTCCGGCCAATCCTAGTCTTCTTTTGGTAGAAACCTCGCCGGAATCCAGCCTGAACAGCACCCAAAGGCTCGGCTTTTCCGGCCGAAATTCCTCTTCCAAAGCTCTGTTTTTTTTTCTGTTTTTCCGACGGCTCTCTGTCAAAAGTTCTGTATCGTTCTCTTTCGGCCAGCTCTGTGTTTTATAGATGATTCCAGTAGGTTTCCACTCCTCAAACGCCTCTGTCGATCTTACCCAAATCGAGCACAATTTAGAGGGGAAGCTTTCCTATTTCACCACGATCCTCCATTTTACTTTCTTGATTGAACACGCCCCTGTTCCGGCCTGCCGTGAGCCTATCGGTCTGTTCATCATCATCAAGCTCTTCGCCGTCGCCAAGCTTCACCTTCTCCGGCGCCGTCGAGCTCTCCGCTACAGTCGACTCCGGCGTCGCCCTTCCTTCCGTCAATTCTGCTTGCCCATGGCTGTCGTCGCCCGCAAGTTCTCCGCCATGATCATCGCCGCTGTCTGCAGTCGACCCCGGCGTCGCCACAACTGTCACTGTCGCCGGACCTCACCGTCCCTCGATCTCCCATCCAGCTCGAGCAAAACAGAGTATCGCCTCTGTTCTGTTTCTGGACGAAAGGCCCAAGCATTAGCTCGGGCCGGTTTTTTTTTTTTCTTTTAACTGAACCGGTTCATATTTCTTTTCTTTCTTTTTTTTTCTTTATTAAACTAAAAACCCGTTGTATCGATCTCATCCATCCAATCTCATCTTGACGGTTCTTCTCTTTAATCGTGTCTCTTTTGCGTGTAATATTTCAAATGATCATAACTTTTTACTCAGAACTCCGAATTGCGAACAGTTAGTGGCGTTGGAAAGCTAACTTCGTGTACTTTAACATAAAGTTTAAATCAGTTCCATCAGAGATATGCAATCGAAGTAATTAATATTCAATCATTAGAATCGTGTTTCACCCTATTTCTGCGTTTTACTCTTGTTTCCTATAAAAATCAAAAACTATATTAAAGTAGCATAAATTCTAATCTAATACTAGCATAAACATAAGTTTAAGAGATAATAAAATGTATATTTCATGTATAGATCACACCCCCAAACTTAGATTTTGCTAGTCCCTAGCAAAACAAAACAAAATAAAATCAAACAAACTAAGGAAACTAATGCATAAAAGTAAACACCACTTTCGTAGGGAACACGATTGCATTGAGCGTATGCAACAAGCCGTTAAACCTCTAGGTGTCTCTAGTAGGACGAGTGTTGTCTCGTGAGCGTTTGCAGTCATGCTACCCACAAACATGTATTTGTGAAACTAATTAACCTAAGTGCAAAAACAAAAATAAAATAAAAGCAATGCAAAACTATTATCCCGACAAATGCAAACTACAATGCTTAAGAGAATTAACCACACGTACTTGGTTCATAATCAACAGGAATATAGAAGCCTTCAAGTAAGTGATTTTATTCCACACTTTTATCTTGGAAATTTCTGCTCAAATATAATATAGCGTGATACTATAGATAGTAAAAAGTGTAGAACATTGTAGCAATACATTCTAAATTTCTATTTTACACATATCCAGTGTTATCCATTAACCAAAGAACATCAGAATCTACATAGTCATCCCAATCTTTTGGTTCATGATAGCACAAATGCCTGCGCGCCTCATTCGGGTCCAACATTCTAGATTTGAGAGGATAATACACCACAGACTTCTTTTTTTTTACGAGACTGTGTAAGGCCTGACTTCAAGATGCTTAGGTTTACCAATGACTCAGGCCAATGACTCCCAGCCAGTTGGCTTAGGGATTAGGTTTTAAGAGATCGCTTCGGGCCCGAACATCAGCCTAAGTTAATCCTATAAAGTCAAGCAGCCCCTTTTTTGTTTCATTTTGTTTTCATTTTTTCTTTCTTTCACATTTTTTTTATTTTTCATTTTCAGCATTCATATTTTTCAGCACATCTTTATTCCGTCCAGGTTGTATTATACTCTCAACCTATTTTCGGTTCCAGCCCTTGACATAGCCAAGTAAATGGTCTATCATGATCTTTTAAGCTCAAAGAACAACTACATATCACCCAATGACTCTGACTAAAGACATCCCACTGAAGATTAGTATTCAACAAATCTCTAGAGGGTATTACTTTATGTAACTAGTGTGTGGAGTGAGTTTTATTAGTTCAAGCACCTGATCCAAGAGGACTGTAACAGAAAGATACTGCTCAGTTAAGTTCTCTATCCTCCAGTACACTTACTCACACTTCCAATGTAAATTAATCTCTTAAGAATTGTAACATGCATCATCACGGGATAAACTATCAAAACCTAGGAAAAATACTAACAAACAACCTAAAAACTATTTTTTTCGTTTTTTTTTAATAAACGAAAATAGATAATAAGGAATTGCATAAACAAAAATAGATAATAAGGAAACAAAATAACACTTCTTCTTTTCTACACCCCCAAACCTAAACTAAACATTGCCCTCAATGTTTACCAAAACAATACTACAATGAATAGTAAAAGAAAAGAAGTGAGGAAAGAAGTCACCTGAATGGAGAGCCTCATTGTAGATGTAAAGCATGAAACACATAAGCGAAGAAGGAGGAGATAATATAAATATGGAAAGAATTAAATACACCCCCAAACCTCAACTGTAGCATCCCCACATAGGTAATAAATAACCTACAATAAAAATAAAAACAAAAATAGATAAGAAACAAGAAAATAAAATTTGGGTTGCCTCCCAAGAGCGCTAAGTTTTACGTCTTCAGCCAGATGTAGTCCTTCAATTCACTCAGGGTAAACAGGATCGTTAAAATAATCAGTGGTTCCATCAGCATCTGCAACTCCCTCTAAATATGGTTTTAATCGCTGGCCATTTACCGTGAATGTATTACCGGATTTAGGGTTGTGAATGTCAACGGCACCATGAGGAAACACCTTAGCCACAGTAAAAGGACCAGACCATTTAGAGCGCAGTTTGCCAGGAAAAAGATGCAATCTTGAATTATAAAGCAAAACTTTTTGAGCAGGATGAAAGGATTTCCGAAGAATGGATTTATCATGAATTAGTTTAGTCCGTTCTTTATAAAGTTTTGCACTCTCATAAGCATCGAGTCGCATTTCTTCCAATTCATTAAGTTGCAATTTACGTTCTGATCCTGCTTTATGCATATCAAAATTCAAAGCCTTGATTGCCCAATAGGCACGGTGCTCTAACTCCACTGGTAAGTGACAAGCTTTCCCAAAAACGAGTCGATAAGGCGACATACCAATGGGAGTTTTGTACGCAGTCCTGTAAGCCCACAAAGCATCATTTAAGCGCAAGGACCAATCTTTCCTATCGGGTCTAACAGTTTTCTCAAGAATATTTTAATTTCCCGATTAGACAATTCCAACTGACCACTTGTTTGGGGATGATATGGAGTGGCAACCTTATGGGTAATAGAGTACTTTTTCAGCAAAGCTTCAAAAGATCTGTTACTAAAATGAGTGCCTCCATCACTAATAAAAGCTCGTGGGGTCCCAAAGCGACAAAATATGTTATCTTTTAAAAATTTTACCACAACCTTATGATCATTTGTCTTAGTTGCAATTGCTTCGATCCATTTAAAAACATAATCTACAGCAACCAAAATGTAAATGTGCCCAAAGGATTGTGGAAAGGGTCCCATGAAGTCAATTCCCCAAACATCAAACAATTCTACGACCAAAATGGGTTGGAGAGGCATCATATCTTGTCGATAGATAGATCCTAACCTTTGACATCTATCACAAGATTTGAAAAACTCATGAGCATCCTTAAATAAGGTTGGCCAATAAAATCCACTCTGCAAAATCTTGGCAGCAGTTTTCTTTCCCCCAAAATGTCCCCCGCATGCTTAAGAATGACAAGAATGTAAAATGTTTTGAATCTCATTCTCAGGCACACACCGTCGAATCACCTGGTCCGAACATATTTTAAATAGGTACGGATCATCCCAAAAGTAAGATTTAACCTTAGAAAAGAATAGATCTTTGTCATGTTTGGTCCAATGGGATGGAATCTGACCTATGGCAAGGTAGTTCACAATGTTGGCAAACCAAGGTGTTTTAATTTGGGAAATGGAAAACAATTGTTCGTCAGGAAAAGAATCATGTAGTGGCTCTTCATCTTTAGATGTTTCAACAAGGATTCTAGAGAGATGATCGGCTACTACATTCTCAACACCTTTTTGATCTCGGATTTCATAATTAAATTCTTGTAAAAGTAAAATCCGTCTTATCAATCGAGGCTTGGTGTCTTTCTTGGATAAGAGATGTTTTAACGCAGCATGGTCAGAGAAAATGATGATTTTAGAACCTAAAAGGTAGGATCTAAATTTTTCCAAGGCATAAACTACCGCTAGAAGTTCCTTCTCCGTAGTGGTGTAATTCAATTGAGCATCAGAAAGGGTCTTACTAGCATAATATATGACATGGGGAACCTTATTCACTCTCTGACCTAGGACAGCACCAATGGCATAGTCTGAAGCATCACACATGATTTCAAAGGGAAGAGAGTAGTCAGGGGGCTGGATGATAGGAGCAGTAGACAATAAGGTACGAAGAGTGTCAAAAGCTTGCCTACATGCATCATCAAACACAAAAGGCATATCTTGGGCTAGGAGATTGCCTAAGGGACGAGCAATCTTACTAAAGTCTTTAATGAACCGCCTATAAAAGCCTGCGTGACCAAGGAACGATCTAACATGCTTCACCGAAGATGGTGGAGGTAGATGAGTGATGAGATCGACCTTGGCTTTGTCGACTTCAATTCCCCTTTTTGAGACTATATGTCCCAAAACAATTCCCTCTTGCACCATGAAATGGCTTTTTTCCCAGCTCAAGACAAGATTTTTCTCTTCACAACGCTTGAGCACTAATGACAGATTATGGAGACATTCATCAAATGATGGACCAAATACAGAGAAATCATCCATGAACACTTCTAAAAATTCGTCTACCATATCAGAGAAGATGGCTAGCATGCACCGTTGAAAGGTGGCAGGTGCATTAATAGCCCAAAAGGCATTCTTCGATAAGCAAAGGTACCGAAAGGACAAGTAAAAGTAGTCTTCTCTTGATCTGCCGGAAATACTAGGACTTGGTTATATCCAGAGTAACCATCAAGAAAACAATAAAATTGTTGACTTGCTAGTTTCTCTAAGATTTTCTGAATGAAGGGTAATGGAAAGTGGTCTTTTCTAGTTTTTGTGTTTAATTTTCTATAATCAATACACACTCTCCACCCAGTGGTTTCACGGGTTTGGACTAACTCTCCAACAGAATTCTGCTTCACTGTGATGCCAGACTTTTTAGGCACAACTTGTACAGGGCTGACCCACTCACTATCAGAAATGGGGTAGATGATACCCACATCTAGCAGTTTCAAAATCTCTTTCTTGACTACATCCCTCATGTTGGGATTCAATCTCCGCTGATTCTCTCTTGAAGGTTTAACATTATCCTCTAAATAAATTCGATGCATACATATCGAAGGATCAATGCCTCTTAAATCAGCAACAGTCCACCCTATGTCTCTCCTATGCTCAACTAGAATCCTAAGCAGTTGACTCTCCTGACCGCTAGACAAGCTAGATGAAATGATGATGGGAAGAGTATCATTAGGACCTAGACAAGCGTACTTGAGGGTACTTGGAAGTGGCTTCAACTCAAGTTGAGAAGGAGACTTAATGGAAGGTTGGAGTGATGGACTGGAAGATATTGGTAAAGGCTCTACTCTATTTCTATAAGGAAAATAGTCATGATAGGGAGGTGAGGCTGACATAGCATGGGTTTCTTCAATGTGTGGCTCTAAGTCAGAATCATCTAGCCCTAAAGAGAGTAGAGTAAGATCTTGAGCATCAGGCATGAACTCATTCAAAAGTGTCCCTTCCATAAGATCATCAATTTCATCAACAAGAGGCTCTTGCTCACTTTCAGTGGCTCCTTGGTTTGAAGCTTGGAACACATTTAATATGATCTTCATATTTCCAAAAGACATCTCCATCATTCCAGATCGACATTGAATACATGCATTGGCCGTCGCTAAGAAAGGGCGGCCTAAAATAACTGGAATGGTGTGAGAAGTATTAGACTCATGTTCCATGTCCAAGACCAAGAAGTCAACTGGAAAGAAAAATTTCTCTACCCCAACTAAAACATCTTCAAGAAGGCCACGGGGTTTTCTAACGGATCTATCAGTTAATTGCAAAGTAGCCGATGTTGGTTGCAAGTTCCCTAAACCTAATTTCTCATATACTGAGTAGGATAATAGGTTGACACTAGCACCCAAATCTAAACGAGCCCTGTGAATGATATGGTCACCAATGACACATGAAATGGTAGGTGTGCCAGGGTCTTTAAATTTCGGTGGTGTGTCGTGTTTCAGAATAGAACTAATTGCTCAGTAAGAAAGACCTTTTTAGAAATGTGAGTCCTAGACTTCCGCTTTTGTGTACACAAGTCTTTGAGAAATTTGGCATAGGCGGGCATTTGTTGAATGGCTTCTAGGAGTGGAAGATTAATTTTAACTTGTTTGAAGGTTTCTAGCACTTCATCCATCCTAGCTTTGTTTTTATTGAAAGGGGAAGGCATTTCTAAGCATTGAGAAAATGGAGCATGGGGTACATAAGGTACCTCATGATTGGCCTTAGACTTGGTTCCCGAAGAAGACTCAGAAGGAGAAACAATGTCCTTCTGTTTTGACTAATTCGAATTAGGTGGCGTCTCTAAGGTTTCATCATTCTCTAGATTGCTTATTTTTCCCTGATCCTTATCTTCTCTCACCTCAACACCAACCGGGTTTTCAATTTATTTCCCAGTCCGTAGGGATGTTATAGCTTGAACATGCTCATTGGAAGTAGTTTGTTGTTCAACCAAAAACTGACCCTTCGGATTATTCATTGGTTGACTAGGCAATCGACCCTCTTCTCTCTTACTCATCGAATTAGCTAATTGGCCTATTTGAGATTCTAGTTTGGCTATGGATTGAGTATGAGAATGCACAAGTTGAGCTTGTGATTGTGCCTGGGCTTGAATACTCTGTAGAGCAGACAAGACTTTATCCTCAAATTCTAAATTTCTAGAGGGTTGTGAAAATTAGGAAGGCATAGTAGCTTATGAAAAACCTGGTGGGTTATTTTGAAAGTTGGCTCTTTGGGGTGGATTAAAAGGAACACCCTGGTTCTGTGGACGCCAAGAAAAATTTGGGTGATTCCTCCACCCCGGGTTATATGTGTTGGAGAACGGATCATTGCCTGTTCGAGCATAAGTTTGGGCAGCATTGACATGCTCCTGAACAAGCTATGGGAATTGTGGGGTAGATGGGCACTCTAAGATAGAATTCATGGGACTTAAGCATAAAACGTATGCTTCTTGAGTGTGTGCAGGGGTTTGTGACTTCAAGCTCAAGATTTGATCTATCTTCCTAGATAATGTAGCAACTTGGTTAGAAAGATCATCTGTTTGTTTCACTTCATACATACCACCTTTAGAGAGGGTAGAAGAAGAAGAATCATTTAAATTCCTATTAGCCATCGTATGTTGCAACGAATTTTCACTCAAGTTTTCAAAAAGTTCCCACGCTTCATTTTCATTTTTTAATAGAAAAGTGCCTTCACATTAAGCATCTACAAGGTGACGATTCTGCTTAGTCAAACCTCTATAAAATCTCTGCATTAACTGCCATCTAGGTACGGCATGATGAGGACACTTCCTAAGGAGGTCCTTGAGTCTATCCCAGCTCTCATGAAACTGCTCAGTCGGCTGTTGGGTAAAGGTAGTAAGGGCATCTCTCATTTGGTTTGTTTTACCTATGGGAAAGTATTTCTTAAGGAAATCTTGTTGCATTTTTGCCCACCAGGTAATGGATTCGGGTTCAAGAGAGTAGAGCCATTCTTTAGCCTTATCCTTAAGGGAAAATGGGAATAGTCTCAGTCTTACCGCATCATCTGTAAGATTATTCAGTTTAAAAGTTGTGCAGATTTCTAGGAATTCATCTACATGCCTATATGGATCTTCGTGATTTCGCCCATAAAATGATGGTAACATCTGTATTGTGTTGGGCTTAATCTCAAAGTTACCGGCTGTTGCAGCCGGCACTTGAATACAGGACAGAGATATATAGGCATTTGGAGTGTAGTATTCTTTCAGGGTTTTCAGATTTTCATCGGCCATTTCAAACAAGGGGTTGGTTATACTTAATTGGCCTCTTTGGTTTTGTGTGAAGGTTCTCTCAATTTCACCGTCAAAGGCCTCTAAGTCTTCACCCAATGACCTACGCCCTTGCATAAACTAATCACGCAACAAAAATAACAAAAATCACGCAACACTCAAATTAAACTAAAAAGAGAGAGGTAATAGATGACAAACAGTGGGAAAGGATGGCCTTTCCGCGTTGGCGAGAAATCCACGTGTCGCTTTTTACCTCTGCAATGTGATTCCTACAAAGACAAGAAAATAAAATATTAAAAATCCTACCAAGAAATGTCGAAACTAATTAGAATTAAATTAAACCGTTACCAAGTCCCCAGCAATGGCGCCAATTGATTGGTTGAATTTTTTACTATTTACTCGCAATCGCACGAGACTCAGTATAGTCTAGTGGAAACGAGGTCGAACCCAAAGGACTTGAAAGATTAATCTAATTCTAATGAAAGATTGAATTTTATGATTTTAATTAACTAAAGAAATAAACTTTAATGAGAAATCAGATGAATGAGAATATCAAAGCGTCGAATCCACCACTAAACATGCAATTACTACTCTCAATTATTATTTCCACAAATTGATATGATATAGTAATTTATGTTCTTGGCCGGACACACAAATTACCAGTGAATGAACTACACGTTCTTGTCCAGACACGAAAAATTCATCCACTATAAATTAATACAATTAACTCTATCCTTGGCCGGGCATAGAATCAATCATAATCCTGTTATTATCTAGACACAGGAAATATCAAGATCAAATTCCATTAATCATTCATTAAGTCTCGGTCAAAGCACTTAAGAAAATAATAATAATGAAATCGCATTAAGAATAATCATATCAAATTTTACTAAATTAAACAAATAAGAGTAGCAAATACAAATTTAGGGCTTCATCTAGCCTTGATAAGAAAATTAGCTAGACATGGAATAAGAGAAAGAAGAAGCCTGATTTGTCAGATTCATCGAAACACTGCTAACAAAATCACTATTCATAGTATTGTAGCAATTTCACTGTTCATGTGCACTATTCATCGTCCCTTCCAATTCATAGGCACTGTAGTACTATTATGATATCACTGTAGCAGTTCGAAATAATTATGCAATTCGTCCAAAATCCGGCCTTTATCCTCTCCTGCTCACCTCCGGCCAACTCCCAGTCTTCTTTCGGTAGAAACCTCGCCGGAATCCGGCCTGAACAGCACCCAAAGGCTCGGCTTTTCCGGCCGAAATTCCTCTTCCAAAGCTCTGTTTTTTTTTCTGTTTTTTCGGCGGCTCTCTATCAAAAGCTCTGTGTCGTTCTCTTTCGGCCAGCTCTGTGTTTTATAGATGATTCCAGTAGGTTTCCACTCCTCAAACGCCTCTGTCGATCTTACCCAAATCGAGCACAATTCAGAGGGGAAGCTTTCCTATTTCAGCACGATCCTCCATTTTACTTTCCCGATTGAACACGCCCCTGTTCCGGCCTGCCGTGAGCCTATCGGTCTGTTCATCATCATCAAGCTCTTCGCCGTCGCCAAGCTTCACCTTCTCCGGCGCCGTCGAGCTCTCCGCTACAGTCGACTCCGGCGTCGCCCTTCCTTCCATCAATTCTGCTCGCCCATGGCTGTCGTCGCCCGCAAGTTCTCTGCCATGATCATCGCCGCTGTCCGCAGTCGACCCCGGCGTCGCTACAACCGTCGCCAGACCTCACCGTCCCTCGATCTGTCGTCCAGCTCGTGCAAAACAGAGTATCGCCTCTGTTCTGTTTCTGGACGAAAGGCCCAAGCTTTAGCTCGGGCCGGTTTTCTTTTTCTTTTTCTTTTAACTGAACCGGACCGGATAATGAACCGGTTCATATTTCTTTTCTTTCTTTTTTTTCTTTATTAAACTAAAAATCCGTTGTATCGATCTCATCCATCCAATCTCATCTTGACGGTTCTTCTCTTTAATCGTGTCTCTTTCGCGTGCAATATTTCAAATGATCATAACTTTTTACTCAGAACTCCGAATTGCGAACAGTTAGTGGCATTGGAAAGCTGACTTCGTGTACTTAAACATGAAGCTTAAATCAGTTCCATCAGAGATATGCAATCGAAGTAATTAATATTCAATCATTAGAATCGCATTTCACCCCATCTCTGCGTTTTACTCTTGTTTCCTATAAAAACCAAAAACTATATTAAAGTAGCATAAATTCTAATCTAATACTAGCATAAACATAAGTTTAAGAGATAATAAAATGTACATTTCATGTATAGATCACAAACGCCTCGGGTTGTTCCATGTAAATCTCCTCCTCTAAATCACCATTTAGGAAGGCAGTCTTTACATCCATCTGGTGTAACTCTAAATCTAAGTATGACACAATTGTCAACAAACATCGGATCGAGATGAACCTAGATACAGGAGAATACATCTCCTTGAAGTCTATGCCCTCTACTTATGTGAAACCTTTCGCCACAAGTCTAGCTTTGTACTTCTCTATTGATCCATCAGCTTTGAGCTTCTTCTTGAAGATCCACTTACACCCTATGGGTTTCTGTTCGTCTGGTAAGTCAACAATCTCCCAGACTTTGTTCCTCAAGATCGAATCCATTTCCTCTTGAATAGCCTTTTGCCATTCCTTGGAATCTGGACTACACATAGCCGTCTCAAACGCAACTGGATCACTGAGTACAGGTTCATCTACCGATATCTCATCTTCACCAAGTATGGCATAGTAATCCTTCAACAAAACAGAAGGTCTACGCTCTCTTGATGCTCGAGTTTCAACATCCTCATTGGATGTGTTACCTATCACTTGTTCATTACTAGTGACAGTAACTTTCTCTTTTTGTATCTCAAAGAGTTCCACTTTCTGACTAGGAGTTTTAAGGTCTATATCTTCCTCAAGAAAATAAGCATCTCTAGACTCTATAACCCCCACTGTCCCATCATCATGGTGTACTACAAATTGATACCCTTTCGAATGGTCACAATAACCAATAAAATTACATTTTATGGTCTTGGGATCCAACTTAGTTCTTAGTTGATCAGGTACCCTCACATGGGCCTTTGACCCCCACACTCTCAAGTTCGAAAAGTTTGGACGTCTTCCCGTCCATAACTCATATGGGGTCAATTTGATCGACTTAGAAGGTGTTCGATTTAGTACATAGACAGCGGTGTCTAGTGCTTCGCCCCAAAAATGCGTTCCTAGTTCAGAGTGGTTTAACATGACCTTACCATGTCCATCAATGTCCTATTACGTCTTTTAGCGACTCCATTCTGCTGAGGGGTATACGGTAAATTATATTGATGCACTATTCCTTGGTTTGTACAATAGTCCTTGAACAAATCAGATGTGTACTCACCACCTCTGTCTGTTTTCAGAACTTTAATCTTCCGTCCTAATTGGTTCTCAACCTCAGCCTTAAATTCCTTGAATTTTTCTAAGGCATCGGAGTTTCTAGATAACAAGTACACATAACCATATCTCGAATAGTCATCTATGAACATAATAAAGTACATCATTCCCCTTTGAGTCTTGACGTTTATAGGCCCACAAATATCTGAGTGAATGACCTCTAAAAGGTCAATTGCTCGTTTCCCTTTTGGAAAGGGTTGCCTAGTCATTTTGCCAGATAAACAATCTTCACACACACGTAAATTATCACTTATTCTAGGTAGTAACCCACTACCTGACATTCGGTGTAATTTTGTGGCATTCACATGACCCAGGCGTAAGTGCCACAATAATGCATTATCCACATAACAAGTCATTGGAAACATCAAGTTTGAATAAACCATCCACAAGTGAAGCAGTAAATAAAACATTATTCTTCTGTCCCACAGTTCCCTTGCCACCTTTGAACCGGACTTCAAATCCCTTTTGAGTCAACAAAGGAATTGAAATCAGATTCCTACGAATAGTAGGTACAAACAAGACATCTGTGAGAACCAGAGTGTTTCCTCCTAAAAGAGGAACACGAATAGAGCCAATCCCCAGCACGTCACAATAGGTGTTATTCCCCATGTAGATCTTGTGCTCTCTGGGACTAATCTCTTTCATCTCAGCAAAAGACTCCTTTGCCATGGCCACATGATGGGTTGCAGCCGAGTCAAGCCACCAACCTCTAGTGTTAGTGTTCACAATCAGTGCCTCAGAAATCATACACACTATGTCCTTTCCTCCACCCTGCTGTTTCTTTTTCTCGTTGCCCTGGGAGCCATTAGGACAGTTCCTGCTAAAGTGACCCATCTGGCCACAAGTAAAGCAGGCTCACTTCTTCTTGTTTTTGGCCTTTTCTCCACCTTAGAATTGAGGCTTCTTTCCTTTCCTCTTGAAGTTCTTCTTTGAGGTGCCTGCATAGGACCCACCTTTCTTAGAGCCAACATGGTGAGCAAGGTCGGCAGATGCATTAGAGGCCCTCATATGCTCTCTCCTTTCCTACTCCAAGCCCAGCTTGGCAGTAAGGTCATCGAGAGTGAGTTTCTTGTCACTCAGGTTCAACACCACCACAACTGCTTCCCATGATGGAGGGAGGCTAGTGAGTATCGTAGACACTTGGACCCCCAATGAAATTGGATCTCCAAGCATCTCCAACTCACTAGCTATAATGGTCATGGCATTTATGTGCTCAAGCACATTCTTGCCCTCCTCCATCCTCATGTTGGTATAGCGAGTGTGGAGCAACCTGATGTGTGCCTCAGTATGCTCTCCATACCTCCTCTCAATGGCCTCATACATTTCTTTGGCCGTTTTGTGCTTCTCAAAAAGCAACTCCATCGTAGGCTCCATAAAGGTAAGCATCGTGGTCCTTGCTCGTGCATCCTCCATCTTGAACTTCTCGTACTCTCTCTTTTGAGCAGCAGTACTATGTTCACCCGAAGGTTCAACAACTTGGTCCAACAAATGACCCAAGTCATCTAGGAACAGAATGTGATGGATGCGCCTTTTTCAGATAACAAAATTGGTGGCATTCAACTTTTCAGTCTTTGCCAACTCACTGGAGACCATACGGGAAGCCATTGCAACTTTTATGAAATCAGCAAGTGTCGCAATCAAATTGAAGATAAATATCTACAGTCAATGGAATTGGACAATAAGTGTTAACCAACACAGTTTGAATCACTAAATAACTATCAATAATTAGATAATTAAGTGGCACAAAATACTGCTTCAAAATAAATAATTTTTCAAATCTTTTTCCGCCGATCGATCGTGTCAAAATACCCAATCGATCGCTTCTCCGATCGATCGCGTCAATCTCACCGATCGATCGCAGCCACAAGCCGCTGGAAACTTTGCACAACTTACAGTAGATACAATCGATCGTGTATTCAGCCGATCGATCGCTCTGCTTGTAATGATATATTCAATCGTAAGCCCGATCGATCGCGTTTACAAGCCGATCGATCACTTCGATTGTTGCACAAAAATAAATTTTTCCAGTAGATACGATCGATCGCAAACACTGCCGATCGATCGTTTCTCTCTTTGAAGCGACGTTTTTAGTAACTACGATCGATCGCGAACGGCGCCGATCGATCGTTACCAGTCGTCTTCTTCGTTAGAAAACCTTTAGCGATCGATCGTGTCTGTTAGCCGATCGATCGCCAAATCGAAAAATGCGATTTTTAATATTTTGATTACTCAGAATTCCTCACAGATTTTTGGGAATTCTCACAACATACATGAATCGTGGCTCCGATACCACTGTAGGGTAATCGAGCCGCAGCGGAAGCGGATCTTACGTCGTGTATGTGTCAAATTCTCCCAAATTCTATTTGCATGAGGAATAACCTTACACTCACAAACACAAATATACAATAGAGTACAAGTAATTTAGCAATATAAACGAACAATTATTTATATCATGAGCAATCTACAAAAATACAGGAACACATACTACTAACCTGCGGCCCTTGTGCCCAAGTTCCTCCATTCTTCGTAAAAAATTATAATATGTCAGAGATCACTTAATTTGCAACCGTTCGTGTGTGAATATGTGACTTGCTATACTCCACGAGTTAGCAATATCACTTCCTTGCGATTCTCCGAAGCTTTTCTTTTTGTATGATCTCCAAGATCAAATCTCACATAAAGCAAAAGCACTTTCTTCAAGAATATGGAGAAGATGGTCTAAGGGAGAAGAAGAAGAACCCCAAAAGGTAGGGAGACGTGAACAGTAATGTCCCCCTTTATTTTCTCTTCACGGATCCCTATAATTGGGGAGTTACAATCCATCATGCAGTTTCCAATTTGATAATTTCTAAATTGGTTATTTCCAATTTCGGTATTTCCGATTCGGATGATATACTCCAAATAATTCCATTTTTATGACCATTCTTCCAAAACGGTTACAAACAACAAAAGTGTCTCTTCCATCTAGTTGTGGGCCCACCTGGGCCCACGGAAGCCTAACCATCTCCACAAGTTCACACACACAAGGGAGGGCCGACTCCTCTCAAAATATGACAACTAATATGGGACAAACCTATATCAATGTCTTACAAAAATGACTAGTATTTATAAGCTTCTCAAGTCAAATGATTAACATCAGAAGAGTTGAGAAGCGCATGTAAGCATTTGGATCTACATTTGAAAATTTGGAGTCTAAGATGAGCTGGAGGACATGTCGGTGTCTTTGTTTTGTTGCTCAAATTGGAGTCCGACATTTACGTTGCATGGAAAGGTTGAAACTCGAGAAAAGGTTGGATACATCAATATCCGCGTAAGGTCAGGTTAATGTCTGATGGGTAATCGAGCCGCAACGGAAGCGAATTTAGGATCTTTATCCGTTTGATGTGGGTTCTCAAAAATTAGATTTTTCCTTAAATCAACAAATAAAGCTCAAAGATTATCAAATTGGAATCACTAACCTTCGGCCTTTGTGCCTACGAATCACTCCACGGATTAGAATATGTCCGAGAACACCAAATCCCTCACCGATCGAGTGTAGAACGTTGTGAAAAGCTAGATTCTCCGAATTAGCTTTTTCACCCAACGAAATCAAGATCACCAAAACCAAATCGATTTCAACCAAAAGTTGCCCTTTTACTTGGCATTGAGGGCGTCCCCTCTATTGGCCTTAAAAGGGGCGAAAATCAGTTACAAAATCATGCCTTTTCGGTTTCCCGAAATTGCTCAACTGTTTTCCAAGATGGTGACTCTTATTTGACAATTCCATTTTGGTCGTACCAAAATAGCTAATTCCAAATAAGTGATTTCCGGATCGGTGATGATTACAGTGTCTCTTCCAATTTAGTGTGGACCGGGCCCACGGAAGCCTAACTACTCCACATGCCTACACTTGCACGAGAGAGCCGACTCCTCTAAATCAAGACAAGTAAAATGGGACAAGAACCCATATTTACTTACATCCCCCGCTATGGGTTCTTTGTTCATATTTGCGATCCACAGTGACTCGTGCACTAGTCCTGTCGTAATCCAAAACTATGAACATGTTTTACAAATAGATCCGTCGTTAAGGCCTTCGTTAACGGATCAGCTAACATCTCAACCGTAGGAAGATGACTCACCGTCAACTTTCCCCGTTGTAGCATGTCAAACACATAAAAGTAATGCACCTCTATGTGCTTAGCTCTTGAACTGATCTCCCCATTACGGAGTGTCGACACAGTTGCCAAATTATCACAATAAATTTGGACAGGAGCATCAGTCCACTGTTCTAGCTGTAACCCAGCTAGAAACTCTTTAATCCAAACTGCCTCGGAAGCTGCTAAACTGCATGCAACAAACTCAGCTTCCATCGTGGACTTAGTAACGCATTTCTGCTTCTTACTAGCCCATGCCACGGCGCCGCCACCAAGCATAAAAACATAACCGGCAGTGGATTTTCTGTCATCCTTACACCCGGCATAGTCTGAATCACTATAGCCTTCCAATGACATGTTCTCAGCCTGATATGTGAGTTTCATATCCTTGGTACCCAGCAAGTATCTGAACACCCGCTTTATAGCTTGCCAGTGTTGCATACCTGGGTTAGCCTGATATCGACTCACAAGGCTTACTACAAAAGCCAAATCAGGTCGAGTGCAGTTCATGGCATACATCAAGCTGCCAATAGCCTGCGCATATGGCACAGATTGCATCTTCAGACGTTCCTCGTCTGATGCAGGTGCCATTCTTTCAGACAAAACTGTCCCTTTATAAATGGGCGAATCTATGGTCTTCCAACCAAGTACGTCAAAGCGTTTCAATACACTCTCAATGTACGATTCTTGAGATATACTTAGCCTCCTCGCTTTTCTATCTCTCTCAATCTTCATCCCGAGGATGTAAGATGCTTCACCCATATCTTTCATTTCAAATTGGGTCTTGAGCCATTCTTTAAGACTGAGAATCATACTAGTGTCATTCCCCATTAATAATATGTCATCTACATATAGTGACAATATCATAAATCTACTCCCATCTCTAAAGGAGTATACACAATGGTCATAGTCATTGGCCACAAAGCCATATTCACTTATCACCTTGTGAAAAGTGAAATACCATTGTCTTGGCGACTGTTTCAGTCCATACAATGATTTAATAAGCTTGCACACTTTAGTTTCCTCTCCGGAAACAACAAACCCCTCGGGTTATTCCATGTAAATCTCCTCCTCTAAATCACCATTTAGGAAGGCAGTCTTTACATCCATCTGGTGCAACTCTAAATCTAAGTATGACACAATTGCCAACAAACATCGGATTGAGATGAACCTGGACACAGGAGAATAAGTCTCCTTGAAGTCTATGCCCTCTACTTGTATGAAACCTTTCGCCACAAGTCTAGCTTTGTACTTCTCTATTGATCCATCGGCTTTGAGCTTCTTCTTGAAGATCCACTTACACCCAATGGGTTTCCGTTCGTCTGGTAAGTCAACAATCTCCCAAACTTTGTTCTTCAAGATTGAATCCATTTCCTCTTGAACAGCCTTCCGCCATTCCTTGGAATCTGGACTACACATCGCCTGCTCAAATATGATTGGATCACTAAGTACAGGTTCATCTATCGATATCTCATCTTCACCAAGCATGGCATAGTAATCCTTCAACAAAATCGAAGGTCTACGCTCTCTTGATGCTCGAGTTTCAACATCCTCATTGGATGTGTTACCTATCACTTGTTCATTACTAGTGACAGTAACTTTCTCTTTCTCAATTTCAAAGAGTTCCACTTTCTGACTAGGAGTTTTAAGGTCTATATCTTCTTCAAGAAAATAAGCATCTCTAGACTCTATAACCCCCACTGTCCCATCATCATGGTGTACTACAAATCGATACCCTTTCGAATGGTCACAATAACCTATAAAATTACATTTTATGGTCTTGGGATCCAACTTAGTTCTTAGTTGATCAGGTACCCTTACATGGGCCTTTGACCCCCACACTCTCAAGTTCGAAAAGTTTGGACGTCTTCCCGTCCATAACTCATATGGGGTCAATTTGATCGACTTAGAAGGTATCCGATTTAGTACATAGACAGCGGTGTCTAGTGCTTCACCCCAAAACTGCGTTCCTAGTTCAGAGTGGTTTAACATGGACCTTACCATGTCCATCAATGTCCTATTACGTCTTTCAGCGACTCCATTCTGCTGAGGGGTATACGGTAAAGTATACTGATGCACTATTCCTTGGTTTGTACAATAGTCCTTGAACAAATCAGATGTGTACTCACCACCTCTGTCTGTTCTCAGAACTTTGATCTTCCGTCCTAATTGGTTCTCAACCTCAGCCTTAAATTCCTTGAATTTTTCTAAGGCATCGGACTTTCTCGATAACAAGTACACATAACCATATCTTGAATAGTCATCTATAAATGTAATGAAATACATCATACCCCTTTGAGTCTTGACGTTTATAGGCCCACAAATATCTGAGTGAATGACCTCTAAAAGGTCAATTGCTCGTTGCCCTTTCGGAAAGGGTAGCCTAGTCATTTTGCCAGATAGGCAATCCTCACACATGCGCAAATTATCACTTATTCTAGGTAGTAACCCACTACCCGACAAAGGCGTAAATGCCACAACAATGCATTATCAACAGTAACACAAGCAACATACTCAGAATCAATCATTTCATTATTAGCAAAGTCGTTGGACACATCAAGTTTGAATAAACCATCAACTAAAGAAGCAGTAAATAAAATATTATTCTTCTGCCCCACAGTTCCCTTGCCACCCTTGAACCTGACTTCAAATCCCTTTTGAGTCAGAAGAGGGATTGAAATCAGATTCCTACGAATAGTAGGTGCATACAAAACATCTGTGAGGACCAGAGTGTTTCCTCCTAAGAGAGGAACACGAATAGAGCCAATTCCCAGCACGTCACAATAGGTGTTATTCCCCATGTAGATCTTGTGCTCTCCGGGACTAATCTCTTTCATCTCAGCAAAAGACTTCTTTGCCATAGCCACGTGAGGGGTTGCAGCCGAGTCAAGCCACCAACCTCTAGTGTTAGTGTTCACAATCAGTGCCTCAGAAATCATACAAACTATGTCCTTTCCTCCACCATGCTGTTTCTTTTTCTCGTTGCCCTGGGAGCCATTAGGACAGTTCCTGCTAAAGTGACCCATCTGGCCACAAGTAAAGCAGGCTCCCTTCTTCTTGTTTTTGGCCTTGTCTCCTCCCTGGAATTGAGGCTTCTTTCCTTTCCTCTTGAAGTTCTTCTTTGAAGTGCCTGCATAGGACCCACCTTTCTTAGAGCCAACATGGTGAGCAAGGTCGGCAGATACATTAGAGGCCCTCATATGCTCTCTCCTTTCCTGCTCCAAGCCCAGCTTGGCAGTAAGGTCATCGAGAGTGAGTTTTTTATCACTCAGGTTCAACGCCACCACAACTGCTTCCCATGATGGAGGGAGGCTAGTGAGTATCGTAGACACTTGGACCCCCAATGAAATTGGATCTCCAAGCATCTCCAACTTACTAGCAATAATGGTCATGGCATTTATGTGCTCAAGCACATTCTTGCCCTCCTCCATCCTCATGTTGGTATAGCGAGTGTGGAGCAACCTGATGTGTGCCTCAGTATGCTCTCCATACCTCCTCTCAATGGCCTCATACATTTCTTTGGCCGTTTTGTGCTTCTCAAAAAGCAACTCCATCGTAGGCTCCATAAAGGTAAGCATCGTGGTCCTTGCTCGTGCATCCTCCATCCGGAACTTCTCGTACTCTCTCTTTTGAGCAGCAGTACTATGTTCACCCGAAGGTTCAACAACTTGGTCCAACAAATGACCCAAGTCATCTAGGAACAGAATGTGATGGATGCGTCTTTTTCAGATAACAAAATTGGTGGCATTCAACTTTTCAGTCTTTGCCAACTCACTGGAGACCATACGGGAAGCCATTGCAACTTTTATGAAATCAGCAAGTGTCGCAATCAAATTGAAGATAAATATCTACAGTCAATGGAATTGGACAATAAGTGTTAACCAACACAGTTTGAATCACTAAATAACTATCAATAATTAGATAATTAAGTGGCACAAAATACTGCTTCAAAATAAATAATTTTTCAAATCTTTTTCCGCCGATCGATCGTGTCAAAATACCCAATCGATCGCTTCTCCGATCGATCGCGTCAATCACATGACTTAACAACTTGGTCTAGCACATGACCCAAGTCGGTCTAGCACATGACCCAAGTCGTCAAGGAACAGAATGTGACGGATGCGCCTCTTCCAGGTAACAAAATTAGTGGCATTCAACTTTTCAGTCTTTGCCAACTCACTGGAGACCATTCGGGAAGCCATTGCAACTTTTATGAAATCAAGCAAGTATTCCAATCAAATTGAAGATAAAAATCTACAATCAATGGAACAGGACAATTAGTGTAAAAACAGCACAGTTTGAATCACTAATTAACTATCAACAATTATATAATCAAGTAGCACAAATACTGCTTCAATATTAATTAGTTTTTCAAATTTTATCCCGCCGATCGATCGTGTCAAATACCCGATCGATCGCAGCTTTCCGCTGTCAATTTTGCTCAACTTCCAGTAGATATGATCGATCGCAATTCGTACCGATCGATCGTTTCCCTCTTTCAAAGCAAATCAACGATCGACGCCGATCGATGCCGAACGATGGCGATCGATGCCGATCGAAGCCGAACGATGCCGAACGATGGTGATCGATGCCGATCGAAGCCCTTTTTAAGAGACTTAACGATCGATGCCGAACGATGGCGATCGATGCCGATCGAAGCCGATAGATCGTGACCAGTCGTCTTCTCCGATTCTACTTCCGTGCGATCAATCGCTCTTGACACCGATCGATCGCGACTGTAAAAATCGTGATTTTCAGTCGGCAAAAACCGCGAGGAAAATTCCCACAAATTTCTTGGAACCCTCACACCACCACGGAATCAAGGCTCCGATACCACTGATGGGTAATCGAGCCGCAACGGAAGCGAATTTAGGATCTTTATCCGTTTGATGTGGGTTCTCAAAAATTGGATTTTTCCTTAAATCAACAAATAAAGCTCAAAGATTATCAAATTGGAATCACTAACCTTCGGCCTTTGTGCCTACGAATTACTCCACGGATTAGAATATGTCCGAGAACACCAAATCCCTCACCGATCGAGTGTAGAACGTTGTGAAAAGCTAGATTCCCCGAATTAGCTTTTTCACCCAACGAAATCAAGATCACCAAAACCAAATCGATTTCAACCAAAAGTCGCCCTTTTACTTGGCATTGAGGGCGTCCCCTCTATTGGCCTTAAAAGGGGCGAAAATCAGTTACAAAATCATGCCTTTTCGGTTTCCCGAAATTGCTCAACTGTTTTCCAAGATGGTGACTCTTATTTGACCATTCCATTTTGGTCGTACCAAAATAGCTAATTCCAAATAAGTGATTTCCGGATCGGTGATGATTACAGTGTCTCTTCCAATTTAGTGTGGACCGGGCCCACGGAAGCCTAACTACTCCACATGCCTACACTTGCACGAGAGAGCCGACTCCTCTAAATTAAGACAAGTAAAATGGGACAAGAACCCATATTTACTTACAATGTCCATATTCTACAATTGGTATTAGCACTTTACATGAATTGTGTTGAATAAATTGCCAGATCTTGACTATTCAACTAATGTTGCTATCACTGATTGCGCTCTTTTGTAACCAAGCTTGATTGCAGGTATTAGGTAACACAACTTGTTATGTTGACAATCTTGGTATGATTAAAATGACACACATGGATAAATTTCAGTAATACATGCAACTGTAAAATCGCTGTATATCGAACTTCTCACCAGTTGACTGGGCGAATGACAGCACCACCTCCAGTGGCTACAACTAGCCGCCGTATTGAAGACACGTCTTGCAACACATTGCTCTGAAATAAACAAATTTGTTCATGGTTCAACAAAGCAGAAGAGATATAAAATCTATCCAAAGGATAATCATCCACACAGAACACGCCACAAGACGTCCTAAGAAAGGCTGCAAAGAGTGGTGGCAATCTTTACTTAAAATGTGAAGAATTCCAAATTTACGCTTCCATGTCCCCAAATTCAGGGTACATATAATTTTAGGGCAGTAATAGACTTCTACTGATTTGCATTGTGATTTACTCTCTGTTAATAAAATTATTTGGGGTGCATGGACTAGAGCTTGCAGATAAGAGAATAACGCATACACATACCAATTGCAGGCCAGGGTCCAGATATGAAAAGTTGATGCCACCCATAGCCAGAACCCGGAAACGTTCGGTTTTGGTGCATTGAACTTTGACCAAGGCAAGGCTTGAGGCCCCAGCTCCCTTGAGTTGGCAACCAATTTTGTAGACCCTTCTCTTTCTTAATTAAATAGCCCATTAATAACACACAAGCGATTCAATCTCTAATGAGGATAAGAGAGACTCAAAGAAGAAAGAAAACTACTACTCATAATAATTCCGGACAGACATACTAGTCTCCATTCTGAAAGGGTCTCCATATTTGACCCCTCTTAGAATCAATCAACATTCCCCTTTACACTTTTCTTTCTTCCTTCTAATAAAATTCCCGTTAGTAGGTACCTGACGCTTAGACGTCCGATCTCAATACCATTGCATAAAATAACCCATGTGCGGGTGGGTGTGAATCACCTGCCCACCCCCAAGATCTCCATCCAGCAGCTAGCATTCCTTACGTATGCCAATGGATTCGATCCTTGCACCTTCTCCTACAACCATGAGAGATGCAACCCGCCCCACTAAGGGTAAACTAGCAGAGTTTTATAAATTTATCAAGAAAAAAAAGTCACTTCAACATTTTTTTCTTTGGTAATGAGGGGGTGTCTAAATCATTAGGACCCGATTAGAGCCCTAGGGCAACCAACCTTTTAGAGCACCGTTTTCCGCAACCAATCCCCTGTATATATACAAAGCCCACTCATCATATGCATCGGATAAATCGGGATATAATCCCAGGTGGGTGGCCAATGGAGAGAAATTATCTAGTTATATATAAAACAATTACTAATTGGGAAAGAAGAGAATTTATTTCCCGATCCGGTAAAGAGGAAATGCATCGGTTAAATTGATGTCTTTCCATTTGTTAAGCACTTTCGGTAAGACGTCACTTGAAGCAACACCTTAGCATCATTTCAACTAACGACATGCATTTTGTTAAGCAATTTCAAAAAAACATCACTTAAAGTGATGGAAAGACGTCATTGCAACTGATGCTTTATGTTTTGTTAATTTTTTTCGAAAGCTGTTATTATCTCCTAAACTTATGTTTCTGCTAGTGTTTGTTTAGAATTATTGCTATTTTAATATAGTTTTTGGTTTTTGTAGGAAACAAGAGCAAAACGCAGAAATGGGATAAAACGCGACTCTAATGATTGAATATTTACAACTTCAATTGCATATCTCTTATGGGACTAATTTAAGCTTCATGTTAAAGTACACGAAGTCAGCTTTCCAACGCCACTGACTGTTAGCAATTCGGAGTTCTGAGCAAAGAGTTATGATCATTTGAAATATCGCGCGCGAAAGAGAATGCACGTCAAATGGGTTCTGTGCCGAGATCGGAGATTGGACGCGCGAGATCAATACGACGGGTTTTAAGGAAGAAAAAGAAAAAAAAAGAAAGAAATTGAAATGGTCCGGTTCGGGTTTGTCTCGGTCCGGTTCAAGAAAGAAAATAAAAATAAAAAAACCCAGCCCGAGCCGAAGTTCGGGCGCTCGGGCTTCGGCCGTTTCAGAACAGAAGCCGGTGCTCTGTTTTGGATGAGATCGCCGGAGAACGGCCGCTGGGACGACGGTGGGTCTCGCCGGTGGGCTGAGAAGACGGCGACGATCACGGAGGAGCTTCAAGGCGGCAAGGCGGCAAGTCGGCAAGGAGATCACGGCGGAATGACAGGGAGGCGCTCTCAATTTAGAAACCAAAATCAAAACAAAATCGGGAAACAAAGGTAGTTCTGCTCGAATTGGAAACGGGGGATTTTTGAACTCGATTTGGAAAGGAAAGAGGTGTGTCCGATTGGGGTTGGAATCGCCTATAAAAACCCAAGCCGGCTGTGCGAAGAGCTTGACAGAAAACACAGAGCAAAACAGCGGACAGAAGGAGCGAAAACAGAGCCGCCGACAGAGAAAAAACAGAGCCTTTTCCGTCGGGATTTTGGCCGGAATCCGGCAGGTCTTTGGCCGGAAGAAGAGGTGGGTCTTCGCCGGAGCAAGAGGAGGAGGAAGGGAGAAGAAAAGGACTGATTTTGGGAGGATTTGGATCTGCTACAGTGCTGTTCGAATTGCTACAGTAACCGCGTTCCGCCGGAGAAGACGATGAATAGTGCTACAGTGCTACAGTGCGCGTGAACAGTGCCGGGTGAATAGTGAACAGTATTTTCGATAATCCGACGATGAATCAGGCTTTTTCTTCCCTTATTTTCATGTCTAGCTAAATTTCATTGTACTAAGATTAGATGAAGCCCTGCTGATTGTTTGACTCTCAATACTTATTTGCAATTCTAAAGTTGTGATTTTTATTCCCTATGCTTATTATTTTGCTATGATTATTCTGTTGCTCGAGAGAGGGTAGAGTAATTGTTAGTTAAGGGTTTGTTAATGTTCGAGAGATCTTAGCGAATTCCAAGGTGTTATTTGAATAAAAATTGCATTTTTATGATTGGTCTTTGCTCGAGAGAGGGAGATTAATTAAGATAGATTTAATTGTTTAGTTGCATGTTCGAGAGAGCTGCACACATTACGATTATTCGTGACTTCGAGAGGGGCACGGGTAATTGACCACTTGGAATTGTACGGGTTTAACGGAGAGGATAGCTATTTGGTTTGGGTGGATTCGAAGTCTTAGTATATTTCTCATCATATTATTTTCACATAAATTTCATTGCTTTGTTTAATTAGAACTTTTCATTCTGTTATAACTAGTTTCATAAAAAAATCAAATCTTTCATTAGAATTAAGTTGAATCAGTCCAAGTCCTTTGGGTTCGACCTCATTACCACTAGACTATACTGAGTCTCGTGCGATTGCGAGTAAAAAAGTAGAAAAATCAATCAATCAATTGGCGCCGTTGCCAGGGACTTGGTAACGGTTTGACTTAATTCTATTTTTGTTCATATTTTTCTTGTAGGATTTTGATACTTTATTTTCTTGTCTTTGTAGGAGTCAATTTGGAGAGGCAGATAGTGACACTTGGAACTCACCGACGTTAGAAAGGACACTCCTTCCCCTCGTTTGCCCTCTATTCACCTCTCTTTTTAAGTAAATTTAAGTGTTGTTTTTTGTTTTTCTCTTTATTTATGTGATAGCATGCAGTGCTAATTGTGGATAGATAGGATTGTTAGTCGTTGATATTTAGGACTGTGATTGCTAGTCGTGGATATCTAGGGTTGTTTTGTATTGGGATATGTGATAGTGTGATTATGGTGTTGGTGATTGTTTGGTGAAAGAAAGAAAAAATGACTTCACCTTCATATGGATTTAGCCATAATAACCCATACATGTACTTTAATAATTATTATTCCTCACACACAGCTACTTCCCCTCTCTTTGAAGTATCATTCCCTCCATGTCACTCATATCTTGATACTTATAACAATGGGTGGGAAAATCAATCCAACTTTGGGAGTAGCATATCTTCCCTACAACCCACGACCCCTTTTATTTTGGAACCATGTGCCATTTGCTTAAGCCCTACCCATACCCTAGTGGAATGCCCTTCGGCCCATGAGTATCCGGAATTGGTGCGCGATCATGTACGTGCGGCCCAAGGTCTTCATAGGTATGTCATGCCCTGTTCCACCAGCACCACAACCCCAACTCCAATATGCCCAACCCACATGGAATCCTAGCTTTGAAGATAATATCTTGTCAATGTTAGATACTCTAATTGGGATTTATAGTAGTGCATGGGGCGTTAGTAATGAAGTAAACACTTTACCTATCCGACCACAATACCCGATGGGCCAATTTGTTGAAGAGGGGATATGTTTTTCCCCTGACCATGTTCAAAATGGTACAACCCTTCGGAGTGCACAGCAATTTGAAAATGAGGTTGGATACAGTGCAGGAAATGAGCAAGAAGGGGTAGAAATTAAAGAAGAAGTGAATGAGTCGTTAGAACCAATTTTTAAATCTTCTATCTTTGGGGAGTCACTGTCTACGACAATATTAATGGAACCTTCTGTTCCTGAAGCACCACCCATACAATGTCTAGACCAACCTTCCCCTTTGATTGTTGAACGTGACTTAGAGTGTTCTATCGATTGCCCATCCAATCCATTATTTTCAAGTCTTCTCCAAAATGTGTTACAAGGAGAGGCCACTAAGGCCAAAATGGGTGCTGTGGAAGAGGAGCCATTCATTTTGAAATTCTCTAATGACCTCTTCCCATGGCCAATGCACATGCCTCTATTCCCAAAACTTAGGCGCCCACCACTCCACCCCTTTATTCCAAGGTGTGATCCGCACTTAGGCAACAACGATAGGAGTGTGTGGGGCAATCATTTAATTGATCCAGGTCGACTTGTTGGGGTTACGTCTGGCTGAAGACGTAAAACTTAGCGCTCTTGGGAGGCAACCCAAATTTTATGTTCTTGTTTGTTTTCTATTTGTTTTTGTTATTGTAGGTTCTTTATTACCTATGTGAGGCTGCTACCGTCGAGGTTTGGGGGTGTATTTAATTTTTCCATATTTATATTATCTCCTCATTCTTCGCTTATGTATTTCATGCTTTACATCTACCATGAGGCTCTCCATTCAGGTGACTTCCTTCCTCACTCCTTTTCTTTAACTATTCATTGTAGTATTATTTTAGTCAACATTGAGGACAATGTTTAGTTTAGGTTTGGGGGTGTAGAAAAGAAGTGTTTATCATATGTTTTCGTTTATTTCAAAAAAAGAAAAAAAAATTTGAAAAAAAAAACCATAAAAAAAATAAAAATAGTTTTTAGGTTGTTTGTTAGTACTTTTATAGGTTTTGATAGTCTATCCCGTTATGATGCATTTTACAATTCTTAAGAGATTAATTTACATTGGAAGTGTGAGTAAGTATACTGGAGGATAGAGAACTTAACTGAGCAGTATCTTTCTTTTACAGTCCTCTTGGAACCTGTGCTTGAGCTAAGAAAACTCACTCACACACACTAGTTACATAAAGTAATACCCTCTAGAGATTTGTTGAATACTAATCTTCAGTGGGATGTCTTTAATCAGAGTCATTGGATGATATGTGGTTGTCCTTTGAGCTTAAAAGATCATGATAGACCATTTACTTGGCTATGGCAAGGGCTGGAACCGGAAATAGGTTGAGAGTATAATACAGCCCGGACAAAATAAAGATGTGCTGAAATATATGTGCTGAAAATGAAAATGTGAAAAAATGAAAATAAAATGAAAGAAAGGGGCTGCTTGACTTTATAGGATTAACTTAGGCTGATGCTCGGGCCCGAAGCGGTCTCTTAAAACCTAATGCCCTAAGCCAACTGGATGGGAGTCATTGGCCTGAGTCATTGCTAAACCTAAGCATCTTGAAGTCAGGCCTTACACAGTCCTAGCGAAAGAAAAAAAAAAGTCTGTGGTGTATTATCCTCTCAAATCTAGAATGTTGGACCCGAATGAGGCGCGCAGATATGTGCTATCATGAACCTAAAGATTGGGATGACTACGTAGATTCTGATGTTCTTTGGTTAATGGGTAACACTGGATATGTGTAAGACAGAAATTTAGAATGTATTGCTGCAATGTTCTACACTTTTACTATTTACAGTATAATGCTATATCATATTGAGCAGAAATTTCCAAGATGAAAGTGTGGAATAAAACCACTTACTTGAGGGCTTCTATATTCCTGTTGATTATGAACCAAGTACGTGTGGTTAATTCTCTTAAGCATTGTAGTCTGCATTTGAAGGGATAATAGGTTTGTTTGTTTTGCAGTGTTTTGATTTGTTTTTACATTTAGGTTAATTAGGTTAATTTCATAAATACATGTTTGTGGGTAGCATGGCTGCAAACCCTCACGAGACAACACTCGTCCTACTAGGGCTACCTAGAGGTTTAACGGCTTGTTGCATACGCTCAATGCAATCGTGTTCCCTACAAAAGTGGTGTTTACTTTTATGCATTAGTTCCTTAGTTTGCTTGATTTTATTTTTGTTTTGTTTTGCTAGGGACTAGCAAAATCTAGGTTTGGGGGTGTGATCTGTACATGAAATATGCATTTTATTATCTCCTAAACTTATGTTTCTGCTAGTGTTTGTTTAGAATTATTGCTATTTTAATATAGTTTTTGGTTTTTGTAGGAAACAAGAGCAAAACGCAGAAATGGGATAAAACGCGACTCTAATGATTGAATATTTACAACTTCGATTGCATATCTCTGATGGGACTGATTTAAGCTTCATATTAAAGTACACGAAGTCAGCTTTCCAACGCCACTGACTGTTCGCAATTCGGAGTTCTGAGCAAAAAGTTATGATCATTTGAAATATCGCGCGTGAAAGAGAATGCACGTCAAATGGGTTCTGTGCCGAGATCGGAGATTGGACGCGCGAGATCAATACGACGGGTTTTAAGGAAGAAAAAGAAAAAAAAAGAAAGAAATTGAAATTGAAATGCCATGCTACCCACAAACATGTATTTATGAAATTAACCTAATTAACCTAAATGTAAAAACAAATCAAAACACTGCAAAACAAACAAACCTATTATCCCTTCAAATGCAAACTACAATGCTTAAGAGAATTAACCACACGTACTTGGTTCATAATCAACAGGAATATAGAAGCCCTCAAGTAAGTGGTTTTATTCCACACTTTCATCTTGGAAATTTCTGCTCAATATGATATAGCATTATACTGTAAATAGTAAAAGTGTAGCACATTGCAGTAATACATTCTAAATTTCTGTCTTACACATATCCAGTGTTACCCATTAACCAAAGAACATCAGAATCTACGTAGTTATCCCAATCTTTAGGTTCATGATAGCACAGATCTGCGCGCCTCCTTCGGGTCCAACATTCTAGATTTGAGAGGATAATACACCACAAACTTTTTTTTTTTATTCTTTTTTTTTTTGGCTAGGACTGTGTAAGGCCTGACTTCAAGATGCTTAGGTTTAGCAATGACTCAGGCCAATGACTCCCAGCCAGTTGGCTTAGGGCATTAAGTATTAAGAGACCGCTTCGGGCCTGAGCATCAGCCTAAGTTAATCCTATAAAGTCAAGCAGCCCCTTTTCTTTCATTTTGTTTTCATTTTTTCACATTTTCATTTTCAGCACATATATTTCAGCACATCTTTATTTTGTCCAGGTTGTATTATACTCTCAACCTATTTCCGGTTCCAGCCCTTGCCATAGCCAAGTAAATGGTCTATCATGATCTTTTAAGCTCAAAGGACAACCACACATCATCCAATGACTCTGACTAAAGACATCCCACTGAAGATTAGTATTCAACAAATCTCTAGAGGGTATTACTTTATGTACTAGTGTGTGTGAATGAGTTTTCTTAGCTCAAGCACAGGTTCCAAGAGGACTGTAACAGAAAGATATGCTCAGTTAAGTGTATCTATCCTCCAGTATACTTATTCACACTTCCAATGTAAATTAATCTCTTAAGAATTGTAAAATGCATCATAACGGGATAAACTATCAAAACCTATAAAAATACTAACAAACAACCTAAAAACTAATAAAAAAAAAATTTTCTTTTTCTTTTTTTTTTCAATTTTTTTTTTAAATTTTTAATTTTTTTTTTCATAAACAAAAACATATGATAAATACTTGTTTTCTATACCCCCAAACCTAAACTAAACATTGTCCTCAATGTTGACCAAAATAATACTACAATGAATAGTAAAAAAAAGGAGTGAGGAAAGAAGTCACCTGAATGGAGAGCCTCATGGTAGATGTAAAGCATGAAATACATCAGCGAAGAATGAGGAGATAATATAAATATAGAAAAATTAAATACACCCCCAAACCTCGATGGTAGCATCCCTACACAGGTAATAGAAAACCTAAAATAAAAATAAAATAGAAAACAAGCAAGAACATAAAATTTGGGTTGTCTCCCAAGAGCGCTAAGTTTTACGTCTTCAGCCAGACGTAACCCCAACAAGTCAACCTGGATCAATTAAATGATTGCCCCACACACTCCTATCGTTGTTGCCTAAGTGCGGATCACACCTTGGAATAAAGGGGTGGAGTGGTGGGCGCCCAAGTTTTGGGAATAGAGGCATGTGCATTGGCCATGGGAAGAGGTCATTAGAGAATTTCAAAATGAATGGCTCCTCTTCCACATCACCCATTTTGGCCTTAGTGGCCTCTCCTTGTAACACATTTTGGAGAGGACTCGCAAATAATAGATTGAATGGGCAATCGATAGAAAACTCTAAGTCACGTTCAACAATCAAAGGGGAAGGTTGGTCTAGACATTGTATGGGTGGTGCTTCAGGAACAGAAGGTTCCATTAATATTGTCATAGACAGTGACTCCCCAGAGATAGAAGATTTAAAAATTGGTTCTAAGGACTCATTCACTTCTTCTTCAATTTCTACCCCTCCTTGCTTATTTCCTGCACTGTATCCAACCTCAATTTCAAATTGCTGTGCACTCCGAAGGGTTGTACCATTTTGAACATGGTCAGGGGAAAAACATATCCCCTCTTCAACAAATTGGCCCATCGGGTATTGTGGTCGAATAGGTAAAGTGTTTACTTCATTACTATCGCCCCATGCACTACTATAGATCCCATTTAGATTATCCAACATGGACAAGATATTATCTTCAAAGCTAGGATTCCATGTGGGTTGGGCATATTGGAGTTGGGGTTGTGGTGGTGGTGGAACAGGGCATGACATACCTTGTAATGGTGGAGTAGTGATTGGTTCAAACATTGCCCTTTCATTGAGTGTGTGCCAAGAAAAATTAGATTGATCATCCCACCTATGAAGACCTTGGGCCGCACGTACATGATCGCGCACCAATTCCGGATACTCATGGGCCGAAGGGCATTCCACTAGGGTATGGGTAGGGCTTAAGCAAATGGCACATGGTTCCAAAATAAAAGGGGTCGTGGGTTGTAGGGAAGATATGCTACTCCCAAAGTTGGATTGATTTTCCCACCCATTGTTATAAGTATCAAGATATGAGTGACATGGAGGGAATGACACTTCAAAGGGAGTGGTAGTATGTGTGTGTGAGGAATAATAATCAGTAAAGTACATGTATGAGTTATTATGGCTAAGTCCATAGGAAGGTGAAGTCATTTTTTTTTTCTTTCACCACACAATCACCAACACCATAACTACACTATCACACATCCACAACACAAAACAACCCTAGATATCCACGACTAGCAATCAAGAGTCCTAAATATCGACAACAAGCAAAACCTAGCTATTGACAACTAGCACTGCATGCATTCACAGAAATAAAAAGAAAAACAGTAAAAACACCCAAATCTACTTAAAAAGAAAGGTTGATAGATTGCAAACGAGGGGAAGGAGTGTCCTTTCCAACGTCGGCGAGTTCCAAGTGTCACTATCTGCCTCTCCAAATTGACTCCTACAAAGACAAGAAAATCAAGTATCAAAATCCTACAAAGACAAGTTTAAACTAATTAGAATTAAGTCAAACCGTTACCAAGTCCCCGGCAACGGCGCCAATTGATTGATTGATTTTTAACTATTTATTTACTCGCAATCGCACGAGACTCAGTATAGTCTAGTGGTAACGAGGTCGAACCCAAAGGACTTGGACTGTTCAACTTAATTCTAATGAAAGATTTGATTTTTTTTATGAAACTAGTTATAACAGAATGAAAAGTTCTAATTTAACAAAGCAATAAAATTTATGTGAAATTAATATGATGAGAAATATACTAAGACTTCGAATCCACCCAAACCAAATAGCTATCCTCTCCGTTAAACCCGTACAATTCCAAGTGGTCAATTACCCGTGCCCCTCTCGAAGTCACGAATAATCGTAATGTGTGCAGCTCTCTCGAACATGCAACTAAACAATTAAATCTATCTTAATTAATCTCCCTCTCTCGAGCAAAGACCAATCATAAAAATGTAATTTTTATTCAAATAACACCTTCGAATTCGTTAAGATCTCTCGAACATTAACAAACCCTTAACTAACAATTACTCTACCCTCTCTCGAGCAACAGAATAATCATAGCAAAATAATAAGCATAGGGAATAAAAATCACAACTTTAGAATTGGAAATAAGTATTGAGAGTCAAACAATCAGCAGGGCTTCATCTAATCTTAGTACAATGAAATTTAGCTAGACATGAAAATAAGGGAAGAAAAAGCCTGATTCATCGTCGGATTATCGAAAATACTGTTCACTATTCACCCGGCACTGTTCACGCGCACTGTAGCACTGTAGCACTATTCATCGTCTTCTCCGGCGGAACGCGTTTACTGTAGCAATTCGAACAGCACTGTAGCAGATCCAAATCCTCCCAAAATCAGTACTTTTGCTCCCGGCGTTCGACTCCTCTTGCTCCGGCGAAGACCCGCCGGAATCCGGCCAAAATCCCGACCTGTTTTTCTCTGTTTTCTCCCGTCTGTTTTTCGCTCTTTCTGTCCAGCTCTCGGCCTGTTTTTCTCCTCTGTCGGCTCTTCTTCGTTCTGTTTTTATAGCCTTCGACTGAGAATCTCAATCCGATTTTTCGTCGATTCCTATTCAAGGAAAGAATCTAAATCGAGGCTTTTTAATTCCGACACGGATCTGTTTTCCCGATTGGGCCCAAGTTGCCATTACCGATTCCAGCACGATTTTGAGTCCGATTCCGCCATTAATGCCGCTGTCTGCCTTGTCCTCGAATTACATCTTCTCCGGCGCCGTCTCGAGCTCCGTCGTGGACGTTCTTCGCTGCTGTGACCTCCCATCTCGAGCTCCGCCGTCGTCTTCCATGGCCGTCGTGAGCTCTTTGTCGGCCGCCAGAACTGCTGTGCTCGAGACCCCTGTCAGCAATCCTCGCCCCACTGCCGTGACCGTCTCGCCGTCGAGACCTGCCACCGAGGCCGCCGTCCGCCCAGCTCTTGCCGGCGAGCTCATCCAAAACAGAGCTTCGGCTCTGTTCTGAAACAGACGCCCAAACGCCCGAGCGCCCGAGCTTCGGCTCGGGCCGGGTTTTTTTTATTTTTTTATTTTTTTTTAAAACCCGTCGTCATAATCTCAGCCGCCGGATATAATCTGAACGGATCTTCTCTTTAATTGTGTCTCTTTCGCGCGCGATATTTCAAATGATCATAACTTTTTGCTCTGAACTCCGAATTGCGAACAGTCAGTGGCGTTGGAAAGCTGACTTCGTGTACTTTAACATGAAGCTTAAATCAGTCCCATCAGAGATATGTAATCGAAGTTGTAAATATTCAATCATTAAAGTCGCGTTTTATCCCATTTCTGCGTTTTGCTCTCGTTTCCTACAAAAACCAAAAACTATATTAAAGTAGCAATAATTCTAAACAAACACTAGCAGAAACATAAGTTTAGGAGATAATAAAATGCATATTTCATGTACAGATCACTTTATGTTTTGTTAATTTTTTTCGAAAGCTGTTATTTGAATGACGTTTTAACTTACCTTAGCGAAAAAAACTCGTCAAAGAAGTATATACTTTGAAGATGTCGTTTGTAATGACGCATTATTTTTATGTGTTTTGAAGGTGTTACTTTAAGTGATGCATTTTCAAAAATGCTTAGCAAAAGGAAAGACGTCAGTTGAAACAACATCTTTCCAGTCAGAGTAAAAAAATAAAGATCGAAAGACTGCGCAGGGCCAGCGCCACGTTGGTGCCTGCGTGGGATGTCAGATAACCAGATCGGAAAATAAGTTTTTCCTATTTTCTGAGCAATAACTTTTTTATATATTATTTGGTAAACTCCTAAAAAAATGTATGGAATGGACTGCCCGGTCTTTAGGTGGGGCCCATAGGTCCAAATCTGATTTGTGGCTGGGAGATAGTTATCTGAAGTGAACATTTTGTGGTATTATGGTCAAACGAGCACTCTTCCTCCTGGTCCTGCGCTCGGTTGGTTGGTGCATTGGAAAGCTTCAGGAAGGCGAGTTAATCCGCGTCTGCGGTGCCTTTAATTGTTTTGACCTAGTCTCCTAGAGTGTATAGTGGAATAACAGTTGGCAAATAATAGACTAAAGTTTCCTAGTGGGCTTGTGAGGGGATTTTTATTGTTCAACTCGGTTTGTGTTTTTAAGCCGAAGTTATTTTGGGCTTGTGAAGTTACTTTGAGCCAAGTTGGTTAGTTTGTGAGCACTAGAACAGTGGTTGGCCTTCTAAAGATAACATGTACGGTCCCTAGATATACTCTCACGATGGTCAGCTCCAGGTGAAGGGAGGCCAGAGACAAGGGCCGGAGTTGGCATATGCCGGTGACCAGGGCAGGAGATGAGGGGACAGTGATGATTGGCAGAGCTGCCATCACTGTTTATGGAAGGAGGGGGGAAGGGCAGGAGAAAAAGAAGAAAGAAGGCAGAGGAGGAGAAGCAGAGCACTGGAGAGAGGTGAGATTGGCCAGGAAGAGAAGAGGAGTTGCGGGCAAAACAAGGGAGAGGCATCCGATTCTGGCACAAGGGCAGAGAAGAGGGGGAAGTGAATTGGGAAGATATGAGTGGATTGAAGTCCAAATACGCGTTCATGTGAATAGAATCTAGAGAATTGATTTTAACAACATAAAGCAAATAACATTGTGCTCTAGAATTTTAGGTAATGAAAACTGCACTGTCTACTTATTAAAGCTCTAGCAATCCTTTCTTCAAAATTTGCACTTGATCCAGTTGATCTCTTCAAGTAACCTCCAAAAACAATCTAAAAGACAAAATGGTTCACACAATTTTCACGAGGCTTAGAGAGAATGTAAATGAAGTTTTACAAGAAAAAAATGAAAATGAAGTTAATTTTTGGCACTGATGAAAATTGAGTTTGCTTAATATACAGAGCGCTTCAGATGTTGATTCAAATTGGCAATGAAAAAGAATAAGAAAAGAGATCTAGCATAAAATTTTCACCGGTGATTCCCCCAATGATTCTGATCTAGGACATGTTTCATACAAAAAGCACTGAGTTTCAGTTAGTATAGTCAGTCGTTATCATTGATTATAGAGACTTCTCGTCGGGGACGGAGTCCAGATTTATGATCTCCACCCTGGAATGTAACTCTGCACTACCATTTCCTTTGTCAACTTCTGTGAGTACCTTTTCTGGAGAACTATCAGAGGCACCCTTCTGAGATGAAGAGATCTCTGCAGTATCACTAACTGAATCATCAGAATCGGACCCTTCATTGGCTGAGTTGAGAGACGGCAAGGGCTCAATTGGTGGGGCAACAGGGACCTCAGAACTCTGCTTTGTCCAGAATAAGGGCTTCTTCTTGTCATCTTCACGCATCATTTCAGCATAATCCTTAATGTTGAAACTAATTTGATTATTCCCACCAAATGCACTCTCAAGTGTGTCCATGTCAAAGACATCTTCCATTATTTTCTTGGTGTTCAGGTCATCGGAGTACACAAACTTCACTTTGCGGTATGTCTTGGGTTCTAGGAATGGTTTTACCACCTACAACAGATATCTCATAGCTGTAACATATGTCATAGCTATAGTATCCTATGACAGGTAAACTACTATTCACAAACATTGGAAAAATGTAATCAAAATCATATTACCAAATTGAAGTAAACGAGTTATTTCAAACAGGCTACACATCACACTTCATATGAATGAAAAGCACTTAACCATACTCATATTTCAAATACCAACTCATATGAATGAAAAACCCTCAAGCCACTGGATGATGAGTTGAGGAAATATGGGGCTATGAAAATATCATACTCATATTTTTGTGGTGACTTGTGTTGGAGCAGAGCAGTTTCCTGAGTACCAGCTTTCGCTAGTAATTAACCACAAAATCATTCTCACTCAATGATAACCTCATAAAGCATTCTAGATAATGCAGTCAATTTGATGAAGGACCAAGCATGCATAAACCTTGCATTCTGTTCACATCAGCATTTAACTACAGAATACTATCCATATTGCAAATCAAGCTAACTGATGATGATGAGGTGATGGTGACAAGAGCATGCAGTCAACCCTACTCGTAAAACATAACCTTTTTTTTATACATGAAGCAGAACCAATTGATAGCATGTGATTTTATCAGGACTGGAAATCAATGCTAAACCATGTGTATAGGAAATGACTCTCAATTTGCTACACGCTTCCATTCTTGAATGCTCTACCTATCTTTTATGTTGCATTTCACTTCTTCTAATTTCATTTTCTTTGACCAATACTTTCCCTTCTGGCCAGTACAAGTGAAAAATGCACAGGTAAATACCCAAGACATTCAGATTTCAGTAAACCATCAGAGGGAAAGAGAACGGGAGTGAAGAAGGGGTTACCATCCAGAACGATTCAAAAAATTTGGGTGGATTATACAGAATTGCCAATCCAAGCCTTTCAGGGTAATGGTCCTGTAACACATGAGCTGTTTCACGTGTTACCTTGACTGATATGTGCCCCATGTTAAATCCATTGAAATCAATCAGCCATACCATCTGTTCCTGGCCGGGAGGTAGATTTAGTATTGCATTCTCCATGCAATACACCAAATACCTAATTTGCCCTTTAGTTGACTTAGTATTCTGCAGTTGACAAGTAAAAAGTGAAGATTGTAAAAAAATTAGAAATAAAAAACAGACAAAATAAGCAGCAGGTGGAGCTGACATGCTAAACTTCTTTCGTAGAGCAATAAAACATGCAGTAGTAGCAGAAAAAAATTGAACGCAATACTACATTTCAAGTCCCCCACCAGCATTAGGGCTTGTCTTGAACTCTGGCCATCTTGGACTCACCAAAACTGTCTACGGAATCAAGTTAAAGTTCGAGGCCACAGAGTCCATCTTCGCCTGAGACTCCAACACCAAAAGTTTCTTTTTGAAATAAAACATGAATATGAACAATATGACTGACATTTGGTATGTCATCATGATGTTTAAGGTTGCTGGTCTTATGTGTCCAGGTCCAAATCCTGTCACCAGCAACGTTTTGAAAGCCAATCTGAGCTTTCGGACTCAGAGTTTGGACTATATAAACATAGTCCATTGGCTTGAAATTTGGACTCCAAGACAAGTCCAACTCCGAAGTACGAGTTGAACCGTTTGAGTTCATGTCCAAAAAAGCACTTCAAACACTAAAAAGTCCGTTAGAATTCATGCAAATTGACATAGGCCCTGTTTGGCACATCTCATAGAGAAAGGACTTTCCGTCCTTTACGGGAGGAAGGTTGGCCCGTAAAGGACGGAAAGGGACGAAAAGACAGATTATACTAATCTTTTAAGCCTCAAAAGGCCTCCCAAACAGGGCCATAATATCAGTTTCAAACTTGGGTTATTGGGTTAAGTGACCAGCCCAAACCAGCATATTGAAGCTCCAACAATATCATACATAAGTCTCACCTGACATCCGGGTCTCATGACAAGTACACTCCTCCCTAACTTGTCAACATAATTTGATCGGTATATTTTGCCTGTTTCAGCTTCATGAGCTACCTCATCCTGAAATGATGCACAATGATAAACATCTACAACAGAAGATAGATATAACTGAATGCGTTGCAAAATGATTAAAATGTGCATGTATTTGATACCCAGCGAATTTCTTCTGGTTTGTATTCATGTCTCCATTTCAAGGAATCTTTTAGCATTTTTGTGGCCTTCTTGACATTCCAGTTCCGAGCCCTCAAATATCTTGATAATGATGCATCCGAACAGTAAATGTCAAGCTTCTCTGGTAATGGTCCTAACAACTTCCTCACTTCCATTATCTGACAAAAGTACAATTTTCAAAAACATCATAAAACTGGTTAGTAATATACAAAATATAGCTCTCTCCATCCCACATGGTAGTTCATTTTGAAAACCAAATAAGACATTTAACTTGGATGGAGGAAGGGTTAGAATGCCCAGTCCGAAATCTGGGGAAAAGAAGGAGGGTTAGCGCAAGTTGATAACCAACAGTAAAAACTCCGTCAATCTCTATGAAGCTAGTCCAAGAGCGTAGGATTAGAATGACAACGTGGAATATTGAAACCTTAAAGGGTAAAGGTATAGAGTTGGTAGAAACACTTAAGAGAATGAGGGTTAACATAGCTTGCTTGCAAAAGACTAAGTTTGTAGGAGTAAAAGCTAGGGAACTGAGGGAAGGCTTTAAACTAGTTTATGTAGGTAAAGATTCAAATAGGAATGAGGTGGGTATAATGGTTGATAAGGACTTGAGAAAAAATCTTGTAGATGTCAAGAAATTCAGTGATAGAATTATATTAGTGAAACTAGTGTTACGGGAATTCATAGTTAATGTTACTAATTCTTATGCACCTCAAGTAGGATTAGGAGATAACCTTAAGAAATAATTTTGGGAGGAAATGGACTTAGTAATGCAAGGGATACCTAGCGGGGAAAAGGTTATTATAGGGAGCGCTTAAATGGGCAAGTAGGGGAAAAACATAGGATATGAGAGGGTATGGTTTTGGGGACGGGAATGAGATGGGAAAAGTTATTCTTGAGTTTACAATAACAAACGATCTAGGTATAGCAAACTTATTTCAAAAAGAGAGAAGAACATCTAGTAACTTTCAAGAGTGGACCTCAAAAGAGTCAAATAGACTTTTTCTTAGTTCGACGCGAGGATAGAACTCAATGTAAGGATTGTAAGATTATACCCGAAGAACCTATAACACTACAACATAGATTAGTTGCTTTAAATGTCCGCGTAAAGGGGTGGAGGAAGCGAAGTGCGAATAAAATAGAGCCAAAGATCAAGTGGTGGAACTTGAAGGGTGAGATGCTCAATACTTTTGTGGAGAGGTCGAGGGTTGAAGGAAACTGAAACCTAAATGAGGAACCAACAATGATGTGGGGTGACATGACTAATTGCATTAAAAAAATAGAAAAATAGTACTCGGTAAAGTGAGGAGGAGAAGGGACGTCAAGAAAAAAATATGGTGGCGGTGTGAGGAAGTTCAAAGAGTCATCAAGGAAAAAAAGTATTTCTTCAAAGAGTAGTAAAAATATAAAAATCAAGAGAATTGAAAAGATATACTAAGGTTCAGAGAGAGGCTAAAAAAATAGTGAGTGAAGTTAGATATAAAGCATTTGATGACTTATATAATACGTTAGAGACAAAGGAGGGGGAGAGGGACATATATAAGATAGCTAAGTTAAAAGATAAGAGAAGTATGGAAAGAGCAAGTTAGGTGCATTAAGAGTGAAGATGAAAGGGTATTAATGAAAGATGAGGAAATTAGAGAGATGGTGTTGATATTTTTAGCATTTATTGAATGAGAATTGTAGTAGTGGGATGGATATTGAATCTAGTCCCGTTAAAGAGATAACTTATTCTAGGAGATTCTCTATTGAGGTGGTAGGAGTTGCACTAAGGAAGATGAAGAAAGGCAAAGCTCTAGGGCCCGATGGAATTCCTATTGATGCATGGAAAGCTCTGGGAGGTGTTAGCTTAACTTGGTTGACTAGTTTGTTTAACAAGATCTAGAAGTCTAAGAGGATGCCCGAGGAGTGGAGGAGGAGTACCCTCATACCGTTGTATAAAAATAAAGGAGTAGTACCCTAAATCCAAAGTTGTGCAAACTATAGAGGTATAAAATTTATGGGGCACACTATAAAATTATACGAGAGAATAGTAGGATGCTTACAAAAAGTAACTAAGTAACAGAGAATCAATTTGGTTTCATGCTAGAGAGGTCAACAACGGAAGCTATATTTTTGTTACGACAGTTAGTAGAGAGATATAGGGATAGAAAACAAAACCTCTATATAACCTTCATAGATTTGAAAAGAACCTACAATAGAGTGCCGAGAGAGCTCATTTGGAGTGTTTTAAAGAAGGGAGTTATAAGAGGTTACATAGATATTATAAATGATATATATGAGGGAAAACCAAGGAGTTTCCGGTTACGGTAAGTCTTCATTAAAGGTCAGCTTTAAGTCCTTATCTTTTCACTTTAGTTATAGATGAGCTAACTATACATATGCAATATAGTGTACCTTGGTATATGTTTTTTTGCAGATGATGTAGTTTTAATTGATGAGAGTATAATAGGTTTGAATGCAAAATTAGAATCATGAAGGGAGGCTCTAGAATCAAAAGGTTTCAAAATAAGTAGGACTAAGACAAATTGTATTGAATTTAATTTTAAGGAAGGTAGAACTATAGGTAGAATCTTAGTTGAAATAGATAGGCAAGAAGTGCCAAGGTGTGATCAATTCCATTACTTAGGATCTGTTATCCATAAAGAATGAGATATTGATAGTGATATGGTGCATAGGATAAATGCGGGGTGGGTAAAGTGGAGGGCAGCCTAGGGAGTTTTGTGTAATAGGCGTGTTCCAGAAAAGCCTAAAGGCAAGTTCCATAGGATAGGCTTGCAATACTCTATGGAGCGAAGTGTTGGGCACCAAAGAGAAGTCATATAGATAAGTTGAATGTAGCCGAAATGAGAATGATAAGGTGGATGAGTGGGATAACTATGAGCGATAGGATTAGAAATGAATATATTCGTGAGAGTTTAAGGGTAGCTCCTTTAGGAGAGAAGCTGAGGGAATGTAGGTTGGGTTGGTATAGGCATATGTAAAGAAGACCAATAGATGCCCTTGTGAGAAGATTAGAAGGGATGCATGTAAATAATGCCAAAAGAGGGAAAGGGAGACCTAAGAGAACTTGGATGGAGTTAATAAAAAAGGATATGACTTTACTATCTCTTACAAAAGATTTGGCACAAAACAGGCTTGAATGGAGGCCTAAGATCCATGTCGCCAACCCCAAATAGTTGGGAAAAGGCACTACTTGATTATGATTATGATTAACTTGGGATGGAGGAAGTATTCTTTATCCCTATTTATACACAAGGATTACCTTCTCCTGTTGTTCCTCAAATGTTGATGAATTCTCAGAACCATTGGACGACGATTTTTTCAACCTTGAATTCATTTGTATTAGGCGTGGTTTGCTAGAAAACAAAGGTAAAAAATTGACAAAATAAGAACAAGCAGAATAGTAAAAGAGGAAGGAAAGAGTTTATAACAAAGATAAGCTAACATCAGTCATCTATTACTCATTTGGATGAGTTACAAACATTCAAGTGTAAGATAAGACACTGTATTTCCCTTTACATATAAATAGGACAATTAATATGGGGTAGAGGGAGTATAACTTATGGACTCAACTTCTCCCAATTGTTAAGTCAATATCACCATTACCATTATTTAGTGGAAGATAAGGTTGTCAAATGTGAACCATGTATTTGTCACTCACAAGAGTTTGGGAATAATTTAGATTACAACATTTGACAACTTCCGGCTTGCACGCAAATAGAACAACTACAATTCAAGGATTCTATAGTTCATCATCAGGTGAGCTATCAAATCAACTTATACAGAACAAAATTAGCTTAGACAACCAATAAAATCACAACACCCAAAGCCAAAATCTCAAACATATATAAAAATTATGTAACCCTCAGACAGCTACTTGTGCACCCTGATTTGCAAGGTTAAAGATAGAATTGAAGAGATATTAATGCAGGAGGTCCTTGGTTCAAATCCTTAGCCCTTGAATTAGTGTCCTTGTTTAGAGACCAAAGAGCCTGCACATGCAGGGGAGCTTAATAAAAATAGTTTTGCATTCCCTAACAGCATAAACTTTTGGGAGGAAGTGGTCACCTGACAATGATATCAGCCGAGTTCCTCACCAAATTTCTCGCATATGGTGCACTTTTTTAAAAGTAGAATACCCATACTTGCAACTTGCAAAATATTATGTTACTGATAGTGCAACATCGAGGAAATACAATAATTGAATATTTGCCGACTATAGCACAATATTAATATGTAATGGAAATATACAAGACCAACTAAAAACAACATTCATATAAATATACGTTGTAAAAGAAACTTATGGTGAAACTATCTAGAAAAAATACAACCATAGATAACAAAAGATTAAAAACAAGGTCAGACAAAGGCAGAGCATTCTACTAAACCATTAATTGCTCACAGAACTAAAGGTATGAGATCTCAAAACGAACATAAACTTTATTAGTTTAGCATCCATTAGCCAGTTTAAAACAATGTTGGAATTTGGAAGCCTTGGCCTTCATAGAATAGAGAAATTCAAAATTCAATATAACTTTCGATAGTTCAATATTGTTTCAATTAGTTCTCTAACTATCAAGCGCATTAGGAAGAACTACACTTGAGTTCAGAAGAGTCAGTTCAATTAATTACGTTGCTGCCCAATGCTTCACAAGTTCTTTACATGCGTATTTTCTCAAATTCTTTCATCTCAAATGAATAATTAGTTCCTTTTCTTTTAATTCTGGCATTCCGGATTTACTTCCCTTCTGATCCAACCAGGCTGGCCAACCACAATCAGCATTATTTTGTACTGAGTCAACTAGGTTGGCAAGTCAACTAGGTAACAGATAATCAAGTATAATTAAACGTGGTGCCTGCAGAAAACTTCTCAAAGAATAGAATTTTCAATATTTTTCTAATCTTACTAAACACATTTCCAGTGCAAGTATATGGGTATGTATTAAACTAAGAATCTCATTATGAACGTGGATATTTTGGTTCTACATGGGCGAATCAGAACAGGGGCCAAATGGCTGAATCAATCACTATTCCTCAAAAGTCACTATATGGTGAATTTCCACTATGGCATGACCATTGATAAAACTAATGACGTTAATTTAAGCTAGTTAGTATCAGCCAGGAAACCAGCATTTAATCTCAAGATTCCACTTAAGCAACACTGTTGAGCGTGTCCAATCTCTAAAACTAAGATTAACAGCTTTGATTAGCATCATCTAACTTCTAGTTGGACATGACAAGAATTCAGCTTGATGAAAAGTGAAATTGCTTACATTTGTTCACCTAATAGTAAAAAGATAGAATTCTGCCATTGCAAAATCATTGCAGCATCCTTGAATAAGATGTTTCCATAGCAACACATATCTTTGAACCCAAAAGACGTTGCATTGCATTAGAATATCTTAAACTGCAACATATCTTTCACTGTACTTAACGTCTTATAGATTCCATCTTTAATTAATGAACAATAATAGCCATACATACTACTATCTGACCTGGATCCCTCCAACAGCCCAACAAATCCCCACCAAAGACAAGGAAAAAAAACGTTCACAACAAGCAGCATCTACTGGATATTGAGGAACAACAAACATACAAAAACTAAAATCCTGTCACACTGATTCCATATTCCATTTCTTGATCTAGATGTGATGTAAGAAGTATAGTTGCAAATCATCTGTAAACAGAGAATCTTGTAGTACAAAGATAGTGCTTATACGTCATATCTATTAGCCTTCTGGTTTCTATCAGTCATCCATGAGATTCTAATACGACGCAGATTTCACCTTTGTTTATAAGCAAATTGAAGGAACCCACTATAAGACTAGTTAAATTTTTTTTAAAAAGCAGGCATTTATTAGACTGTTAATTCTTACACGAATTTTCACCTAATTTAACCATTAGACCTTCCACTGCTATGCCCAAACTATAGTCGGACATTTCAAAGGTGATATAGGAAAATGTAGATATCAATCACCTGCAAATAGAAATCTATTTAACACTAGGCCAGACCCTAAACTTCATATCTATTCAGCTGCTGGCTTCTAGTCAGTCATCCATGCGATTTTTAATGACTGTCCAACTTTCACCTTTATATATAATTGAATTGCTGCCTTGTCCATTCAAATGTAGATATCATCACATTTGAATTTATATCATCACAAATGACCACGATATGTTCGATCTTTTTTTCGTCAATATATTCAATCTCGGACCACGATACATTGATGCAAGTTTAAATTCATCTACGCTACATATTTAAAAACGTGACAGTTCTCACAAACAAGAACACAATTATTAGACTGTCATTTCTGCCACCAATTTCCAGCTAATCAAACCATTAAACCTCCCCAAGCAATGCCAAAAACCATTAGACTGAATTGCCGCCTTATCCATTCAAATGAAGGTAGTAAATCAGATATGAATTTATATCATATTATATCGCGGACACGCATCTCGTGGTAATCGGAAAGAAATGGTGATCAATGAAAAGTCAATTTTTTTCATGTTACATTATAAAAAAATGTGGCAATTCCCAAAAATCACTCATTTATAAGACTGTCAATTTTGCCACCAATTTCCAACTAATCAAACCATTAGCATTCCCAAGCAATGCCAAAAACCATTAGACTGATTGCAGCCTTATCCATTCAAATGAAGGTAGTAATTCACATATGAATTTATTTCATACTATATCTCAGACACACCATCTCGTGGTCATCGGAAAGAAATGGTGATCAATAAAGAGTCAATTTTTTTCATGATACATTATAACAAATGTGACAATTCCCCATAAGAACACATTTGTAAGACTGCCAATTCTGCCACCAATTTCCAACTAATCAAACCATTAGACCTCCCCAAGCAATGCCAAAAATAGTTCCCAATTATCAAATAGAAACTGAAAACAGAAAAAGGAACATAGGCAATGGGATTCCAAACTCCAGAGTCATCAAATAAGACCAACTGACAAAAAATCACAGCAAAAACAAACCATCCTACAATCATGGCAGAGATGACAAATCACAGCAACCATAATCTAAATCAAGCATCATACAAGTCTTACCAACTGAAAGAAAGGGTCACACCTCCGTGATTGCCTGCGTCAGACCGGCCCTCAACCGATGGAGTCTGGATCGGATGCCAGTCAAAGAACAACCAAGAGCAGAGGAGGAGACCTTAAAAGCAGGATCCAAGCAAATGGTTTCCAACCAAAAGGGTCGAAAATGTTGGAAACAAGGTAAAAGCTAGGCATATTCGGGTATTGGGTACTTGGTCAAGCCTCCCAACCTGTACAGTATACAGGCCACAGCCAAGGCGTAGGAAAGTTCCAAGTAGAGGGACAAGAGATCTTGGAACTCTGCACGAAATATGCCACTGTGCTTCACGTGCGGTCTGTAGTTTTGTGACTTTGTCAATCCTGAGGGGCGTTTTCTGCTTATATTTTGTTGTAAAAAGATGGGAGATTTTGCTTGTGGGTGTTGTACGGGCGGAAGTGTGGTGGTTTCAAACTTTCATGTAAAGATTGCATCCCCGCCCCCCCCCCCCGCGGTCTGTAGTTTTGTGACTTTGTCGAGCTTTTTACATCTGACCTGGCGCCAAACACGGGTTTCTCATATTACCCGGAATCCTTTTCTTCCTTCCATATGACCCGGAAAGTACCCAAAATGCCCTTAGGTTTAGGTATAAGGCACCCACACTTTAGTTTTCCATATTACCCGGAAAGGGAGCGACTACCCGGAGAAGCTGCCGCTAGTCGGAGAAGAAGGCGTTCCGTCCGGCCGCTCCGCCCATATCATCGCCGGCGCCAGCGCCGTCGAACTCCGAAAAGGTCATCTTCGCGGCAACAAGCGAGAAAACGAGCGGGAAAGATCGGGTATTGGAAAACAACTTCAACGGAGGCAAGGTACATCGAAAAACTAGTAGGTGAAGTTAAAATACGACGATTTCTATCTTGAAAGTTGGTTCCAGAGAAGAAAGTTGAAAACTTAGGAAGTTTTCAACTGTTGTTAAAGTCGTGTCGTCGACAACACGACTGTAACAATAGTCGTGTTTGATGAAACACGACTCATAGACGTTGCACTCATATACGGTTTTCAATATATCGTGTCTCACGGATTTTTAACTTATATCGGTTTTTTAATGGCAGGTACGGATGGAGAAGATAGTTCTTTGTTTACACTACGATGTAGTTTTGACGAATTCTGGTAAGTACGTGGGCGGGATACGAAAGCTCCTGCCTATAGATACACGAGTAAAGTACCTGGAACTGTTGCAGCTAGTGGAAGAAAGATTACCGCTTAAGTCTACACCTGGTACATTAACTTTGTCATATCGTGTTGACTCTGAAGAATACACATTTCTCCTTGAAGACGATAAAGACGTGGAGTCAATATTTATACTTCACAAGAGCAAGCAAGGCACAAATGGACTACTCCGCCTGTACGTGGAGTGGACTTCTACGGGCAATAACATGGAGACATCGACTCTCAATAAGGAAATAAATGTCAATGCGAATAACAGCCCGGCCGAGAGGCTACCAGAGGCAGAAGTGATGCCGGGCAGTAACACACCGCCGGAGAGGCCGTCCAGCCCGGGCAATAAGACACCCGCATCAGCAGTCGAAGGAGGAAGAGATGGAGACAATGCGAGGTGAGACTTCTAAGGCGCGGATACAAGCAACTGGTGTGCTATTATAGTCGACTATAATAGTACACGACTAAAAGTTTTATCGTGCCGTATTGAACACGACTATATACCTAGTCATGTTCAATCGTAGACGACTATAAATCAATTCGTGTTGCATAAAACAATACCTCATAGTACGTGCTATCGTTTTGTCAAGTCCATTCATACATGTTTTTTCCCGCAGTGTCGGAGATGGAGAAGAAGGTGAAGATGAAGAAGAAGATGAAGATGAAGATTCCAGTCCAGATGAAGAAGAATTGTTGGATGAAGATGAATTACCGTGGTCTGCAGATGAGTGGGATGAGCCTCTTACAGTACCACATTTCAGCCAGCCATATCAGACGGGAACATCAACTTCTAGAGGTCCAACGGCAAGAGACACAGGTAAAGGGAAATCTGTCGCGTCGGAGGACGATGACTATCTCAATATTGAGGGTGATGGTGGTTGGGATTGGGGTACCTATTCTGCACAGGCCGGTCCTTCAAAACATTGTGAAGAGGAGACGATGTTGACCGGAAGTTTGCAAGCAGAAGACTACGAGGCACAACTTAGCTTAGGGGCTAGATTCGAAAGCGTCAAGCAGTTCAAGATGGTTCTAACTGATCTGGCAATCAAGAGGAAGTTCATGTTCAAAGTAGCGGATGAGAGCAAGGACACATTCGCTCCAAGTTGCAAGGTTTCGGGGTGCAAGTGGTACATACGAGCGTCGAACAGACTTGATGGAGTCAGCGTAACAAGGAGGGAAGAACGGCATACATGTGACACTTCTCTAAGTTCGAAAGATCATCCATTGACTTCTCACCTCTGGATTGCGAGGAAGTGTCATGGCCTCCATAAGGATTCAAACTCCATAAAAATCTCAAATATCCAACAATACATTGAGAAGCATTGGGGCGTCACAGTCAACTATAAAAGGGCATGGAGGGCGAAAGAGGAATTGATCCGATTGATCGATGGCAACCCTGAAGACGCTTATCGTATTTTGCCACATTACGGAAGGGAATTAGAGCGGTCTAACGCAGGTACACATGTGGTCATCGAAAGATCAGCTGATATACCTGATATCCCAATTGAGTTAGCTGGCTACGACTTCAGACGTGTGTTTTGGATGTTCGGCCCGGTTGCGAGAGCATTCCGAAGAACACTGAGACCGTTGCTCACGCTTGATGGAACATTCCTAAAAGGAAAGTACCCTGGAGTATTATTGGTTGCTACAGCAATCGACGGCAATCAACAATTAATGTGTCTTGCATATGCAATTGTGGATAAAGAGAATATCAAAACGTGGTAAGTTTAGAACCAGGAAAGATGACTATATACGTAGTCGTGTTTTGCACGACACGACTGGGCACACAGTCGTGTCGTCGACAACACGACTACTCATACAGTCGTCTTTTGCTTATAGACGACCTTGTAACAACCTGAAGCATTTTATGTTTAATATGCTTGTCTCTCACTTGTACAGGACGTGGTTCCTCACCTTACTTAAATGTTTTCTCTTTACGGACCCCCCGATTGTCTCTGATAGACAGAAGGGCCTTCTGAGAGCGGTCGCCGATGTCTTTCCCGAGGCTCACCATGGGTTTTGCCTACGGCATATGGCCGCAAATATGCTTAATACTTGGAAGGATAAGTACCTGAAAGAACTCCTATTCCGAGCTGCAAAATGCTTCAGGAGACCAGAATTCGACGCTACGATGGAGAAGATGAAGGAACACAATGAGGCGGCCTGGAAATATGTTGACAATATTCCGAAAACACATTGGGCGAACGTAGAATATCCGGGTAAAAGGTACGGCACTCTCACGTCGAACGCGTCAGAAAGTGTAAATAATATGCTTCTAAAGGCAAGGTTTTGGCCAATAACTCGGTTGATCGAGCAAACGCGGGCGACCACAAGCGTCCATTTTCAGAGACGCCGAATAGAGGCAGACGGCCTACCGACTCCGTTAACAAAATATGCACAGAATCATATCAATCAGATGAGGAATCAGAGTGCTGGAACAGTTCGAGTTCAACCGCTATCATTACGGCAGTTTGAAGTGACATCTTTATACCATGTGGTAAGCATAAATTTATTTTCTGTAAGAGACGACGATAACAAAGTCGTGTCGTCGAAGACACGACTAGTCATACAGTCGTGTCTTTGACGACACGAGTATCCTTCTAAAACACTGATGTTGTTCATGTTTTCGGATCAGGATGTTGTTGACCTTACGAATAGAACATGCACATGCGGCTTCTTCCAGAGCATGGGACTTCCGTGCAAGCACGCCATGGCATGTATTGATGAGAGGAGTCTGGAAGCGGTAGAATATTGTGAGAAGTGGTACTGCACAGGTACGTACCGCAGCACGTACGAAGAAGTAGTGTTCCCTACTTTAGACAGAAGTCAGTGGGGAAATTACGGTGTATTATTTAAATGCGACCGCCAAGGCTTGAAGCTCCAAAGAAGGGCAGGAGAAAGACAAAGAGAATTGAGTCACAGCCCGATCCACCTGCAAGGCCACGTGCGAAATGTGGGAATTGTCGTGAAGTTGGTCACAACCGTACAAAGTGCACTAAAAGCCCCGTTCCGAAAGAACATCGGACGTGCAGGAAACGAAAACTTCCGCAACAAGGCAAACTGTCTACGAACGAGACAGCGGATGTACGCCGCTCCGGCTTACCTCAGCCCCCACCATTCTTCACTTAGGATCTAGTCAAATTCTTGTATAGCGCAGACGGCCTACCCAAATTAACTTCTATACTGTCGTGTATTGTGAAACACGACTACATATAAAGTCGTGTTCAATCAGAGACGATTATATACGTAGTCGTGTTGTACCAGAGACGATTATATGCGTAGTCGTTTTCCATCAGAGACGATTATATGAAACTAACCTGTTGTATGAAGGCCGTATTCACATTCATGCTAGCGATATTTTGTCTACATCTGGTATGAGTCAAAAAAAGAATTGGAAGTATGTGAACTTTGTACATTAAAATGAACTTCACCTCCTCCTTGACGGTTTCGATATCAGCTTCTCTATCGGATATGGTTTGTTCGGAGTCGGCTTTCGGCTGAGTGGACCTATTCCTTCGTTCCTGCTCCTCCGCCATTCTCCGTATATGGTCCTCTTCTCTAATCCTCTGCAATTCCGTCGAGCCGACAGTCCTCATTCGCTTCCTTATCACTACACCAGGGGGGAATATGTCCCGGCTGTACCTCGGACGGGACTCGACTTCTGCACGCTCCATATCTTCCTTGAATTCTGGTTGGAGCTTCTTCAAAAACATCTTGGCAGAGGATCTCTTTGCAGCCCGTTCCATCTTGTCTTCCTCATCCGCGCGTTTGATGGGAGCTAAAATGACATTTTACTTCTTCATGTCAGTAGTAGCAGCACGATAAAAAACATAGTCGTGTTGCATGCAACACGATAAACCACATAGTCGTGTACAATTAAACACGACAAATATAGTAGTCGTGTATAATAACCCACGAAAAAATAAATCATCGTCTACAACTTACCTTTACCCCATTTCGTCGAATCCAGATGTGACTTCCTTGCCAGCTCCTTTGTCCGCATACCGATAGGAGTGTTCTTCTTATGCTCCTTTTCAAGGGGCCGCTTCTTTGGGTCCATCTGATGCACTGATGACGATTGTGGCCCCATTTGGGGCCGCTTCTTCGGCTCCATCTGATGCACCGATGACTTCTTTCTCTCCATTTCGGGGCGCTTCTTCGGCTCCTTCGTCGGCTCGTCAGTCATCTCCTCCTTCGGATGCTCAATGATCTGACCTTCTAACAGCATTGACGCTGAGGCGGCAGAGGACTTCATAGAGTGGAGAATCTCTCGCAGAGGTCCGACTCTCCTTCCCATCTCCTCATAGGAAGACAAAGCTATCTCTATTAGTGACTGTATGCCCTGAAGGGCACCCTCCAATCGGCCCATTGCAGTTGCAGTCGACTGGGCAGCCGTCCTCGAGGAAGTGGACGCAGGTTGGTTGGGAGTCCTCTTCATTTCCGGCCTCTCCGGCCTCTGCCGTCGTGGAGGATGGGGCCCTGAGGTTGACGAAGCAAGGAGATATGCCTCTCCGGCCATGGGGCTGATTACGTCGACGAGTTCCTCCCCTATTTGAAGATTGTGGAACACTCCCGTCCAATAGTCGGCCATGCGGTGCTTCTTCTGTGCACCTTTCTTCACCTCTGTAATGAGGGCCCCACTTCCTGGCCATCTTTTCGCCCGTGGGCTGGTAGGGCCCATGACAGGATGGAAGATTGTCGTGTGCTCGAAAAACCAAATCTGCATATTAAACAGATGAAAACATTATAACAATGCGCGGTTGCCTTAGTAGGCTATAAGTTCAACACGAATTGAACTATGGTCGTGTCGTCAAGAACACGACTATATACGTAGTCGTGTTCTATAATAGACGACTATAAATATAGTCGTGTTCTATCATACACGACTATATATATAGTGGTATTGTATAAGACTTTTTCCCGATTGAAGACTATGATTGCTACATACCTGAAGGACATATGCGGCGCCATTTAGACATCCACCGCCCAGGCACTCTCCTTGCGATCTCGCTCCCACTAGGCGGCTGGTATGGGTTATACCAGAAACCAACATTTTATGTATAGCCCCAGCCCAATTGTATGACCTCAATCTTGGGAGGTCGTCAATGTAACAGTACAAAGAGGGATGAACCGCTCTAGTACTGTGTGGAAACAACACCGTGCAGAAGAGGAGGCAGATGATCATCCTCGCAATGTCCTCCTCTTCCATCTTCAGTTCGCCCGCGCTAAGCTTGTCTATCATTTCCTCATTGTGTGGAATGTCTGCTCTCCTCGCGGCGAAGTACTTTCTGAAGAATTGACCTTCCGGTCGGCGTGTCAAGGAGGGGAGGACCTCAACTCTGTCGCCCTTTGCGGGCAATCCGGTGATAAGGGCAACATCTTCCTCTGTGAAATGTAGCCTCCTACCCTTGATATTGAAGACCTTCGCCGACTCATCCCAGTACCTGACCAAATGGTCGAGGAGGTTCCGAGATACAACAACGTCCTCACCTTTAAAAATGACAGCGAAACAAGCCTCTTTGATCACCTGGGCACATATTTGGTGACGTTGTAGGAGGGCCGCACACTTTTTCATCGCTCTCGGTTGACAACACGTCTTCAACGCCGGTCGCGCATTATATGTTCTCTTCACTGGTCGGTCCATCGGAGCCTTCCTTTTCATGCCCCTCTGATTTCGCTGTCGAGGTGCGAAGACAAAATCATGATCCTCCTCCTCTTCCGATGGTATTTCCTCCATAGACTCATCTCTTTTTTTATCCATCTGCAAGGAGTGAGGTATAGTGGTCACTAGAAAAGTGTCCTCGGTGCAACACGAAAATATAAAAGTCGTGTCGTCGTGGACATGACTAAATACACAGTCGTGTCTACTATAGACACGACTTTATAGTTCATAGTAAAAATTAAAAATTCAAATGTCGGACCTTATGAAACTAAAATCAGTAAGGATAGTTGTAACTTACCGCAGTTTAGTGGTCTGTATGTGTGTATTTCCTCGCAGGTGCCTTTCACAGTCTTCCTCGCCGTCAACCGAAGCTCAATCCGGTCAATCCGCCTGTTGCATGCAGGCGGAGGGAGCCGCGGGGGTCTTCTGAAGGTTGAAGATCAGAAATCCCGACGGATGCGCTTCAAATCGCCGCCTTTGTCCACTCTCCCTCAGTCGTGTCGTCGAAATCCAGCAGGGGGCAGCTCGATATCGAGATGGGGGACGCGAATAGGCTCGAACTCGTCCATGTATTCCGCCGGTTGAATCGCCGCTCCAACTCGCCGGTCGCCGGTGACGTCGCCGATGTAAATCGCCGGAGAACTTCACCCTCTTTTCGTGTTGTACACAACACGCCTCTTCGCACAGTGTTAACACGAAAAAATAGAAGAAAGGGCATTTTGGGTACATCAAGTCCAGATTCCGGGTCATATGAGATTTCACGGGAAAAACCTGGTAATATAGGAATATGAACTTTGGCGCCAGGTAATATGGAAAAAACTCGACTTTGTCAATCCTGAGGGGCGTTTTCTGCTTATATTTTGTTGTAAAAAGATGGGAGATTTTACTTGTGGGTGTTGTACGGGCGGAAGTGTGGTGGTTTCAAACTTTCATGTAAAGATTGCATCCCCGCCCCCCCCCCCCGGTATATGGGAGGCTGGATTCACAAGTTGGTGACATCTATGGGGATTGGGAAACAATATGTCATTGTTGGATTGTTACATGTTTGACTTGAATCTTATTGCAGCATTGACAGTTTCTCAATATGAAAATTTTTAGACCTGATTTAGTGAAAACCATCTCAGAGTAGAAAAATTGTCTTTGGCATTGTGAAAAATCCACTTTTACTATTCATTTCTGGATTTTTCATGGTGGACTGAAAGTAAAAAAAATGGGAAATAAATAATGAAAGTGAAACATCCACAGTGGAAGGTGATAATTTTCACCCTGATTGTAATAGAGTCCCAGGACTCTGCAAGATTGCAAACGATCGGAGAGAGCATGTCTCCAATCGAGTTGGTAAAAAACCGTTAGATCCTTATCCGATGGCTGATCATTTAAAATTAAAACCCTTGCAAGTGCACAAGGCAATTGTACTAGGGCGAGTATTAATAAGGGTTGTCGAACCTCAGGGACGGATGAATGATTTACCAAATTCAAAAGAAAGTAGCAATGTTGATTCTAGACTACGAAAGTAATGAACTTTAACTAAACTAAGTGAGATTTAATCAATATGGAGAAGACCAAGGCTTCGAATCCACCACAATAACTAGTGTATCGTCTCTCTCTCTCTTTTGAATAAAGATTTCCAATTGGCTAGCATATTCCTCTCGGACATACACTTGTCAACTCAAAATATAGTGCTCTCCTCTCGGATGTAACACATAAAACAATTAAAACATGGAATTGTGATCTATCTCTCTCGAGTATAAACCAATGAAATTTTATTGACATATAACACCTCAGTCTACTTACGTTCCTCTCGGATACGCAAGTATTCTTCGGATTGAAACTCACAAGAATTCACTATTGTCTCTCTCGAGTACAAAGAACAAATCTTTATTGAATTAACGGTGATTACACAATAAAATACATACACCAACTAGAGTAAAAACATAAGATGAGAGAAAAAAAACTATACAACCAGATTATTGGGCTTCATCTACGCCTTGGAAAGGTGTTTAGCCTCGCATTGGAAGAGAAATCACCATCGTGTTCTTCATCTCCTTCTCTCCTTTGCTCTAGCCTCCAATTTAGCTCTAGATTCTCCAAGGGTTGAATATGTGGTGCCCAAAACCTTCTCTCATAAGGCCTATTTATAAGAGTGAAGAGAAACCATGAAGTCCCCTTCTAAATCTAAGTCGAAATAGGTCTTATTTCGGTTTGCCGCATACGGCGATCGTTCGCTATCCGATCGATCGCAATTCCTTTGTTATTTTCCTCCGATCGATCGCTTTGCCGATCGACGCCGTATGATACCGATCGATCGTAGTTACTGTCTTGCGCAATTGAAAAATTCTAGTAGATACGATCGATCATTTTTAGGTCTGATCGATCGTTTCCTTCAATACACTGCTTTTACGGCTCTGGCGATCGATCGCATTGATATTCGATCGATCGTTGTTACTATTCATGAAATTCAAATGGCTATAACTTTCTGCTCCGAACTCTGAATTACGCGTGGTTGGTGGCGTTGGAAAGCTGACTTCTTGAACTTTCAGGAGACTTGAATTAGTCCAATCCGACCTTTGTACACGAAGTTATGATAATTTAACCATTCGAGTTACTTTTCTCCTCATTTCTGTGTATTACTCTTGTTTCCTACAAAAACCAAAAACTATATTAAAGTAGTAGTTATTCTAATCAAACACTAGCATAATCATAAGCTTAGGAGATAATAAAATGCATATTTCATGTATAGATCAATGGCTATCACTAAGTTGACCTTAACTTTCATCATTTACCATACTTAACCCATCAATCTAAAAAAAAAAAATATAACAGCAGGTATCTGAGTAGGATCAAGAACGACAATTCCAAACTCATCATGTATCAAAATATAGTTATTCACAAAAAACATTTAAATTGTAGCACTGTCTCTCATTCCATACTCCTCTACAACAATTTTTGCTTTCATTGCCTCTAATGTTATTGGCCTTTTCTACTGTCATTGCCTCTACACCAATTTCTGGCATTTCAACTTCATCCACTTGCTAAATGGCAATTATGTGGATGAAAACTCTTGTGATGGAGAACCTTGAAAAAGGCCGAGCTTTGAAGTTGGAAACACCAATATGAGGAAGGTGTCCCGGTAATGCCTGTGTAGAACCAAAGCCAAAAGGAGAGGAGAAAGGGAGGGTGGGAAAGAATAGATGGGGGAGAGCAACGTACGGCAAAGTCGTGCAGTGGGAAGAAGAAAGTATGGAGAGTCGGGGTGTGGAGGTAACCAAGGGTTATCTATGGTTAAGTTTGTTTAGAGTAACTAGTTTCCCTCCGTTGGATCACAATCTTAGAGTTGTAGCCCTCTAGGTTGGAGAAAATTCTCTCCAATTGGTTAGAGAGTACTTTTTGCCATTGTAATAACCATGAAATAGTGTTTGGGGACTAAAATTTATGAGAATGATTTGTATTTGGGGATTGAAAGATAGTCACATGTGAAAGTTAGACTTTCGTGTTAAAATTGACAAAATAACCCTGATGATTTCAAAGAATGCCAAGCATGTAGCCGGTGGACGGTAGATGGTGGTGCTGGTGGAGAGCTAAGAACCGATCTGCATAGCTCCTTCGTCTCCCCAGGCTCTGGTGTAGCTTCGGGAGCATTGAATAATTTCTCAAGTTTTCGGCATCAATGTTGTAACACCTGCTAAAAAGGGAAGGGCATCTGTCCTCTAAAGTGACACTTGCATGGGCAGGTGTCAAATGCTATTAGTGACTCAGCCTCTTTGATGGTATCGACCAGCTGAAGAAAGCTCATTTCGAGGAAGACAACCATGGCACCAAACTGTGAAGCAGACCAAAAATCAGAAAGATGCTTATTACCTTGAGCCAAGAGGGAATTTTGTTCTTTTAACCAGTGGCCAAAACGATGGAGTCGAACTCCTTCTCTTGACATCTAAGAACTTGGCTCCTTTGCAGATAGAGCAATGGCATTCCTCAGCTCTATTGGGCCTATCTTAGGTCGCCTGAGCCCCAGCCGGTCTGTGTCCCCTAGGGTGAAGCTGGCCACCAGCAGGAGTATTTTATCGACCAGCCTAAAGGGAATCCATTTGAGGAGGTAGGTGCTGGGCGGACCTCCAGCAAGCTCCGGCAACATCCGACGGGTTTCGGCAGCCTCAGGCAACCTCCGACAAGCAGTGAATCGACACCAACGCTGCGGGAGAGGTAGGATCTCATACCCCCTTCATCAAGCTGTATTGGGTATTCCTTCCGCCGGCGAAGACAACGATGGCGGCTGTGGATAGCTTAGAGATGGGTGGTCAATGGCCGCCATCGAATGGTCATCGCGGAAGTGACTAAAAGGTGCCGCCTTTGCGGCCACTTGGGTCGCAAAGGCGGAGAAGAAAATGGGGTTCGGCGGCGAGCTGCGGCGGCAAGGGCCGTCGTCGCTCAAGCCGCCGAACAAAGGAAAAGGCAGCAGCTTTTGCTGCTACCGTTCTCTATTTCCCCTTCCCCAAATCCGGCCGGACCACGACGAGAGGAAGGGAAGAGGAGGCGGCGCCAGCTGAGCGGTGGCGGCTCGATGACGGCGGCTGTGTCGGCCGCCACCCTCACGTGAACAGACGACCGAACTGGTCGTCTTCCTGGGGAAGACGACCGGTTCGGTCCAGGAATTCCGGACCGGATCGTCAAACCGAACCGGAACCCAGTTCGGTAATAGTTAAACCGAACCCGGTTCGGTCCAGTTATAAATCGAACCGGTTCAACAATAAACCCGGTTCATAAGCCGGTTTAGATTTTGAACTGCCGTTGGACCTTAACCGACAGTTAAAATCTATTTATAACTGACGGTCAAGCTTGACCGTCTGTGTATTTATGTGCAGTGTGGTACATACAGAGCCAGTTTGGTATATAGGCTCCTGTTACTGATTTTGGGCTATTTATTAAATAATTTCAAGCCCAAATTGGCATGTTAATGGTACGTGGTTGTGATGTTATAGTATTAAGGGCCTTAGTCTCTTATGTTGTGATGACAGATAGCTAAAGACTTAAATGTAAAGCAAAACCCGACTAATAAACCTAGATGGTTTAGAGACATAATCATTTTATGAAAGATAATAAAATGATGACTTGAGGGCGGATCTTGAGGGTTGGGAAGAACCTAATCAAGATAAAGACTAAAATGCCCTTGGGATTGGGAGTCAGTGTATGAGTGTGAGTGACTTCTGATCAAGCGACCGAATGACTATTAAGTCAAAGGTCAGGTTATCTGTTGAGCTAATAAGCCAACAGTTGTGAATGGTATGTGATAGTTTCATACTAGTAATACTGTGATACCTATTAAGGATCACAAGGAATAGATTGGGGTGATGTTGCATCTTCCGACTGGTGGAAGCTCTGCCGTTTGTATCTCTCTATGGATTTTAGAGAGCATTCACATCTTCCGACTAGTGGAAGCTCTGTGTCATGGTACCTAATAAGGACCAACGTCTATTGGCCAGACTTAAGCTGTTATATATCTCTATGGATTTTAGAGAGAACAATGATATGTTATTTTGGCCATGTTTGCATCTTTCTATGGATTTTAGAGAGAGTATTACATATTTTATTGGCCAGGCTTAAGCTGTTACCTCTTCTCTATGGATTTTAGAGAGAGCGTGCTTATTCTCTATGGATTTTAGAGAGAGCCACACATCCTGAGCCTTAGTTGCCAGGTGGTTTACTGTGCACAACATTGGAGACGTTAGCATCCTGGAAGGCTGCGTTTCCCGACCCACATCGAGTCTAGGAGCTGATGTGGAGCCAGACCCTTCCGACGGTCATACCTTCTAAGGTAAGGAATGGGCGAGGCAGTCACCCTTGAGAAATTCAGGGCGTGCCATGATTACCGGTATTAACCGGAATGATAGTCACGGTGTTTTCGTGCTGTCTGTCATGTAGGTATGACATTCAGTGAGTCTGTCTATGGGACAAAGACTTAATGATTGAACTTGAACTTGGGAAGCAATAAAAAACTTGCTTGAAAGATTAATAAAAGATTCAAGTGGAATCATGTAATAGGTTGCATAATATGTTAATGCAAATCCTAATTTGATGTGATGATGACTGTGTTATGGTATTCTACTGAGTATTTTTATACTCAGCATCCTTATGTGATGTAGGTGCTGCTGTGGAAGAGTGACTTCACGTGGTACTTGGGAGCCTGGTGGTGAGGACGTTCCGATTTCGTAGTATATCTCCTGCTACAGGTTTGTCCTAGATTTGTATTAAGGCGCGAGCGCCGACTATTTCTAGTTTATTTTGAGATGGACGACAGACTTGCACTTAGAGGACTTGCTTAGGTTTAATCGACTTTGCATCTTGTAGTACTATATGTATATATGGTTTTGTATCCATATTTGTGAACCCCAGTTATCACGGCCTAGATGCTTAGTCGAAAATTTTTCAACCAAAGATTTATCGCTTAGAGGAACAATCCTCAAGTTTTTCCGCTACCACTCTGATTTAAAAATGGTTTTTAAAACCCGGGCCGTGACAGTTGGTATCAGAGCATAACCTTTATTTGCAAGTCTGGAAGTCCTCTTAGGATATATCTAGTTATAGTTGTGGTTGTGAGTAGAAGTAGTGATAAGTGTTCTCATCCTGTAGGTTGAGATGGCACCGCGTAAGAGAAACATCCGGACACTAAAAATTTCGGATATTGGCAAAAGTAAAGATAGAGAATGCCAGGCAGAAGAATCTCTACCTCCTCATCAAACTTTCCGTGAGGAGTCCACGGAAAGCAGTGGGGGACAACGGAAAACCTTCCATGGAGCGTCGTCATCTAACTTGGGAGGTGACGGTGATGGAGATGTAATGGAAATGATTAGGGGTTTAGCACAAACAGTGCAAGCTCAAGTGAAACATCGTCCTGATGCCAGGAAGAAAGCAGAGAAAGAAAAGATAGCTCATCTCAAATTGTTCCAAGGAATGGCCCCAGCTTTCACAGGGAAAGAAACTCCGGAAAAGGCTGGGAGTTGGGTAAAAGCTATCGAGAAGATTTTTGAATCTATCTCAGCGGAGGATGATAGTAAAGTTCGAATGGCGACTTTTGTTTTGATAGAAAATACTGATCACTGGTGGAGTTCTGCCAAGCGCACCTTCTTTAAAGATCAAAAAGTTGAAGAGATTTCCTGGGAGTTATTCCTAAAAGTTTTTAATGGGAAATATTTTCCGAGCCACGTTCGAAAAGAGAAGATGCGGGAATTCTTGGGTCTTAGGCAAGGAAATATGACCGTGCAGGAGTATGACAATAAGTTTGTAGAGTTGGAGCGTTTCACCACCAAGATGGAGGATGATGGTGAAAGAATGGAGAAGTTCATTTATGGACTTAGAACTGGGCTGCAAGAGAAAGTCATGGGGGCCCGAACTACATCTTTTGCTGACGCTGTGGAGCAGGCGTATATTTTTGAGAAGAACTAGGACAGAAATAGAGAAGAACAGAGGGCTAATGCTGGTGTGGCCAAGAATGATTTTGGATCAAAGGCTAAGAGACTGAGAATTGATGCTGGGAGTAGCAAATTTGGTCAAGGACATAACTTCCAGGGTAGACAGAAGAGGGGTTTTGAGCCGAGGCGAAAAAGCTCAGGACAGTTTAATGCTGGTCAGCAGAGGACATTTTTCCAGAGACCACCACCTCAACCTCAGGGGGCAAGTGGTCAGTCAGAGTGCTACTCTTGTAGAAAGATTCACCCAGGGCAGATGTGTGAGGCAAAGGATCGCATCTGCTTTTTCTGCCATAAAAAGGGGCACATTGCCAGGTTTTGCCCTGAAAAGCAAAAGAATGCACAGCAAGGTGAAAGCAGTAGGCATGCACAGGCTCGTGTTTACTCAATTACTTCTGAGGATGCTCAAAAGAATGCAGTTGTGGGAGGTACGGTTGCTATTTACGACTTAGGTGTAAAAGTTTTAATTGACCCCGGTGCGACTCATTCTTTTGTATCGAGTGTGTGTGCTTTAAGTTTAAACCACCCTTGTAGCATGCTAGATTCACCTTTACTTATAATGACCCCTGTTGGTGACATTATTAGAGTAAGTGAGTGTCTTCTAGGGGTACCTATTTGTTTTGGAGATAAGTATCTTCCCGCTGATCTTGTCTTGTTAGACATGATTGACTTTGACGTAATCCTAGGGATGGATTGGCTTTCTGTATATACTGCATTAGTGGATTGCAGGAAGAAAAGAGTAACCCTTACCATTCCTGGGAAGGAATCTTTTATTTTTCAAGGAGTGAAGTCAGAAGATAATGCATGCATAATCTCAGCCTTGAAGGCACATAAGCTTCTTATGAAGGGATGTGCTGCTTATCTAACAAGTGTGATCACCTTGGAATCAGCACAACCAAAGTTGGAAGATATACCGGTAGTGTCTCAGTTTTCTGATGTGTTTCCTGAAGAACTACCTGGTCTACCTCCTAGAAGAGAAGTTGACTTCACAATAGAGCTATGCCCTGGAGCAACACCAATGTCCAAGGCACCATACAGGATGGCTCCAGCGGAGTTGAATGAATTGAAGAAGCAATTGCAGGAGTTGCTCGACAAAGGATTTATTCGTCCAAGTGTCTCGCCTTGGGGAGCACCAGTTTTGTTTGTCAAAAAGAAGGATGGTTCACTCCGATTGTGCATCGATTATAGGATGTTGAACAAGGTGACTGTTAAAAATAAATACCCCTTGCCTCGAATAGATGATCTATTCGACCAGTTGCATTCAGCCAAAGTTTTCTCTCGAATTGACCTACGCTCAGGCTATCATCAGTTGAGGATTCGAGATGAAGACATCCCTAAGACTGCCTTTAGGACCAGGTATGGTCATTATGAATTCCTAGTAATGCCCTTTGGAGTAACCAATGCACCTGCGACCTTTATGGATTTGATGAACAGGATTTATCATCCTTGGTTGGACCAGTTTGTCATTGTCTTCGTAGATGACATCCTTATCTACTCGTCATCCTTCGAGGACCATGCAAAGCATTTGGAGCGAGTATTGGATGTGTTGAGAGGGCATCAGTTGTATGCCAAGTTTAGCAAATGTAACTTTTGGCTAGAAAGCATTAACTTCCTAGGGCATATTATTTCAAAGGATGGCATATCTGTTGATCCATCTAAAGTCGAGGCTATAGTCAATTGGGAAAGACCAAAAACAGTCACCGAGATTAGAAGTTTTCTGGGTTTGGCAGGGTATTATAGACGATTCATCGAAGGTTTCTCTACTATTGCCCTACCTTTGACCAAATTGACAAGGAAGGATGTGAAGTTTATTTGGGATGAATAGATTAACTAGTACACCAATTCTTACTCTTCCTTCAAGAGAAGGGGGTTTGGTGGTGTACAGTGATGCTTCTGGAAAAGGCTTAGGTTGTGTACTCATGCAGCATGGCAAAGTCGTGGCTTATGGCTCAAGACAACTAAAGCCACATGAGAGGAACTATCCAACACATGACCTAGAACTAGCGGCAGTGGTGTTTGCATTGAAGTTGTGGAGGCACTGTCTCTATGGGGTGCAGTTTGAGGTCTTTACAGATCATCAAAGCTTGAAGTATATTTTCTCTCAGAGGGATCTGAATTTGAGACAAAGGCGTTGGCTTGAGTATATTAGGGATTACAACTTTTTTATAGCTTACCACCCTGGCAAAGCTAATGTGGTAGCAGATGCACTTAGTAGAAAGTCAGAAACCCTTGCTGCTTTTATGATGATCAAAGAATGGGAATTGCTAGAATCTATGGCAAGCCTACACCTAGAACCTTCATCCAAAGGAGGGAAGTCGTTTGTGGCCAACTTTGTGGTATAGTCTGGAATTGTTGAAAGGATTATTTTAGCGCAAGCAACAGATCCAGAAGTCCAGAATTTACTCAAAAAAACAAGTTCTGTTAGAGGAGCTGATGGGGGTATTCGATTCAACGGTCGATTGGTAGTTCCAGCTGTCTCAGAAATACACAGAGAATTATTAAGAGAAGCTCATCATTCCAAGTACACCATTCATCCAGGTGGAACAAAGATGTTCAAAGATTTGAAGCGTAACTTCTAGTGGGATGGAATGAAGAAGGATATTGGCCAGTTTGTAGCAAAATGTCTTACTCGTCAGCAAGTAAAAGCAGAGCACCAAAGACCTTAGGACTTTTGCAGCCACTAGAGATTCCGCAATGGAAGTGGGAGCATATCACCATGGATTTTGTAGTAGGCTTACCTCCTACCCAGAAAAAGCATAATGCTATTTGGGTGATAGTAGATCGGTTGACCAAGTCTGCACACTTCTTACCAATTCGGTGGAAGCAAACTCTGGAAAGCTTGACTCAGCTCTATATCCGAGAAATTGTAAGATTGCATGGTGCCCCTCTCTCCATAGTGTCTGATAGGGATCCTAGATTCACGTCACGCTATTGGAGGAGTATACAAGATGCTTTGGGCACCGCACGCAATTTCAGCACAGCATATCACCCTCAGTCTGATGGACAATCAGAAAGGACGATTCAGACTTTGGAGGACATGCTTAGAGCAAGCGTGTTGGATTGGAAAGGTAATTGGGATGACCATTTACCCTTGATTGAATTTGCCTACAACAACAGCTACCAATCTAGTAGTGAGATGGCTCCATATGAAGCTCTCTATGGACGTCCCTGTAGATCTCCGACTTGTTGGAATGAAGTCGGTGAGGAAGTTATGATCAAGTCGAAGATGCTTCAGCTGTGTGCTGACAAGGTGAAGTTCATCCGAGAAAAGCTTCGTTTAGCCAGGAACGGCAGAAGCACTATGCAAATAGAAGGCGTAAAGATCTTGAGTTTGAGATTGGTGACCATTAGGATTAAAGATCGAAGAAATCAGGTACTCAGGAATAGGGTAATTCCGTTAATCCTGGTTCAATGGTGCAATGATAAGTTTGAGGAACTCACTTGGGAAACAGAAGAAGAGATGCAGCGTGCATACCCAGAGTTGTTCGGGAAAGAATCTACATAAATTTTGAGGACAAAATTCTTTTAAGGAGAGAAGAATGTAACACCTGCTAAAAAGGGAAGGGCATCTGTCCTCTAAACTGACACCTGCGTGGGCAGGTGTCAAATGCTATTAGTGACTCAGCCTCTTTGATGGTATCGACCAGCTGAAGAAAGCTCATTTCGAGGAAGACAACCATGGCACCAAACTGTGAAGCAGACCAAAAATCAGAAAGATGCTTATTACCTTGAGCCAAGAGGGAATTTTGTTCTTTTAACCAATGGCTAAAACGATGGAGTCGAACTCCTTCTCTTGACATCTAAGAACTTGGCTCCTCTGCAGATAGAGCACTGGCATTCCTCAGCTCTATTGGGCCTATCTTAGGTCGCCTGAGCCCCAGCCGGTCTGTGTCCCCTAGGGTGAAGCTGGCCACCAGCAGGAGTATTTTATTGACCAGCCTAAAGGGAATCCATTTGAGGAGGTAGGTGCTGGGCGGACCTCCAGCAAGCTCCGGCAACATCCGACGGGTTTCGGAAGCCTCCGACAACCTCCGACAAGCAGTGAATCGACACCAACGCTGCGGGAGAGGTAGGATCTCATACCCCCTTCATCAAGCTATATTGGGTATTCCTTCCGCCGGCGAAGACAACGATGGCGGCTGTGGAAAGCTTAGAGATGGGTGGTCAATGGCCGCCATCGAATGACCATCACGGCGGCGACTGGCCGCCATCGAATGGTCATCGCGGAAGTGACTAAAAGGTGCCGCCTTTGCGGCCACTTGGGTCGCAAAGGCGGAGAAGAAAATGGGGTTCGGTGGCGAGCTGCGGCGGCAAGGGCCGTCGTCGCTCAAGCCGCCGAACAAAGGAAAAGGCAGCAGCTTTTGCTGCTGCCGTTCTCTATTTCCCCTTCCCCAAATCCGCCAAGACCACGGCGAGAGGAGGGGAAGAGGAGGCGGCGCCGGCTGAGCGGTGGCGGCCCGATGACGGCGGCTGTGTCGGCCGCCACCCTCACGTGAACAGACGACCGAACTGGTCGTCTTCCTGGGGAAGACGACCTGTTCGGTCCAGGAATTCCGGACCGGATCGTCAAACCGAACCGGAACCCAGTTCAGTAATAGTTAAACCGAACCCGGTTCGGTTCATGATTAGACCGAACCCGGTCCAATAAATCAACCGATTCAGGCAGATCGAACCCGGTTCGGTCCAGTTATAAATCGAACCAGTTCAACAATAAACTCGGTTCATAAGCCGGTTTAGATTTTGAACTGCCGGTGGACCTTAACCGACAGTTAAAATCTATTTATAACTGACGGTCAAGCTTGACCGTCTGTGTATTTATGTGCAGTGTGGTACATACAGAGCCAGTTTGGTATATAGGCTCTTGTTACTGATTTTGGGCTATTTATTAAATAATTTCAAGCCCTAATTGGCATGTTAATGGTACGTGGTTGTGATGTTATAGTATTAAGGGCCTTAGTCTCTTATGTTGTGATGACAGATAGCTAAGGACTTAAATGTAAAGAAAAACCTGACTAATAAACCTAGATGGTTTAGAGACATAATCATTTTATGAAAGATAATAAAATGATGACTTGAGGGCTGAGCTTGAAGGTTGGGAAGAACCTAATCAAGATAAAGACTAAAATGCCCTTGGGATTGGGAATCAGTGTATGAGTGTGAGTGACTTCCGATCAAGCGACCGAATGACTATTAAGTCAAAGGTCAGGTTATCTGTTGAGCTAATAAGCCAACAGTTGTGAATGGTATGGGATAGTTTCATACTAGTAATACTGTGATACCTATTAAGGATCACAAGGAATAGATTGGGGTGATGTTGCATCTTCCGACTGGTGGAAGCTCTGCCGTTTGTATCTCTCTATGGATTTTAGAGAGCATTCACATCTTCCGACTAGTGGAAGCTCTGTGTCATGGTACCTAATAAGGACCAACGTCTATTGGCCAGACTTAAGCTGTTATATATCTCTATGGATTTTAGAGAGAACAATGATATGTTATTTTGGCCATGTTTGCATCTTTCTATGGATTTTAGAGAGAGTATTATATATTTTATTGGCCAGGCTTAAGCTGTTACCTCTTCTCTATGGATTTTAGAGAGAGCGTGCTTATTCTCTATGGATTTTAGAGAGAGCCACACATTCTGAGCCTTAGTTGCCAGGTGGTTTACTGTGCACAACATTGGAGACGTTAGCATCTTAGAAGGCTGCGTTTCCCGACCCACATCGAGTCTAGGAGCTGATGTGGAGCCAGACCCTTCCGACGGTCATACCTTCTAAGGTAAGGAATGGGCAAGGCAGTCACCCTTGAGAAATTCAGGGCGTGCCGTGATTACCGGTATTAACCGGAATGATAGTCACGGTGTTTTCGTGTTGTCTGTCATGTAGGTATGACATTCAGTGAGTCTGTCTATGGGACAAAGAATTAATGATTGAACTTGAACTTGGGAAGCAATAAAAAACTTGCTTGAAAGATTAATAAAAGATTCAAGTGGAATCCTGTAATAGGTTGCATAATATGTTAATGCAAATCCTAATTTGATGTGATGTTGACTGTGTTATGGTATCCTACTGAGTATTTTTATACTCAGCATCCTTATGTGATGTAGGTGCTGCTTGGAAGAGTGACTTCACGTGGTACTTGGGAGCTTGGTGGTGAGGACGTTCCGATTTCGTAGTATATCTCCTGCTACAGGTTTGTCCTAGATTTGTATTAAGGCGCGAGCGCCGACTATTTCTAGTTTATTTTGAGATGGACGACAGACTTGCACTTAGAGGACTTGCTTAGGTTTAATCGACTTTGCATCTTGTAGTACTATATGTATATATGGTTTTGTATCAATATTTGTGAACCCTAGTTATCACGGCCTAGATGCTTAGTCGAAAAATTTTTCAACCAAAGATTTATCGCTTAGAGGAACAATCATCAAGTTTTTCCGCTACCACTCTGATTTAAAAATGGTTTTAAAAACCCGGGCCGTGACAAATGTAATGCATATTTTAGAGTTGATGGTATGTTGTGTTCCTGTAGGGAACACGAACAAAATCAAACGCCATAGTGAAAAATGGGAAGAAGAAGGAGAAGAACAAGAAGAAGAAGATAACTTTATTATTTCATAATCCAAACCAGAGAGGACGACCCCTTATAAAGAGGTCTTCATTACAATTATGCTGTCATAATGACGACATGATTATCCAATCATGCCTTATTATAACTTGTACTGAAAAGAAAAATTAATCCTAATATCCCAATACTGGCTAAATTATATCAACGCTCCTGAGTTGTGCTGGCGTACACAACATGGTATTGTGAATAAAACAAAAATAATTTGTTTTTGAGGTTTTTTTTGTTGTGACTCGGTTAGGCATTTGGGCTTATCTCATCTGGCTTTGGTCTATAGCATGAAGGGGGAAAAAATTGTGGCTCTGTGAGACGGGCCAATGGTGGGCTCACAACTTGGACCAACATGTTTGTTGCATAGCATAATAAAAATAAAACACGAGGGATTAATATATGCAGGTCAATGTGTCATAATTTCATATCTTCATCACGTTAGATCGATCACATTATTAAACGGAATTTATGTTCTCCTGTCATGTTATAAAATAATAATTGATGAAATAAGAGCAAAATTCTGAAGATGTGTAAATTCTACTGCATGACTAAATCCCACAAAAAAAGACAGTTACCAATATAAGCCCAAAATAAAAGTCAAAGGACTACACAATAAAATTTTCCTTTGTAGTATAATTTTAGAGAAAAAAAATTATATTGTGTACTATAAAGCATACTTTTAGTGTGGGTTTATTCTCTTTTGCCGTATATTCTTCGTTTGTTGGTTAGTTTCAACAAATTTACAACTTAAATGCCCTTTGCCCTCAATGGCTTAATTATAAAGGGAGATGTTGCAACCTGTGATTTGGCGGAGAGAAAGTGTAAATCCTAGCAATAAGGTAGAGGATCACGACCCTCACACTTAATGAATGGAGATTACTACAAATCAAATGTCATTATCAAATAGTTAGTTAGTCTTGTATAAAAGCTCATGATATCTTAAGTACACGCCAAAGATAATTACACTAATGTGTGCTGATTATTCTCATCTTTAAGGTTAAAAAACAATCCTCAATAGCCAAAACGAAAATCCCAGTTTGAAAGAAAAAAATCGGTTGCATTTCTCATCAAATTACCAAATTGCTGTATTCATAAAATGTGTTGGGGTGTATCCCACATCGGATGTGGAAGGAACTGGTGGTCAATTTATAAGTGTAAAGGAAAACCTCACCTCTCAAACTAGGGTTTTAGGGCGAGAGAGGCAAAATACCTCCCAACACTGGTAATAGAGCCCGAGTTACCAACAATCTCGGCCCAACCCTCCACAAGAGGAATTGGGTATGCCCCCAACCCAAAGGCCCAATATATGAAGGGAAGATTGTTGGATTTTATCCCACATCGGATGTGGAAGAGGCTGATGGTCACTTTATAAATGTAAGGGAAAGCTTGACCTCTCAAACTAACTTTTGGGGTGAGTGAAGCCCAAGACCACCCAACACTGGTAACAAAGCCCGAGTTGCGAACAGTCTCAGCCCAACAGTCACTGTGAGGAATTGAGTTTGCCCTCAACCCAAAGGCCCGATGTGTAAAGGGAAAATTATTGGAGTTTATCTCATATTGGATGTGGAAGGGGCTGATAGTCACTAAATATAAGAGAAAACCTCAACTCTCAAATTAGCTTTTGGGGTGAAAGAGGCACAAAACAACTAAACAAAATGGACCAATTATTATAATGAAGTACAAACTTAACTTATCAGTGTGAGCAGAAGCAAATATTCCATGGCTCTCAACTTTGAAAAACTAGAAAGACAAGATCAAGCATATTCACTGTTTTGCAAGCTATCATAAACTCCCTCCATCCCATATTAAGTGTCCTATTTGGTTTTTCCAAATGGTCTAATTTACTCCATTTTGAAAACAAAACAGGGTACTTAATGTGGGACGAAGGGAGTATAGAAAATGAGGTGGATTAGTTATGACATGTGTGCATACCATCATCTCTCTGCTCCTACCATTTTTGGAGCAGTGATGGAACCACGGTCATCCTCAAGAATGAAGGACCTGTCCAAAGAGTCATCACTATCTTCCTCCACCTCCTCCGCCCTAATCTCCTCCACTTCTCTTAGCAACTCTGCCATGTCGGGCCGCTTCTCCGGCACCTTCTCGCAGCACCGGAGCGCCACCTTCAAAAGCTTCAGCATGCCCCCAGAGGCCCTCTTCTGCTCCGCAATCTCGCCGTCAAATATCTCGGCCGTCCACTCCTCCCTGACCGCCCGGAAGACCCAGCAGCAGAGGTCGACCCCGGCGATCCCTGTGGGGGCCGAGAGGGCGGAAACCTTTCCCGTTAGGATCTCCAGCACTAGGGAGCCATAGCACCATACGTCGGATTTCGGGGAGACTTTCCGCCAGTGCAAGTACTCCGGCGACTTGTAGGCTACAAGGCGTTGAGATGCTATGGAGGCCGAGAAGAGGGAGGAGAAGCTGTGATCTGAAACCATGGCCATATCATGCTGATCGAGAAGCACGTTGGAGGCCTTGAGGTTGCCATGGGGCACGGAAGTGTTAGGTTTTGTGTTGATGTGGAGATACACCATCGCTTGAGCCACACCTTTGGCAACTGCTAATCTTGATGGCCATTTGAATGGGATGCGATTGCTGGTCCCTCTTTCCGCTGTTATTTTACATGCAAAAAGATAATAGTGAAACTTGAAAGTGTATACTGCACCGTCTGCGTGCAATTATGTGCACATTTGTTGTGTAATACTACCTCTAAATCTTACTGTTTTTGCCTGTTTGTTGTGCATATTTACGTTTTCTTCGAGATTTTTAGATGACCCTTTGATTTCTAAACTAAAACATGCTTCTAGTTAAGCAATTAATCTAATTTATGTCATACTATGCTTTGGCCAATGGATCGATGTTATCAAACAAGGCATCCCTGGTTGATGCATATGGTTTATGACCATGAAGTATGCACTAAAAACCAGTAAGAAGGGTAGATGAGAGGTCCATGACTGGTTTATACGAGAAAAATGACTCACCATGCAGGCGGTAGAACAAGTTGCCATTTGGTGCCAACTGATGGACCAGCAGTTTCTCTTCCTTGTCGTAATAATAAGCAAGAAAAGGCAACAAATTAGGGTGCTTCAGATTAGCAAGAACAATCATATGCATGGCAAACTCTTCACTGGTAAGAGGGCTCACATCCTTCAAACGTTTAACAACCACAGCAGACCCATCATCCAACAAGGCCTTGTAACAAGACCCAAAGTTCCCTTTGCCCAGCCCTTCAGCAGAAGCGTTCAGCAGTTCATCAAGCTTGAACTCATGTCTTTGGTTAAAGAAAGTCAGATTTCCTTGCTCTTGGCTTGTGACAGTCCCTGACTCTCCCATCACCTCCTCATTCTTGTTCTTCTCTGCTTCTGAATCTCTCAATTCTTTCCTTCCTGCAGCTCTCCTCTTTTTGGAGCGCACACAAAACACTGCTATTGCAACCATAGCTACTACATTGAACACAGCAAAAATTGCGAGCAAAGTTGATCGAGACAGATTAAACTTCTTTTCTCTGTTCGGTTGATCAGTTTGTTCTTCTGCGTGAGAAACAACGAGAGGTGGACCACGCAAATACTTGTTGCCGACGAATGAAAACAAGTTGAAGGATTGAAGAATGGGCGTTTTAGGAATGATGCCTGACAAGTTGTTATAAGAAACATTGAAGTATTTGAGGCTCATTTGGTCGAAGGCCGGAACTGCACCAGTCAGTTGGTTTTCCTGGAGATGCAAGGCCTCCAACTTACCAAGAACCAAGACAGAAGGGGAGATGGGTCCATCAAACATGTTATAAGAAAGATCAATGCTTCTCAGTTTTCGATTGAACGAGAAGGCCATGATACTTCCATGGATGGAGTTGTTTTTCAAGCTGAGGTGAGTCAGTTGTGTAAGGTGGAACAGGACATGGCTATCAGTCTTGCCTGAAAGGCCAAGACTCTCCAATGTGATTCCTGCAACTCGGCCATTCGAACAAGAGATTCCAAACCATGAGGTATTTGTGCCATTGAGGAAGCAAACCTGGCCATTCCAGTTCTCATTGAGGAGTGGGTGATTGAAGGCATGTTTAAGAGCGTAGAGGACTTTTCTGTCTCTCCCTTCAGCAGCTGGCAGCTCATCTCCAGCAACCACATGACTTGAAAGTAGGAGAAAATGGAGCAGAGCATTTGCGAAAAGCAGCAGAGGACCCCTCATTTCAGCTGATCACATGGTAGACAATCTACTCAGGAAGACAACATGAACATTTCTGTGTAAAAAACAAAAGAGCTTTGTTTATGTCGAGTCCCTTCTTAGAATGAAACGTAACAAGGTTTTTTGTTGGACTTTTCTGGCTTGAGAAACCAAAGATTGGCAACATAAAGCACATGTTTTTAGTACTTTCTTTCTTCTGAGGCATGTAGGACAAACTGTACATGAGAAGTCAACAATTCATGATTGGTTGTCAAAGGATAACATATCCCTTAGATATAGGGTAACCAAAGATATAGGTTTCTAAATACCTTAGAACCGCTTTTTAACATATTCCTGCATGATTCTGGATAAAAAAAATATTCCTGCATGATTACACCGTCCAGAACTTTGTTCTTTCAGATGATATTTGAGAGGAATATGAGCACGATATGGAGAACTGTAATATCGATATTTCAATAGGGATGGAAAGAAGCAATGTGGCTGTTTCTTTTTGCCTTCTATTGCTTAGCCGGCACGGATAGTGGCAACTCCAGCTGGATCTGCTCAAGCCTCCATCCTAGGAAGGGGAACCCGTTACAATTAAAAGCTACAAACAGAATTGGCCAACTCAATAGCTTAAAAAACAATATCCAGATACCACAGATAGAAAATACCAAAGGGAAGCAATTATAAACGTGCAAGTCGAGATATTAAGAGCTGGACTCCAGTACAAAATCGAATTCATCTGTCTGATGCACCCGTCAATAGCCGCCAATCCATAGTACAACTATACCATAATCAGATACCAAAGATTGAAAATACCAAAGGGAAGCAATTATAAACGTGTAAGTCAAGATATCCAGAGCTGCACTCCAGTAAAAAAATCGAATTCATCTGTCTGATGCGCCTGTCAATAGCCACCAATCCATAGTACAACTATACCATATTCTAACTTGTAGTAAAACAAAAAAAAACTAAATTATATTTTAAGCGTGAGTCATGAACTCCAAACAGCTACAAACTGAATTCATATTTATATACATACAATTACAGAAGAAAATGTTAGAGTGAGTACAAAAAGAATAATCCATTTTGACGAAATTATGCATTCAAGTTTTATCAAGACGCTGCAATATGGACTCTGCAAAGATCTGTTGCCTATAAAAGAAAATGAAGAATTATCAGAACGGAGAAACACAATGAGGCCTGATGCTAAACTGTGAATATAGAATGTAATGCGCCAGAATCACATAATATAATAGCGATATGCTCCAATCTTAAGGATGTATCTGTCACATGATGTAATAACCAAGAACCATTTGTTTAAAATATATCTCATTGCTAGATAGAAACAAAAATAAGTTGCCAGGCCCATTCAGTTAAGGCTTTCCCAAGAAATTTTGTGATGGACAGCTGCTTAAAGTAATTTCCCCACAAATTTTACTCCGTCCCATATTAAGTGCCTTAACATCCCATGTTAAGTGTCCTAACCAATTAGTTTAAAAAATCGTTAGGGACATTATACTCTGTTTCATATTAAGTGCCTTAACGTCCCATATTAAGTGTGGACAGATAGAAGAATAAGGTAGTCACAAATCTCTACATTCTGTAGTACATAAAACAGTTCCCAATGGAATTACTAACAAAAAAAAAAATCTTCTATGCAAGTATCTTCTCCATGTAGCAAGTTAAATTTATAGCACCTTGTTGATATATATTTCAATAAATATAGTTTCAAATGCAAAAGAAGTAGGAAATACTTCCGTTCTGTGTGCTTTGGGCTAGGGCGAGAGTACTTAAGATATCCATCCCACGGGACTTTCTTGAGACCTGCCCGAACAGATATAATGTCCCTGACCCTGCACATGAAGAAACAATTCAAAACATGAACTCCAGACTGTGTGAGAATGCACCCCGCCAAACTTGCTTGTGACCGCAACATCAGAATCCTCCTTAACTGATAGTCACCATTAACAGATAAATAATGCATCACCTTTCTGCAAATTCAATAGGTGTCTCTCCTTGTTTTAGATTTTGTGGTTCAAGATACCAGACATCACAAACAACAGCCCATGATGTCATTAGCTGAAGAAGGTGCCGTGTAAATGATTGCCTGTCAATAAACATATTAATATAGTTTAACTCGAAAACAAAAACCGAGTACAGATATATGATAATCAGAGTTTGTGTAAACCAAACGACCAATTTAAAACAGATAACAGGGTTCACATATCTAAAAGTCCCCTTTTGGAAAAAATGCATGTCAAAACACCTAAGAATATTGTGGGTGGAGTTTTTAACCCATTTGGCAACCAAGTGTGTATGTATATCAGCACAAGAGCCATGCCACCTCGAAAGTGACAAAAATAACCGACATGAGATTTACTATTCCAGTTACCAGTAAGAAGTGCTTGTTATATTAGGAATTCGTGGAGAAATTCTGGGTTTCCCTAGAACATCTGAATCCTGTATTTATTCAGTAACAGATATTCATCACAATTCAAATTCTGCTGAAAAGTGCCAGAATCCTTGCCTTCTTTAAATCTCCTCCAGAGATGACTTTAAAGGCCAAAATTTGATTCTGGTGCAGAATTTGAGGCACCTTGGTGGGATGTCCAAAACAGTCTCTAAAGAACCATTTTCTTTTTCAGTATTTGGGCTCTGTCCCCTAAGAATCCCTACCTAAACAGCCCCATAACTGATTCTTGCATGATTGTGGGATTACATTTTTCAACAATGGTATTACACCGGAAAGCCATTTTCCAACAGGAGTGAGTTAACAAGAAAGAGAACATGTTCAAACCATAATATATATTAACTGAAGTAACTGTCCACAAAATCTGCCACATCGGATTCAAAGTTGCTTACTTTTTACTGTTCCAGAAAGCATCTACGAATATTTTGTTATACTTGATTGCAACGGGACAAACAGTGCATCCAAGTTCAAAAGCGCCCTAGACATAGGAAAAGAAAGGTCAAATTCATCAACAGGATTTGTTCAGTATAACTTTCAAATTTGGGTTTCTTCTGAGTGGAATATAATCAATCATCTCTACTCGGAAAAAAAAGCCTAATCATTAACATGAGAAAGGAAATGTTAGCAGGACAATGGCTTTAAGAAGATTTTCAGGAAGTGCAAAATATTCACTGGGATCAAAGAAGTTCCATCAAAGAGAATTGATAGTGTTTTAAACCTATGCTGAGAGGATAAGGAACACAAACCTTCTTGAACATGACAGTGTAATGGTTGTTTACACATGTTCCCTCAGGAAATATAAGAAGAGGGTTGTTGTCCGCTTCTTGAATATGTGCTCTTATCCTGAAAGACAAATTAACGTTTCACAAATTTGAAAGCAGAAACTACCCCTTATTCTTGAATATAGACTTACTTCTTTGCAACAACTTCGCGATCTTTCGCTTCTGTCCGGTTGAACCAAATACAGCCTAAGCTCTCTAAAATAGTGCTCTGCAGGAGCCCTAGACAAAAAAGAAATGTGGGAGAAAACACCTGGTAGATTGGTAAAAATATACTAAGGACGTTAAGGTCAAAACATTATACCAAATTCTTACCAACCCATCCCGGATGTTTCTGCATGATAACAGCAAACGCTGTCATCTGTTCCAGGATAATGAAATCAATCATAGAGGTGTGATTGGCAACGAATACCTGTTCATAGAAAGAGTTCACATATTATGAGAAGGATAAGATGAACTTAGCTTAATCTAAACACAAAAAAGACAATTAGATACTCCCTCTTTCCTACTTTACTAGTCCGATTTGGATTCATTTTGGAAAATCAAAACAGACTATTAATATGGGACGAAGGAAGTACAATTCAAACTAAAAAAACAATTTGTTTAAGCTAGGTAGCTGTATGGTACTAACAGATAGAACTAGGGTTTTTGTTGAGAGGAATGATCATGCTCTGATTAACTCATAAAGTCTGAATACAAAAGAAAAGGTTGACCAGCCTCTAAATAGGCTTAGCATGGCTAATGCAAGTAATATACTAAACTACCCCCTATACACAAGACTAACCTACTGATGACAACTAAATACCAGCATACAAGCAAATACTCACTCCTCTAACATTAACTAGGTCGTAAACAGAAAAAAAGGGATGAACAAGACAAAAATCAACAGTACATGACCTGTCTTGGGCGCATGCTAGGACGAGGCCCATGATATTTGACAACCCCAGTCCATGAAGCAACAAAAAAGCTGCAGATTAGCTCCACGAGTTGCCTCTGAAATTTCAACACATATTAGAGTTAATAAATTTGTGAAGAAAAAATATTCAACCTGGAGACGAAGGAGAGTCAATTTCATCTGATCTGCATTATCCTATCCAAATTATATGGTAGCTCAGTACCAAATGTTAAATAGTCAATCCTTAAACGAAAATGTAAATATGCTTTCATAATTTGGCATTCTTAATAGTCAAGTAAAGCACATTAGGGTTTTGTGAATCATTGGTAAATTTTTTAAAAAGATCTTTGGATGTTTTATTTTTTAGGACCGATTATCGAGATCTGGAAGTAATTCAGGTAATTCTAAGAAAATATCCAATTGCAAGCATCATTGAGCCCTAAATTCACTTTGGGCTCGTATATGTATTGATGTAACAGGAACTGCTTGCACTTATAAATCAAATCTCAAAACTCCCTCATCAGATTCCAAATTAATTTTCTTCTTCACTTTCACTACAGCAATAAACTTCTAAAGGAAGTGTGCAATATCTACAGAAGTTTACTGAAATGCAATAAGCCTTTCAAGAAGCAATTGATATAAATCTCACCAATTCAACACAACACTAGCCTGAACTAAAGGAGGTAGGTATTCAGGACTTCGTAATTCAACTATTGCCCTAAAGTATAAAGTGGGAGGTATTTTAATCAGTTCTAGAATGTCCATAGTAAGAAAAAAGAACTTATGATGTTGACAAAAGACATGGCCACAACTTACAAATCGAGTAAGTTGAATTTTTCAACAATCACGAATTGCATGACACAATATAGTGTGTTTAAATATTTGGAAAATTTACTTTATTTCAGTATGGCATGTTGATCCAAAAATACGAGATACCAAAGTTTATACAACAAAATGAACATTAAGCAAGAACACCAAGAGAAAAACCTCTATTGCTCGTCTCCACTTATCGTGTCCTTTCAGCAGAAAATGTACAGGGATGAAAGAGGACAGAAACACTATCCATCCTAATGTTAGAGTCACCACCCTGTAAATGATTGAAATGCATGTTATCAGGCATAAATCAGGTCATAAAAAAAATCTAAGAACTGGATTTATGTTTTTTTATGATCTAGAAACGCAATTAAATTTAAAAAATCAAGAACAGACGTAAGCTGTAAAAATCAAAAGTACAATCTTTATTACTATTTCTCAAGGAGGTTCATCAATAAAAATTAGGGTACTAAAAAGGGTTTAAAGGAATTTACCTAGTTGCTTCCAGAAATGGTAAGAAAGGTTAAAATAAATAAAAAGGAAAACTGAAAATAGAATAGATATTTAGACCCAGTAGAAACACGCGAATATCATGAACAGAAATATTTATAAAAGGATACACATTGTCCTAGTGTCGATAGAAAATAGAACAAAAGTAAAAGCTCAAAAAAAGTTTACATCCACAGCTCCTTATATCGCCAACAACGGAAAACAACCATTAAAATTCATCTTTGTCCTTCCCAGTGATATATTGACTGCATTACAGTTTCTATGGCAATGGCTCGTTGGCATCACATATCAAATAATGGTAGTAAACAGAACAGAGTTTTTGAAAAAAAAATCTCATCATCATCATCATCATGCGCGTTATCCCAGCTATCTGGGGATGAAAAATATAATAGACTGTTCTTGATTCATAATGATGGTATAGAGAAACAAAGTGGAAAGTTTCTATGCTTGATGCCCTTCACCACGAAACCCTATGAAGAGGGGACAATGAGATGAAGGTTCAGTCAGGTAAAGAAATAGAAAAGATTATTACCTTGCAGGGAAGAGAATTCCATATCTAACGATCACCCCTAAGCACCATAGAGGAAACAGATACACATTCCAGTTCCAAGGTTCTGGAGGATTTGATTTGAAGCAACGAGTGAATGAGTCCTGTTGAGTTAAATTGTGAGCTCGAATTTACAAAACATTACCAACCACGAAAACATTTCACAAAGTAAACATTGTTGAGGCTTGAGATCAATGGAAGAATAAACAGAATAGCTGTTGAAACTGTATTAAAGTACACACTATCTCATGTTTACGGTATGTACATGCGGCTAAAATAAATAACTTGTTAAAGTAATCAAAGCACAAGGAAAAACCAAACAGTCACTTTCAATAGGTAATTTCAAGAATGATAAATAATGATCTGCAGTGTACAACAGTGCAGAGTCTTCGCGGTACACCCCGCCATTTATTAAGACTCAGAGTAACATAGTTCGCAAACGTTTAAGTAACATTACTCAGTAGTTAGAATAACGTAGCAAACGTCATTTCTGGTGTAATAACCGAAGTCATTCATTGTTTTCACGTCATTTTAGTGAAAAACAAACTTAACACACAGAAAAATGGAGGAGGCATAGTTAAAGCAAATCAAGTAAATCCTGTTTCACAAATACAAAAGTTAAGTTGGTTGCCATTTAGAAAAATATTTCTTTTAACTGAAAACTACCATTTTTCTATTATTCAGATTATTTCAGGATCTGAATAGAAAATTAAAACTATAAATCTACCTCAAACTCATCCGTTTTTACTTCACATCATTTCACCTTACAATTGTTTTTTTGATATGAAAGGCACTACTATGTGTTTCAACTGATAACACAATCTCAATAAGGAAAACCGAATAGTCAAGCTCAACAAAAGAAATATACTTGTGAATAACAACACATTACCACTAACAGTTCTAAAATCCAAACGTAGTTCTTAATCAAGACAGATAAAAAAGTTCAGAAAGAACAATTGTCCTAAAAATTAGAAGCCGTTAATCAAACTTGAGACACACCTCACGTTAACATATGCGCTCAATTATATAAAATTCCACCAGACTGACAATATTGTACAAAGTAGGAATCCAGAAAGGAACCTAAACACGCAAAACATAGTAGCAGTGCTGATCATACGCAAAGAACAGTAGCAATGCATAAATTCCAACAAACACCTATCAGCATTCATCCAAAACCCATCCACAAACCCCTATTCCCAATCCAAAAATCATTAAACAGAGATAATAAAAATAGACTGAAATCCGACAATTTACATCAATGATGGCGCCAGCCGCCTCGGTGAGTGAAGGAGAAATGTCAAGCAAGTCGCGCCTGCATATGGAAACAACCAACCAACAAAGAATGAACAAAAGAAAGATCAAGAACAATTATGGAAGTCATTGAGCAAAAAGTAGGGTGAGAAAGAGAGCAAGGACGGGGGGGGATTACAGGAGGAGCTTGCCATGGGACTGGGGGATGGACTCGGCGGCGAGGTACTCCTCGATGTTGGGACGATCCATATCGAGTTCGGCCATGGCGATGGAGGAGACAGAGAATCTCAGTGGGTTATCTTGCGGGCACTCGCCGAGCTCGAGCTATGTTTGTCTGGCGCTGGCGTGGCTCGGCTCTTATGGTTCTCAATTTTTCCAAAAGAGAGGATCCAATGATACGGAGGATAGTTGTATAAGAATATCGTTCCTATATATATGTTTAGGCATATTTTAGGCTAATTCTTGTATTTGCACTCGCTTGGAGGGAGTATAACGCATTTGAGTGCGAATTCCACAGTTGAAATATCGTGCATATATCAATATAGACGCATCAGCTATTTTCCTTGTTTTTGGCTTTTTTTATAAAAAAATGTTGGGACTCAATCAATCTAGCAAATAGTAAGCAAAAGAAATTTTATACTATAGATTCTGCTTAATTTTACTAACTTCAAGGGGATTTTAACTACTCCCTCCTGTCATTTTTAATAAATACAGCTTTCTTTAATCGATACAATTTATTTAAATGATTTTTTATTTATTAAAAAAATTATACTACATATTAAAAGTGACTGGAGGGACTATATATCGTGTGTGTCCTGAGACCCTACTATATGTATGTACATGTTAATGTTAATAACAGAAATGCCACAACCATCGATCAGAAATGCCAAATCAAATGTGGAAGATGGGCTGGACATGGCTAAAATTTGGTGTTGAAGAAACAGAATGAACCAAAACCTTCCTTCAACTGAAACTATGACCATATCTGTGGTATATCTACGATAAATCTCGAATATATTTTTTATTTAGGTCACCAATATGTCTCTGATAAAAGATATTGTGCACCATGCTTCCTGGTATTAAAATGAAACTATGACCATGATCTGTGGGTTGGGTGTGTTCCATTTTTCAAGAACTACATTACATCGTGTTTGCTATAAAGTTGGAAAGAAAATTCCATTAATTAGTTCGTTTTTTAACATATACATGTTCTGCTTTTGCTTCTACACTGTATGTGTTAAATTTGTGATTCATTTGATATAGGTGTTAGTAGATGTTTAAATATGCTTACATATGACATACATTTATCACCAAGGTCTTTTATCTTATCTCCCCGAAGTTTTTTTCTTTGTCAAACGAGTAGAGAGCAGGATTCGAGATTGTAAACATTGACAACAAGAGGCCCAATTAACTTGCTAGGATGGTGGTGTTAAGTGATTCATATATTGTAGTATGCTCGTTCTTTTACTCTCTGTCTGCATTTTCGCTCTTGCTTTGTCTAGCTGGGTTGGTTTTCATAGACATAAACGAATAGTAGAGAAATGTGCTTTTTAGGGTCTTTATAATATTAGGGGATAAATTAAGAAGATGCTTCTTAATTGAATTTTGAGCAACTGATTGCATGGGACATGTATGTTTTATCCCACCGTATTGTGCCGCTCTCTCTCTCTAAAAGGTGCATGGTCCGTATGATGGAATCTTTGTGCTTTCATTTGGGCCTCTCTCATTTTTATTGCTCAATAAATTGTGTGTTGATTAGACCTGCATGTGTCAAAGCAAAAGGATCTTACTACGTGATTGGATAATCAACTGTCTTTGATGTATGGAAACAAAAATTAGGAAGACCAGTTATGGATTGGAATTTTTCTCATTTCTCCTGCACGTTGTTGATCATGCTTGGGATAATTGATGCTTTGTATGAGCTAACATTTGAGTGCTAGGGGCCAGCAATTTGGTTTAGGTCCATCTGTAAGGTATCCGTCCTAATGTTCCTCTCTCGAAGCCCAAGTTCCTATTTCATGGAACCTTTTTGGGCCCTACATATGGTTCCTGCTCTAACAGGTTGCTACAGAAGCTGAGTTGCAGATTACTTTGCTAATAAATTACGTCTTGGATGTTTATATGGTACATATTAAGCTTTTTCATAATTGGCTCTGTTATATTGGTTATTCGTGCACTATAAAATTCAGTCAAATTCCGTAGCCCATTAGGTGTGTAGCCTTATATTTGAATTAGAGCCCTTCAAATGAGTGTGCCTGGTGGGAGGAGATCTTTCAATTGCTCATAAAGTTAGTGAAGGTTGTCACCATATATCGGTAGTTATCTAAATGGAATAAATTCCAATGAAGCTGTATATTTAGCCTGTTCCTAAATACCCGTTGGAAGCTTACTGTCGTGGGATTTCGAGGGGCTTGCTGGCCACGATTAGAGGGGCATCTTTTGCTGCCAAGTTAGGTGAGATAATAAGTGGGCAAGTTTGGAGAAGGAAAAGCATTTAGGGGGCAGATTTGCCATTGTGTTTGTATTTTGCATCGGGGTTTGAGGTTAGATATTGTTTGGATTTTTTTATTATGTGATGCTTTTCCTCAATTGATCCTTGATTTTACCCTTACTGATTTGCTTCATTGACCTGAGTGCATTTGTGCATGGTGTTGGCTGCCAAATTTATTTTGATTTCAGTTACAGTGATTGCATGCTGAATTTATAAATTTGATTGTGCAATCTGTCCTATGGGTATTTGGAATTGAAGACTATTTGCATTGTTCCATCTCTTCTTAGTGGTTATCTGGTTTTTATTGTGAGATCTTCATTATTTAACACTAACTGCATGCCTAAGTCATCGAAAGGGGCATTGTTTAGCCTTTATTTGGTCGTGTGCATGAATTGTTGAAATTATGTACATTTATGCCCTCCCATTTTAAATTTCATAGCATCGGCTAGTGTTTAACCCATTTGTCAAATCCTCAAAGATGTTTAACTTATTTATTAAATCCTCATACAATTAATTACATCACATCGAGTGTAACGAGGATTCTGTCTTTACTTCATTATCTTGCCATTTAGATGATTTAAAGTTGAATGAAACTGGAAAGTATTTTGAAGTTTGAACTGTGTGTTTTGCTCTCGGACCTCGATTTGTCATTGCTGTGCATGACAGTTGATAGTAGTTGATGAGAATGGTTGTGGTTGTATAGTGAGTTAAAATTTCTTTATTTATTGTATTTTTATTAGTATCTCAATGATTTATTTAAAACAAGCATATTGTGTTCCGTTAAAGAAGTAATTGTTTGATTGCTTATATTTGCATTGGATTGGTTTATGTTGTCTTGATTACTTTTTAGAGGGCAAATTTCACGGATGGGAGACCTTGAAATAGGAGGCATAGCATCAACAAATCCTGCAGATCTGGTGTTTCGTTTAAACAATCAGGTTGAATACTTGTTTAATGCATCGAAAGTCAAAATATGATAATGAGTTTTATCTCTTTCTTATGCCAGGTAAGAGCTAATTGATTATCTCTCCTATGTATTTAAACAATTACCAGTAAGTTTTTACTATGATTTATAATATTCTTATTGACCATTTTAATATTTCTTAGTCCATGCTCAAAATCATTTAGGATAGTTATTACTTCACGAGAAAAAAAAGATTAAAATGTCTTTGAAACTATACAAAAATGACTAATTATTAAGATGACTGAAATATAATTTATAATGATAAACAAATTCCAAAGGAGTCAATGGCTAACAATGTTACAGCGACATGTGATCACATCACTATGTTTTTATTGTTTAAAATATATTTTCGTCAATTGATTATGTAGTATATAATTTTTTCTCTAAAAAAGGACAATTGTTCTATAATTATTTAATTTGAATGCTATTATTTTTATTTAGAAGATGTGATTAATTATTTCGTGTTTATTTTCGTGTAAAAGTAATGCAGCATATTGAAAAAGACATCACTGGTGTAGAAGAAGCTGTATGAATTGAAAAAGAAAAGTTTGAAGTATTTGAAAACCTGTAGTTATTATTTTAATTGCACTGCTTAGTTGTTAGAAGGTATCTAAATTTAACATTAATATTGTGTTTTCTCTTGTTATTTACAGAATATAGCTACTCGTAAGAGGCTTTGATGTGAACCAGGGATGATATTAATCAGTTAACTTGAAAAAACTAAGAATAGCAATTCATTGGCTTTAAATAAGCAAAATATTAAATAATTAAGTAAAGAAGTAAAATGTTGGAAAATAATATTTAGGTGCCGCTTAGATTCACTATTTCCCCTCAAAAGGAACTTCTAAGAGGAAAAAGCCCATTATGCTAATTTTTTTATTCTTTTTTTAGAGAAAAATTTTTAGTGCAGAAAATTAATATCTCTTGCTTTAAGTTATTTTGAAGTGTGGAGAGTTAGTTAGAAAGTTGTTTTATAATTAACGTTTATAGTATATATATAAACTAATAGTACATATTATTTGTTTTATAGTTTCAAGATTTCTTTTTAAGCAGTTACCTAATTTATAATAAAATATAAAATTATGGGCGCACTTATATACTAAGTAAGGAAAGATAATGGTTTATTATGTTTTGTTGAAAGAATAAAGTTTTAAAACAAATAATAAATAAAATTAGGAAGAATACTTAAATTTTGATGTTGTACATCTTTTCACTTATTCTATTCGATATTAAAACTGCGATGAATTTAGCATCCCACTTTTTTATATTGGTTTATTTAATTACTAAAAATCAATTTGGGTTGTTTAAATTAATTCTATTTAAGGTAATGGACACAGTTTTAGAAATAGAAAAATACTTTAGCGAAGTGGAAAAAATAAAATTGAACCTTCTGAGACCGAGACTGGAGTAGGTATTTTTAACTTATGAAAATTTTATTAAGAATTTATTGTACATGTATGCATGTAGAACATGTTCTCAAACTTTACTATATAATTTTTGTGTTATGTAGGTTTTGAGGGTTGTGGCGGTATTAGTTGGTGATGATGAAGTTTGCTTAATAATTTTTTTATATAAAAAACGAATGAGTTATATATATTTGTCAATATTGAGTTCATTTATAAGAAACTTGTTTCTATGATTATCAGCAGTTATGCATGGCACAACTCCTGGATGAAAATCGGGATCAAACGATTGGTGGTTGGCAATGGATAAGACTTATAGTTGTTGCGCTTCTACTTATAATATATTTTATCCTTAATATCATAAAGCTAAATAAGCCGCCAAATAGGTCCTGAGCTACATCCATGACATCACAGTATAGTAAATATAAGAGTAGAGATACTATATTACTTGAAATAAAAGCCTAACACCAACAAATCCTGCATATCTAAAGTTTCGTTTAAACAATTAGGTTGAATACTTGTCTAATACATCAAAACTCAAAATACAAGAATGACTTTTTACTATGAATTATAATATGCTTATTGACTATTTTAATATTTCTTAGTCAATGCTCAAAATCATTTTTGATAGTTATTACTTCAAGAGAAAAAAAGAGATTAAAATATCTTTGAAACTATAAAAAAATGACTAATTATTAAGATGACTGGAATATAATTTATGATGATAAACAGACTGCAAAGGAGACAATGGCTTATAATGTTGCAGCGAGAGATGATCACATCACTATGTTTTTATTGTTTAAAAGGTATTTTTGTCAATTAATTATGTAGTATATAATTTTTTTATCTTAAGAAGGACAATTGTTCTACAATTGTTTAATTTAAATGCTATCTTTTTTAACATACGATTAATTATTTAATGTTATTTTTGTGTAAAAGTAATGCAGTGTATTGAGAAAGACATCACTGGTGTAGAAGAAGCTGCATGAATTGCGAATGAAAAGTTTGAAACATTTAAATCAAAAGTAAAAATAGTCTTTCTTCCCCTTTAATTAATCCTTTTCATATCTACTCTACTCTCACCCTCGTCAGAAGAGGTTTCTGTTAGAAAGAGTACTTACTATTTTCTAAAAGCAAATAAATACTTTTTAGATGCTCTTGTCTTTCAAAGTTTTAGTGATGCATGTTTTTACACTGATTTGAAGAAGTTTAAGGATATGATGGTTGAAGTTCATGTAATTTAAATAATATCTCTTGTTTTAAGTTATTTTGAAGTGTGGAGGGTTAGTTAGGAAGTTACTTTAGAATTAACTTTATAGTCTATCTATAATGATAGTTTAAAGATTTTTTCTTGAGCAGTTAACTAATTTGTAATAAAATATAAAATTATTGACACACTTATATACTAAGGAAAGATAATGGTTTGTATTATGTTTTGTTGAAAGAAGAAAGTTTTAAAACAACCAACAAATAAAATTTGAAAGAGGAAGAATACTTAAATCTTGATGTTGTATATCTTTTCACTTATTATATTCGAGATTAAAACTGCAAAGTATTCAGCATCCCACCTTTTTTATGTTAGTTTATTTAATTACTAAAAATCAATTTTGGCTGTTTAAATGACTTCTATTTAAGGTAATGGACACGCTTTTAGAAATAGAAAAATACTATGGGAAAGTGGAAAAAATAAAATTGAACCTTCTGAGACCGAGACTGGAGCAGATATTTTTAACTTATGCATATTTTATTGTACATGTCTAAATGTAGAACATGTTCTCAAAATTTACTATATGATTTTTGTGTTATGTAGGTTTTGAGGGATGATCGAGCTTGGTTAATAATTTTTTGTATAAAAAATGCACTGGTTATATAAAAAATGTGTCAATATTAAGTTCATTTATAAGAAACTTGTTTTTATGATTATCAAGAGTCATGCACAGCATAATTCCCGGATGCAAATCGGGAACAAACGATTAGTGGTTGGCAATAGATGAGACTTATAGGTTTTGTACTTCTACTTGCAACACATTTTATCTTTAATATTATAAAGCAAAATAAGTGGCTAAATAGGTCCTGAGCTACTTCCATGACATAATAGTATAGTAAATATATAAGTAGAGATACCATATTACTATGCTTGTTTAAAATTCTTATGCCTCCATTGTTTTATATTTTACTGCCTTTATCCTGGATTATATGCTGCATGTGGAAAAAGGACTGTCCTTTTTTAGATGCTCCATCTGGTTAATTTAAATAGATTTTGGACCTCTTCTACCCGACTACCCCCATTACTTGGAGTTTCCACTATCCACTAAAATTCAACTTTTTACATGTAGTATTTAAATAAGCACGGAGGGAGTTATTTTTTAGATGAGTTTTTTTTTCTTTCTAAATCTGACCTTTATCTATGTTATTTAGAACTATAGCAAAAAGAAAAATTATATGTTATATAGAAAGAGATATTTACCATTGCCAAATTCCTTCTTTTCAATAGTTCTAGTCTTGTCATTGGAGAAACGATGACGCATGGTTGTTAATTAGGTAAAGTGTGATGATGGGGTGTGAAGTGAGTGGAAAGCTGATTCTTTCGCAAAATTTTGCACAATAATATGCTATAAGAAATTTTGGAACACCGAAACCAGTTAATGGGCCAACAAAGGGGCGTAAGGAAGTAGGGCTGGTAACAAAGGGTTGCGGGCTGTTCACCGGCTCTTAACGGGCTGTAAATGTATTTGGGCCTTTTACTGTCTCTTATTGGACTAAAATCAATTTGGGATGTTGGGCTTTTTTTGGGACAATTTGTTTCTTTATCGGGCTTTCTTCATTGTTTTTGTGAAGGGCAGTGATAACCCTACAGCAGATTCCTACACATTTTCCATGTACAGCTGATGTGTATGGAAATGAGCATCAGCTGTATATGGAAAATGTGCAGGAATCTGCTGTACAAATATCATTTCCCTTTTTGAGAACTGATAATAGCAGCTATGGTGGTCCCAATTAGTTTTTAGTTTATTAACCAATTAAAAATCGTGCACGAGATCGCAAGTAATTACAAAGTATGCAGATGACTCGAAATTTTTAAGACAGTTTCGACTTGTTTTGAACAGTTTCAAACTGTTTCTAAGTCAGTTTTGAAGCAGTTTCTAAGCCATTTCGTATTCACCTATTTTGAGGCTTTACGCGATATTAGATTATTTCAATTTCTCATGCACCTATGAAGTTTGCCCAAAGTAATTTATAGTCACCGATGCAGCCGTATGTGACCAAAACCTAGATAGACACAAATACGATATTGATGCGGCTCTGGTTTGGTTTAACCTAGCTCATTGAATTATGACAGGGAAGTGGCTCAAACTGGTCCCGCCGCTAACCGAATTGGTGGTTGGGCTGGATCAATCTGTACTTCAGAGTTCAGTCCCAAAAACAAGTGCTGGTCAAGCTTTTAGATGAGTAGTTCACCATCTCATGGTCTAGCCAACCCACCCACCCCCATATACACAGTCCACCGTCTCAAAACACAGACGGTTGACATCCACAGACTGTTTCATGAGGCGGGCTGGCTAAATTTATTGCAGTTGGATACCGAATGGAAAAAGGTAGCCATTTGGCTGAATGTGAATGGTGGTCTTCGTGAGTACAATCAATAATTCAGCCGAGGGTTTGTGTGACACATTTAGCTGAATTTTCCAGTTAGTGCTCATTAAGGGGCCGTTTGGGGGGTGAAAAATAAAAAAATATCCACTCCCAAAAATCCACGATTTTTCACGATCCAAACGACCCCTAAGTATCCTAATTGGTGGCTGAATGACACCGAATGGGGCTCCAAACATCTTGTGCTGCCTGTAGTTTTTGTAAGGGGCCCCAAATTAGGATTTGTGTCGGTCACTGGTTGGTGGATGAGCATAAAATCCACATGTTAAAGATGTAGTGGCCTAGCTGAAGGATCCACTGCACTTTACATGGACTATTCCAACCTAAATTGTGCTCAAGTACATTTGCGTACCCTTAAGTAGGAGTGCCATTCTATGAAAACAAACCAAGAAATAGGAATGCCACCAAAGGTGGGTGTGGGTAGTTTTGCAAACATTGACTCCAAAATTGCTCCAAGTCGCCTTAATCTGAATTCTGTTTTTACTCCCTCCATCCAAAATTATTTGCCCTCATGAAAAAACTAAAATGAACTACTGTCAATTCATTTTAGTTTTCTATTGAGGCATGTACTTCAAACACATTATGCCAATTGAATTAATTAGGCATTGATTTAAGCATGCAACTATCCCCTCCATCCCATATTAAATAGCTCCATTTGGGAAAAAATGTCTCATATTTATAGCTCAATTTGGCTCATTTAAGTGGTCTGGTGCTTAGAAAAACCCCTCAGAGTATACCATTCAATGCAAACCAGATTTTTTTTTTCTAAAATGGAGCAAATAGTGTTGAACAGAGTTAGTATAGCTAACTTTTTTGTTTTTGGTGAAAAGTATAGCTAACTTATTCATTCCTAAATTGATTCTTGAAAAGGAAAAGCTACAGTTGGACCAAATTTAAAAGAAATAAGTTTTACTGCAAACATGGGAGCAAACATAATTATCCAAAAAAACATTGGAGCAAACATGAGTCATGGGCATTTTCATCAAATACTAAAAATGCCCTCGTCGCTGTAGACTGTAGAGGCTGCCCGCTCCGGTGCCTCTTCCCATGTTTGCAGTATAAAAGTACTCATATTTCCTCATACTAATCTGCTTAAAACTAATCACATGATAAGACACACATACTTCTGATATTTGTAAGCAATGCACCTAATCTAAACAAATGGCATGGTGTTACTCTCCTTCCTTCTCCGGCATCTTAATTAATAATGAGCAGGAAGATTATTTATATATTCCCTCCGTTCAAAAGTACTTGTCTGGATTAAAAAACCATTGATTTTTAAGTTCACTTCGGTTTTCCAATCCAGACATGTACTTTTGGACGTTGGGAGTATTTGCTTAAAAGCACAAAAATAGGAGAAATTATTTACGCGATGCGTACGGGAAACTCATGCTCATCACCAAATGGTGATTGACACGACCTCCCTGATTAACCAGAGGGCCACAAATTGGATTTCGTGTCAATCACCAATTGGTTTTGCATGAAATCCAGGTATACTAATTGAGAACAAAGAGAATTTTCAATGATATAAAGACCTGTGTTGTGTACAGTGTTTATAGGGAAGATCCATGGAGACAAATCCGGGGTGAATCCCTGTAGATCATGTGAGAATATTACAGAGGATCCCAGATTGGGAGTAGATCATGAGAGAATATTACAGAGAATCTCATATTGGGATTTAGTTCCCTTAATACACCCCTGCAAACTCAGGGCGGGTGAGTAGCCGTGAGTTTGGTAGTGAGAGACTGAAATTGAGCGATGGGCAGCGGCTTGGTAAGTATGTCTGCAAGTTGATCTTTAGATGAGACATGGCGAACCTCCATGTGGCCAGCGAGAACTTGTTCCTGAATATAGTGATGATCAATCTCAATGTGTTTGGTGCGAGCGTGGAAGACTGGGTTGGCGGTGAGAGCAATGGCGGACTGATTGTCACACAATAGTGTTGGTGTGCGAGGAGGCGAGATACCTAGAAAGTTGAGAACCATAGAGGCCCAGACAATTTCGGTGGCTGTGGAGGAGAGCGCACGATACTCTGCTTCAGTGGAGGAGCGGGAAACTGTGGCTTGGTTTTTAGATTTCCAAATGATAAGGTTGGGGCCCATGAAGACGCAGTATCCGGTGATGGACCTTCGATCAAGGGGGTCGCCGGCCCAGTCAGAGTCGGAGTAGGCAGTAAGAGTAGAGGCTCCAGGTTGGAAGAGAAGACCATGAGACGGAGTGCCTTGAAGATACCTGAGGATCCGCTTAACAGCCATGTAGTGTGTAATGGTGGGGTTATGCATATGTTGGCAGACATAGTTCACGGCATAGGCAATGTCGGGGCGGGTGTTTGTAAGGTATTGGAGGGCACCGATAATGCTTTTGTAGTGGGATGGGTCAGGAAATAGGGGGTCGGTGGGGGAGGTGGGGGGTCGTTTGTGGCCGGTAGGGGTGGGTGTTGGTTTGCAGTGATCCATTTGGGCACGATGGAGAATGTCGCGAGCATAGTGTGCTTGAGAGAGGAAGAGGCCATTTGGGGTGGTGGTGAATTCAATACCGAGAAAGTGGTGAAGGGGACCCAGGTCTTTGACGGCAAAGGCACGACCAAGAAGAGAGATAATGTGGTCCAGGAAGGGAGCATGAGAGCCAGTTATTAGAATATCATCGACATAAACGACAAGGATAGTGACTTGGGAGCCTTGTTGGTGAAGGAAGAGGGATGTGTCGGCGTGGCATGACCGAAAGCCAAGATGAGTTAAGTAGGAGGAAAGTTTGGCGTACCATTGGCGAGGGGCTTGTTTGAGACCATAGAGGGCTTTGTGAAGATGACAGACGTGGTGAGGGTGGGAGGGGTCAATGAAGCCGGGGGGTTGGGCCATGTAGAGTTCCTCAGAAATGGTGCCATGAAGAAAAGCATTAGAGACATCGAGTTGTTTGATGGCCCAAGCATGGGAAAGAGCAAGGCTGAGGACAATGCGGATGGTATAAGGTTTGACCACTAGGCTAAAAGTCTCATGATAGTCATGGCCTTCTTCCTCAGTAAAGCCTTTGGCAACCAGGAGAGCCTTGTATCTGGAAATGGTACCATCAGGGCCACGCTTGATCTTATAGGTCCATCGACATCCAATGATGTTGGAGTTGGGTGGGGGTGGGACGAGGCTCCAGGTGCCTAGATTGATGAGGGCATTATACTCAGAGCGCATGGCAACACACCATTCTGGGAACTGAGCGGCAAGGCGGTAGGAGGTAGGTTCTGTTTCAGGGGGGTTTGGGTGGTGAGAGAAAGAGGGATGCGAGGACAGAAGATGCTGGCTTTGCTGCGAGTAATCATGTGGTGAGTAGGGACAGGGGAAGGATTGATGGGGGTAGGGAAGACAGGGGGTAGAGGTGAGGAGTCAAGGGGAGGGTGAGGGGGAGGGGATGGGATGTGATGGGAGGATGAGGAAGATGATGAGGGGTGAGAGGGAGGTACCGGTGGTAAAGGATGGGGGGAAAGAAGGGGGGAGGAGGGGGGTGGTGGTAGTGGGGAGTGAGAGCGGAAGGGGAAGTCATGTTCAATGAAGCGGACATGCCGAGAGATGTAAACGCGGTGAGTAGAAGGGTCGAGGCACCTATAGCCTTTGGTAGTGGGACAGTAGCCGATGAAGACACAAGGGACGGACCGGACTTCTAATTTGTGTTGGGAGTAGGGGCGAGTCCATGGGTAGCATCGACAGCCAAAGACGCGGAGGTGAGAGTAGTCGGGTGGGGTATTATGAAGTAGTTGGTAGGGGGAGGCATGATGGAGGATGAGGGAGGGAAGCATATTAATGAGGTAGGTGGCGGTACAGACGGCATCGACCCAATAGGTGGGAGGCAAGTGGGCGGAAGTGAGTAGGGTAAGGGTGGTTTCAATAATGTGGCGATGTTTGCGTTCAACGACCCCATTTTGTTCAGGTGAGGGCAAGAGAATTGATAAGTGATCCCGTGGGTGTGGAAGTGAGAGGTGAAATGGGAATTGACAAATTCACGGCCGTTGTCAAAACGGAAGGTGGTGATACGATGGGGGAATGCATTTTCAGCCATGGATTGGAAGGTAAGGAAGGTGGCAAAGGCATCAGACTTGAGTTTGAGGGGGTAAAGCCAAGTATAGCGTGTGAAGTCATCTATAAAGATGATGTAGTATCGATAGCCAAGAAAAGACGGGAGATGGTCCCCATAGATCGGAGTGGATGAGTTGGAGAGGACGAGTGGTGGAGCGATGAGACTTTGAAAAGGGCAATTTATGTGATTTGATAACATGACAACTATTACACTCTAAGTGTTTTATTTTGGAAACATGGAAAGGAAATGAGGAAACAATGGTATGAAAAGTGGTGGAGGCTGGGTGTTCGAGTCGTTGATGCCAGATGGTGGAGGAGGAGGTAGTAGCTGTCACGCCCCAAATTTCCAAGACCCAATCTACGCGGAAGCGTCAATCCAATGACGGTTATAGGGTAGGAAACCTGGGACGGACCGAATACTCGAGTCTACGCTTATCCCATTTAAATATTATGGGACTTGCAGGATCGTCATGACTTAAACAACATTTACTTACAAAAAGTAGAATAACAGAAAGGAAATCTAAATATCTCTTACAATATCTGAAAATGTCTTAACAACCACAAACAGAGTTTAACATAAAGCAAATGGCACGCAGGCCGCAAGTTCAAATGTCAAAATATAGCAAAACATAAGAGATGAGTCTTCTAAGCTCCAACATCAAACCATGCCGCTGGAAAACATCACTTCTGTTCCACCTTAAATCCTGCATCAGAGGATGCGTGAGTATTCCATAGTAAATACCCAGTAGGATACAGAAAACCCACACCGGAAAAATAAGAGAAGACTCCAAAGATAAATGGTTTAACAGACTCAGGTTCAACAAGGACTAAGATCACTTACCTGGAACCAACTGCCATTCAAGACGCATTAAGGTCAAAGATACTTCAAAGGCTTTCATAAAGTAGTGAAGGTAAGATAATAAGCATTGGACAACCAAAGTGTCAAAGTACAATTTCTGCTCTCAAATCTTCATCAATACCAGAACATCCTAGAGGTTCTTCAGAGGAACCTTGCCATGCGTCTAGGGATGCTGGCCCCATCGGTTCTTACGGGCACAATGGGCAGAGATTGCAGACCTTCCGTAATGTCATACAATCTAAGCGCACGCGGTTGCCGTCATCGGCTGAACTACAGAGGTTCAATAAATCAGAGATCTCGCAAGATCTAGCAATGGCTTGTGAGCATACTATGATTCCGACTAAGAGCTTTAAATGCTACTTAGCGGAGAAACAATTCAACTAGCCCTATTGTCAAAAGGCTTAGAACAAGACTTTCTAAAGTTCCGACTCTTCATAGGAGTGAAAAGCATAATCTAAATCAAATTATGAATTAGTCTGGAAACTCAAGTGAGACCCGACTAAAAAGAGACACACCACATGATTTTCCAAAATTTCGCTATCAACAAAGTTGTACCTAGCCCTAGAATTGATAATTCCCGACTTAGAATGACGCGTTTCAGGTAGACCACGTCAGAGACTTAGAATTCAAGCTTCGATTACTCTTGTGTCATAAATGGACCAAGAGAAGAACAAAGGGACTACTATTATAAGACACCTTATTTGGCTCTAAGACCTTAAGGTTACTGTTCTTAGAGTCTTATAAAATCATATTAGACTTGATTAGATTCTTAATTATCAATTATTCTCAAGCTTCTTAGGTTTATTATGATTTTAAGTCATTTAAAGTCAGAAACTGTGTTCTGTCCAAAACAGAACAGCTCTCTTTATCAGGTTACTACGTTCTGAACAATTTGATTTAATCTATGAAATTTTTATCTTAGATAGCCTCTGATGTCTAGTTTCCAGATTGATAAAGAACTTAATTTTCTGATGACTGTATAATTAGTTATCATTTTTCTACTGAAGTCTGCCTACGCAGGATTGCTCCTGGCCGAGACCAAGTTTCTATGTCATACATAATTTACTAATGTATAAAGTGTAGTAACTCCTTATTAGTCTTTTTTATACATTAATCTAGTCTTTCTTAAGATTTTTACAGTGCCTTTATAGTTCCAAAATCTCAGTTTATGATTCCACTTTTCGTAATCTTTACTACCCGATTACTACAACACTTTCTTATCTCATTATTTAAGTGATACTATCATATAATCCCGGACAACATTAGATCTCAAAACACGCTGACAATAAAACGAACTGATATCTCAGAGACAAGATCTTACAAGGAATAATCTTATAGTTATCATTCATTATACCATTACCCATTTAGTTGATATTATACAAGTAGTAATAGCTATGATAATACATATAGAACACGAAATACGGAAATACACCAAAGTGCCTAAAGATCAAATCTTTACTCAAGAGAGTGAGCATGGATATACAAATAGCATTATCACATGCGATCAAGATTTAACATAAAAATCCAAATCCAATTTTCATTGGTCAACATACATAGAAATGATTGAGTTGAAATACAATAGAGTCATGAAACAAGAGGGAATATCAATTCTAGGATCGGCAATACAAATTCCAGAAATGAGTACTCAACATCAAGGCATCAACATTCAACAAATCATTTTATCAAAAAGAAGTGTAATGGGAAAAAGGCATCCTACTTGGTTGTAAATACCGAGACTTCCCGAGCACTCTTGAATTCGACAATGCCGCACCAACACCACGCTGGTCGACCTTGCTTGGACCACCATGGACCACCACGGACCACCGCCGGAGTAAGGTTGCCGCCGGCCGGATAATGAGAGTGAGGGAGAGAGAGAGAGAGAGAGAGAGAGAGAGAGAGAGAGAGAGAAATGCTCAAGGCTTTGAGCACTAAGCAAAACCACCCCCCCTACTAGCCTATTTATAGACTTTTTGAACCATTCTCCACCATTGATCACTCCTTAATCCAATGGCTTAGATTTAGTAGAAAATTCTAGATTTTACCACTTTCAAGATGACTCTTGGGTTTACAAGGAATGAGTTAATGGGGGTCAATTAATGTTATCCATCAACCACTTCCATTAACCCATCTCTCAACCACCTCCACTAAGGCTAACCCGACCCAAGCACAAATGGGTTTGGGTTTGGGTTTCTCTTTTAGAATTTCCATTAATCACTACTAACCCACTTAAGAAATATCTAATTCATAATTTTTGCTTAATCTCAAATTAATTCTATTCCCAAAAATAACACAAACTTCATACAAATACCTATCCAATAACCTTAGGTCAAATGAAGCCAAACCAACATGTAACGCCAATCATGAATCATATAATCCAATAAAATCTCCGATTAAGATCAATTCAAAAAAATCACAAATTTTACGGTGTTCGATCCATTCCGGTGGAAATTGAATTTTCAAAAGATTTTTGAAAATTTAAATAAATGCATACCGTTGAGCCAAGAAAATACTATAAAATTTACGGTCGTCACAGTAGCAGTGAAGGCACTTGGGATTGTAATAGAGAGGGGGTAGACGCCATTCTGACTTGGACCGCGATAGAGGAGGTGACCAGTCTTGTTATCCTGGATAGACACATCAGAGGCAGAGAAGGTTAGGGAGCAATCATTGTCACGTGCAAGTTTGTGGACAGAGAGAAGGTTGTGAGCAATGGAGGGAGTGTGGAGGACGGTAGAAAGGTGGAGTTTAGAGTGGGGGAGAGTTAGGGAGGAGCTTCCGGTAGAGGAGACAGGGAGGGATTTACCGTTACCTATGTTGACATAAGGAGGGCCAGGGTAGGGAGAGGGGGAAGTGAGTTGGGTCGCATCCGGGGTAATGTGTTCGCTTGCACCGGAATCGAGTAGCCAGTTTGAGGGGCATTGAGCCCCACCATTTGCTTGCGCGGTCATGGCAACGGCACGGTTCCTGTTTGGACCCATGTAGGAAGCATTGTAGCGGGCACCACATTTTGGGGCACTATGGTCAAAGGACCCACATATTTGGCAGGAGTGGCGAGGGGGACGGAATCCACCACGCCCACGGCCGTGTCGCGGGTAACCCCCACCCCCGCGGCAAAGATTGGGGCGGGGAGGGCGAGAGGGTGTTACAGGGGGAGTGGGGAGGAGTCCTTGAGCTGCATAGGCAGTAGCCGGTGAGGGGGCCGTGGTGGCCGGAGGGGCACCCGAGTGAGGGCCGAGGAGGAGTTGACTTAGGGCCGCTGTGAGAGGACCTAGGAGGGCATGTGGGCTGGGGACGAAAGTGGAGTTGACACTGGCGACGTGAAGTGCCGTAGGATGTGCGAGCGGCAGTCCGGCGGGGGCAGTTTGTTGGAGTTTGAGAGCGGCTTCCTCAGCGAGGAGGAGGTTCCACAGTTCGGCAACGAGGACGAGGGCTCCACGGGCACGAATTCTGGTGGCGAAGGCTGCGTAGTCTGGAGGAAGGCCGGCGAGCATCTGGTGGAGCAAGTTAGCATCGTTGAGCAGAACTCCAACGGTAGCCAGTTGGTCGACCAACTGCCGGAGCTGGTCAAGATAGGCCGCCATCCCGGTGGAGCCAAAGCGACACTGGCGGAGCTCACCCATGAGATGGATGACCGCTGCCAGAGAAGCTGACAGGTACCGAGTAGCGACGGCGTTCTACAGTGCAGCGGCGGTTTTGTGAGTGAGGAAGTGACGAACGAGTTGTGGCTCGATGGTGGCGCGGAGAAAGACCAGAAGGTGATGATCTGTGGCGAGCCATTCTGAGTAAGAGGGGCGAGCAGATGAGTCGGCCGACGAGGGGCAAGGCAGAGAGCCGTCGACATAGGGGAGGAGATGGTAGGCGGCCAAGACGGAGGCGGTGGTCGTGTGCGAGACCAGGAAGTTGGAGTCGTCGAGGCGGACGGTGATCAGGCTGGACAGGTTGGAGACGATGAATTTTATCGAGGTGGGAACTGATTGGAGGAAATCGGCCGCGGTGGGAGGGTGATCCATGGGAAGGAGGAGGACGAGCCGGCGAGGCAACTGTAGGAAGAAAGGTAGGTTTTTGTTTTTTTGTTGTGTGTGAATGTGGCCGGAGGAAGTGGCGGATCGGGGAGGGTGATCGGAAAGAAGTGAGGCGGAGAGGGAGGAGGCGACTGGGCGACAGGGCGACGGAGCAGGGGGGGAAGACACGGAGCAGGGCGAGGGGAGAAGGGGCTGTGGGCGACGGCGAGCGGACTGGGGAAGTAGCCGGCGACGAGGTTAGTGATGGCTGGAGGAGAGTAGCCGGCAGTGAGGAATAGTGAAAACACAGGAGTGAGGGAGATGAGGGAGAGGAATGGGAAGGGAAGGGTGGTCTCGAGGAAGGTGATGGGCTCGAGGCTCGAGGCAAGGTGATGGGCTCGAGGACCGAGGGTGATGGGACAGAGAGTGAGGGGAGAAACGGGAAAAAAAAATGAATGGCGCACGTTGTGTTAGGCATTAGCCTGGTCTGGCTCCTGATACCATGAAAACAAAGAGAATTTTCAATGATATAAAGACCTGTGTTGTGTACAGTATTTATAGGGAAGACCCATGGAGACAAATCCGGGGTGAATCCCTGTAGATCATGTGAGAATATTAGAGAGGATCCCAGATTAGGAGTAGATCATGAGAGAATATTACAGAGAATCTCAGATTGGGATTTAGTTCCCTTAATACTAATAACTTCTTCGAAAATAGACCATGACGTACAACTGAGCCCTGTAGGGGGCATGCCTAATTCTTCTTGAAGAAATGCAGTTTTCTTAGAACATCTTTAATCTCCATCCTTTCTGTAGGGGAAGGTGCTGAGCAGGCCACACCAATTGCCATTTGCCATCATAGATATGGCAAATTGGCTAAATTTATCTCCATGAAACGAAGAGCAAGCTGTTTTATCAACCTCATTGGAGAGAAGACATGGGTCTACAATGTGCATTACTTTCTCTGAAATGGATGATTTTGCATATCGGTGAAGACTTAACTGATCGTTGAACAATTTATCTGTAGGTCTCTTTCTGGTGAGCATCTCCAATAGAAGAATACCATAACTGTAAACATCTGCACATGTGCTTGCTCTTCCTCCCATCCCTACTCTGCCATTTGTGCACCAGCTTCTCAAGTTAGTAAATTTGTTTGTTCTTGAAGGCAGCGACAATAAGATAATAACTTGAGGGAATTAAGAGTAGCCTTCCCCATTTCAGCTTATTACATTGACGAAAAGAAAAGACACAAACAACATTATGAAAATGATGGTAGAATATCAAAATATGTCAAAGACAGAACCATCTCTTTAAGAGAATGAAATAAATGTAAGGGATAGGGATCCTTATAGGATGATATACTTTGATTATGCCTTTACTTTTCTGTATAATAAAAAACGCTTGAGCAATATATATACGGTTGGTCCCTTGGGAATTCAATGTATGATCTGAAATAAGCTTGTGTAAATGTAAAAAGTTTATATGATTACTAAATGCTACAATTACTGCAATTCTTTTCGGCTTGGAATCTGTAGCCTCGGACGAGCTCAATTCAATGAGTTACTGTTCAACTATTTCGAGCATATTGAACAACTTAGTATTCTTCTTTTTGGGATTCTTTTTTAAAATGTCTGACTGCAGGTGACGTTTCATTTTAAGTCCTTCAGGTTGTTGAATTACTTGATCTATAATGCATATCCATTCAGTAAGTGTCCATGTTGTTGGGGACCCAAGCAATTTGGTTCAAAAGTCAAAATCTAATACAGTAACATCACAAAGAGAAAAAAAAAAGTTCAGTTGAGGGAAAGTAATCGATCACCTCAAACTTTCCAAGATAAATGGTCATTACCTGGAGCAACATATCCCAGAGAGCCCTTTGAATCCACCATGCTGTAACCAAAGTTCAAAATCCAAAGAAATTTTTCTTAAAAGGTAAAGACAACTACAATCTTGGAAAGCAGGGAAATTTTCAGTGAACTAGAAGATAAGAGTTCCCATCCATCTTTTATATGTCAGGTGAGCAGAAGAATGTGGACGCTCATCATGTCAATGGTCGATGCGTTTCTGCCAACAATGCATAGACTTTCAAGTACTGAAAATAGGGAATCAACTGACGATTTAAGAGTTGGACAAAACAAAAAAGAGACTTGGGCCATAAAGCATTTAAGAGTTTTTTTTTTATAATTATAAAGCATTTAAGAGTTGGAAACAAGTGACAGATGAGGTTTGTTAATTAGTGTCCCTCTCAGTGGTCGACAAGTTCATAGCTTCCATGTGATTGTGTTTTTGTTTCCGTGGTCTACACGTCCAATCCCAATTTTCCACCAAATCAAGCAAGGCTTGACATGCAAAATGTACTGGCATAGGCTAAACTCCGTATTTAATTAGGCACGCTCATAGTTGTGAAATTGCCAAGAGTAAGCTAAGTTTACTGGGATATTCACCTAGGCTGGTGCATCACCATTCCCCACAACAAATTTACCTAGGCCACTATTATATCTTAGCTTTGTCTTTTATTTTCTTTTGTGTGCAATTGACTGTTTACTTGGATCACGATAACGTTTTTTCTTTGTGAATTCTGCTAGAGCATTGAAGGATAATCAGACCCGGTCAAACCTTAACCATTTGGTTATAATTTTGGTCATATGATTTTGATGGCATCTTAACCAATTAGCTCTTCAAATATGTCGATTTTTCGAATTCTTAGATGAGAAAGGATATCATATCTTAAATGGAGAAGACACTCCTATCTAGAGGTTCCCCTTTTATCCTCCTGGCCCATTGTAGAGTCTCCCTTCTACAACCCAATATTTCAAGAGCTTTCCGTCATAAGGATGCTGTCCAAATGTTTTTACCAGACGTATAAAACACCGAAGGACATGCTCATTTCAGACATGACTGTAACTTTTCCAATTTATGAAAATTAAAGTACTTGAATAAAGCCTAAAACTTGTGTTCAGGCCCCAGTAGAGAAATTCAAATATGGGTCTTACAAATTACGATGTTTGGACATTATCATAGTCTCTGATACTTCTATGTACTCAGGATCCTAGAACATACAGATTTGAAATTGTAGAGCAGTTTTATAAAAAAAAACTGTAGAGCAGGGATTGAGTAGGGAGTTGTGAAACAGACAAAATTATACATCCAAATGCGGAAAAATTTTGGGGATCTTATGTCGAATTGGGCATCTTCCCTTTTAAGCTGGGCCATGGTGGCAGGGAACCACTCATAAGAATGGCTAATGGCAAGTGTTCATTGAACCAATGGACGTATTTGAGTGTCTCCACACTGGCTCCATGATCAAGGTGTTCAGATTTTTGTATTCCTTTTTAGTACACATCAGGGTGTTCACTTGCTATATTGATGCATGTGGGGCCTGTAAGTGGGCGTGGAGGCCGCACATTGTGACCAACAGTTTACAACGTCGGATCTCTGTGATCAAATTCCTTCAGCCTTTATGTCTAGGTTGACATATAATTCCATAAATTTTACTAAAGCGAGAAACACATAAACAAATGATAAAAGAAGCGAGAGTTACTAGACTTTTTTTATTGCTGATGACTACAGTTACTAGTTGACACAAACTATACATTCAAAGGAAAACAATACATCTTACTGATATGATGGCGGCATCATAAAGCACACCTAAAATTTTAAGCTTAAACAATAGCAGAAACTAAACTTCTGAGTAAAAGTTTCATTCAAGCTTTGTTTTGCTACCCTTCGTTGGTCTCATTGCTGTTATTCAGCTTAGCTGCAGTTGATGAAACTAGGACAAAAAACTTATCACCGAGAGCATCAAAGAAACCAAAGTACAAGATTCTAACAGAGTTCTTGCAAATGAGAAGACCAAATATTCCCCAAAAACCTACCACAAACCCAAGTATCACGCTGATGTAAACCCATAGTTTATCATGTCCTTCTCCATCTTCATTATGATAGTCAACAGTACTTGTTTCATTTCTTGAACAATTTTTCGCAAGCGGAGCACCACAGAGGCCCTGATTTCCGGAGTAAATGGATGGATCATTGAGTGTTTGGAGCTGATTTCCTGAAGGAATTTTCCCTTGCAAGTTGTTGTTTGACAAATTTAGCTTGCTCAATGAGAACAATCTTGATAAACTAATTGGAATTTCACCGGTAAGTTGGTTATTTGACAAATCAAGAGACTGTAGTGATTCCAATGTTCAATGGAATCTTTCCAGTCAAGTGATTATGTGATAAGTTCAAGGAGAATAATTTAAGTTCAAGGAGAATAATTTACTTGTAACTTCATCTGGAATTGGTCCATGAAAACCATTACTTGAAAAATCAATGCTTGTGACAAGAATAAGGGGTCTGGACCTATAATTCAGCATTTGACCTTCAGTCACCAATGGCAGGAAATTATGATAATATTTGTTAAAGATTTCAATAAGGTTCAATTGCCATTTTGCAAATGCAGTGACCGCAGTAAGATTACCCAAGCTTGTAGGAATCATGCCTGACAACCCGGAAAAACTAAAATTTTATGCCGAAAAATTGTAAAAACAGTGAGAAAGACGAGAACAAATCTATGATGAAGGGATTTTGATGTAAGAGCAGCAGAGAAGTCCTCCCAACTACAAAAAATAAGATCTACATATAAAAAAATACATATAAAGGTCACCCATTGGTGCTCGACCGCTCTTGGACATCAAATAAGAGGATAAAAATGGGCAAAAATATAAAATACTAGTCGGCGAGTGATAAATTCAATTTATATATCTTTCTGTGATCCTCATAAAATGGAGGAGGAAGAAAAATGAGAAAGAACGTAAAAAAATGGGCAAAAACGGGTGAAAAATAAGCGAGTTATGACATATTGAAGATTGTCATTTTATCGTGTATTTCAATACACGAAAATGCATTTATCATGTATTCGAATACACGATAAAATTACAATCTTCAAAATGTGATAACTCGCTCATTTTTTATCTATTTTTCCCCATTTTTTTTCGTTTTTCCTCATTTTTCCTCCTCTTGTACCTCATAAAGATATATTAGAATGAAAAAAAAAGTGGAAGCTTTCTGATGTCCGCTTTCTTCTTTCTTCTTATTTTTTCTTATTTTTTATTCCTAATATATCTTTATGAGGTGGAAGAGGAAGAAAAATGAGGAAAAATAAAAAAAATAGGCAAAATGGATAAAAAAACGAGCGAGTTATGATATTTTGAATATTGCAGTAAAATCGGGTCGTATGAGCCGACGATACGATTTTACTCCAATTTTGAAAATATCAAAACTCGCTCATTTTCTATCCATTTTTGCCAATTTTTTTTGCATTCTTCCTTATTTTTCCTCCTATTCCACTTTATTAGGATTACAGAAAGAGTTATGATATTTCAAAATATGACTTGAATCAAGTCGTGTCTTCGACGACATGATTTTACACTCATTTTTTCTCTGGACATCGAAAAGCTTCTACTTTCTTCCTTCTTATTTTTTCTTCTTTTTCCATCATAATATATCTTTATAAGGTGGTAGAGGAGGAAAAATATAGAAGAACGCAAAAAATGGAGAAAAAATGAGCATAAAATCGTGTCGTCGAAGGCATGACTTGATTCAAATTTTGTCTTCAAATGTCATAACTCTTTCTGTGATCCTAATGAAATGGAAGAGGAGAAAAAAATAAGGAAGAACGCAAAAAAAATTGGTAAAAATGGATAAAAAAAGAATGAGTTATGATATTTTCAAAATTACAGACATACGGCATGATGTTATTCCAATATTCAAAATGTTATAATTCGCTCATTTTTCATCCGTTTTTTCCCATTTTTTTTATTTTTTCTCCTCTTCCACCTCATGAAGATATATTAGGATGAAAAAAGAAGAAAAAATAAGAAGACAGAAGAAAGCAGAAAGCAGACGTGAGAAAGCTTTCACTTTCTTCTTTTTTTTCTTATTTTTTTATTATAATATATCTTCATGAGGTAGAAGACGAGGAAAAATGAGGAAGAACGAAAAAAATATGGGCAAAAACGGATGAAAAATGAGCGAGTTATGACATTTTGAAGGTTGTCATTTTATCGTGTATTCGAATACACGATAAATGCATTTTTCGTGTATTGAAATACACGATAAAATGACAATCTTCAATATGTCATAACTCGCTCATTTTTCATCTATTTTTGCCCATTTTTTTGCGTTCTTCCTCATTTTTCCTCTTCTATTTTATGAGGATCACAGAAAGAAATATAAATTGAACTTGTCACTCGCCGACTAGTATTTCATGTTTTTGCCCATTTTTATCCTCTTATTTGATGTCTAAGAGCGGTCGAGCACCAATGGGTGACATTTATATGTATTTTTTTACATGTAGATCTTATTGTTTGTAGTTGGGAGGCCTTTCCCGCTGCTCTTACATCAAAACCCCTTCATCATAGATTTTTTCTCGTCTTTCCCACTGATTTTACAATTTTTTGGTATGGAATTTTATTTTCTTTGGGTTGGATGGCGCCGGCGGTGATTTGAACCGTGATGATTGACGGACCTTCTCCGAAATGTCTTCTTCCCCAGCTGGATGCTCTATTAAATCGCTAATTTGATGGAAGAAGGGAGCTTTTTCCATATTACCTGGCACCTATTTGGGAAGAAGGGCATTTTAGATAGTTTCTAGGTCATACGGAAGAAAAGAAGAGATTCCGAGTAATATGAGAAAATAGAAGTTGGCGCCAGGTAATATGTAAAGAACTCTATATATTGCAGTCTACATGCCTTAATCCCAAATTTTCACCAAGTCAAGCAATTCTTGACGTGCCAAATGCAGAGGCATATGGTGAAGTTTTTGTTTACAGAATTTTGCTAATTTTTTATGCCAAAAGAAAGTTACAGACATTTTTCGAATAGGTGTAATATTGTCATCAAATGCTTTGGAGATTTATGCCCAAAAATGACTTGATTGCCACAGCAGTGTGGTGTTGGTGTTTTGGAGAAATTATTAAGGTATGCGGCGCGTAAGAGGAAGTCATGCTCATCACCACCAATGGGTGATGGACACGACTCCCCCGCTTGTCATGAGGGCTCACAATGGACCCACAAATTAAAAATGGTGTTCATCACCCATTGGTGATGAGCATGACTTCTTCCTGCACGCCGCGCACCTAATAATTTCTGGGTGTTTTGTACTGTATTTCCGTGGACTTCTGCCCGCCTTATAATTCTCGAAGATAGGAAGCTGCTTTTCAAAGCACGTGTTAATGGACTTTTTTCCCTAGGGATGTAGAAGTCATTAGGACCGACTGGCAGAGACAACCTCATAGAGGATTTTATCTCTGTGCCAATCATGTACAAGGCCCACCAATCATACACGCTAGGTCAATCGAGTATAATCTCGCATGAGTAGTTAACATAGCAGGATAAATTTTTTATTAGAATGGAGCAGGATTATTTAATTAAATGGGCACTCAGTGATTGAGCAGGTTTAGGGGCCATTTGGGCGTGATTAAAAGCAAAACATCTACAGTCGATGTTTTGCTACATTGTAGCATTCATGTTTTTTCAATATCCAGTTGAAATACCTCAGGTCGTGTTTAACGCTGATATGGAAAAAACATGAATGCTACAGTGGACATCCAAAATCCACTCTCGATATTTGCTTATAATCACGCCCCAAACGGCCCCTAAAAGCAAAATATCTATAGTAGATGTTTTACTACACTGTAGCATTCATGTTTTTTCCATATCCAACGTGTTTCACACTGACTATAGAAAAAACATGAATGCAACAGTCGACATCCAAAATCCACTCTGGATATTTTGGCTTTTTTATGCCCCAAACGGCCCCTTAGACAGATTGGGAACCATTAAAATGTGGAATTCGATATATCGATTTCGGACCCCACCCAATAAAACGAAATCACAAAATATCGTTTTTCAAAAAATTTACAATATCAGTGAAATTTCGATTTTGGACCAAAATATCGCTATTTTAAAAAAATATTTAAAAAAACTTGGAATTTTTTAAAAAAAGAAAAAAATAACTTTTCCATTTGTTTCTCATCCTAATATGATTTTTATGCATATTTTGAAATCTATGCTTTATCTAAATTAGTATAACTCATCTTAGAAGATAGATTGTGAAAATATATGGTAAAAATTAGTTTTCAACTACCGATATTTTTTATAAATATCTTTGATATATCTCCGAAATTTTGTCTATTAGGCCGACCGATATTTTACCGAAATCCGATACGGAATTCCTTGATGACAACAGCCTTTGTTTTTGCAACAAAAACCTTAATAACACTCCCTCCATTCGGAATGATTATTAACATGAGACAACAGCCTTGAACGTACCAACATGCTCATTCTGTCGGGATCTGTTATTAATAAAAGTTTTTTCAAAATGAACTAATTAATTTCAGTTCAGATTGAAAAATATATGTTAATAATTATTCATATTATTTATTTCGTAAGTATTTATAAACGTACTTCTTTTTTATTACACCAAATGTTCTAGGCACTGAAGCCTAGTCTAAAGACCACCCCCAACCAAAGATGCCATAGTCCGGGCACAAACCTAGGACTACTCCTTTCACACGGGACTTTCCACCACCACACCAAGGGTATAGTTAGGCCTTATGGACGGACATACTTGAGTGCCCCGAAAATGTGATTATGTATATCGTATCGAAGAGGAATCTATGTCCAGAATGTTCACATGTTAACGAATGTTTAAAATCTATATACAAGTACTTGGACCTGAAAAAGAAAAGATTAACAGTCTTGCTCTTGTAGTTTTTTCTATAAGTCTTTTTTGGATTTCCCTTTGGGCACATGCTAATACAGGGGAATTTACTGTGTTAAATAACTAGTAGGTATCAACTCAACACTTCCCCTTTCCCCCATGCAAACACCCAAAAAAAAGTTTAGCATGTTGACATAATAAGAGTCCAGGAAGATTCCCATCAAGAAAATATGCCTGTAATATAAATGGATTGACAAATTGTAATATATACTCGTTAAGTCCAAGGTCGAACCACGGAGAATGATGTAGGATTATTCTACTCCAAACTAATCTAAATACTACTTAGCTTAGCAAATTAAAGTTCTTATCAGGAAATTTTGTAGAGAAATTATAATTTAATTAACTACTAAAATAATAATTAAAAATTCAATTAAAACTAATTAAAAATGGGAAAAGATAATCGATGGGAGATATCAAAGCTTCAAGGATCAATTATTTAATCAATACTTCTATGTCTATTTAATTACGCAATTAGATTCAAATAATGATTTGACCTAATCGGAAAATATTTCATTCACGTTCATCATAACCATTAACATAAAAATATCGATTGAAAATTTATCATTAACAAGCTCAGTCCACTAATCACAGGGAATTATAAGCATTTGCCGTACCTTACATCAACGACAAATTAAATAATTGTATAGATTATGACTACTTCAAATCATCGCATTCAATCAAATAAGCAATAAGTACTCTTCATTATAGACATAGAAATATTAATTAAATAATATCACCTCTAGCTTTGACAAAAGATTTAGCTATTCATATTCATGAGAAAAATCAAATTTGGAAGAAATTGCATCGGAGAAAAACACTGTAGAAGGAACACTATTCACAGTTACTGTAGCAAGAACACTGTTCACTGTAGCAGCGCACTGTTCATCGTCTCCCCCAAACTGCCAGTACTGTATCAATTTCGACAGATACTGTAGGGTTCTGAAATCCATTCAAAATCCAAGCTTTCTTCTCCCAAATTCTCCTCTTCCTTCACCTCTCTTCTTCCAGCCTTGTTGCCACCGGAATTCGGCGAAAACACGACACAAATAAAGTCCCTTCTCTCAAAGTCGCCCTATGTTTTTTTCGAAATAGCTGTCCAAAAAAAATAGTCCCGTTCTTCCGATTCTTCGCTCGGTTTTTATAGATACTAGACTTCGAGAATCCATACGCAAATGAAATTCTTCCAAGTTGATCCAAATCCAAACTGAAAAAAATCTGATTTCGATTTGAGACCCTGCACAAGCACGACTTTGTTTTCCCGATTCTGTTTCAGTTCCCGACTTGAGCACAACTCTTCCATTTCCGGTTGTCGTGAACCTCTCCACCATCGATTGCCTTTTCAATTCCGCCGTGCTCGAGCTCTGCCACCATGGCCGTCATTCCGCTGTTGTCGTCGCTGTCAACCAAGGCCGCCGTGAATCTCGATCGCCTTTGAGCTCCGCCTTTGCCGGAATCCATTAGCCCATGGCCACCGGAATCCAGGGCCGCCATTCTGCCGGCGCTCGAGCAGATGCTCGAGCGCTGCTTCTCTTCTGTTCGACACCCGAGCCGATGGCTCGGGTTGTCTTTTATTTTTTTTTCTTTTGCTTTCTTCTGAACCGGACCGGTTCATTTCAGTTTTTTTTTCTTTCAATCAAATAAAACCGTCCAAACAATCTCAACCACCAGATCAAATCTGCATGTCCGTATTTCAATTTCGCGCCCGTCTTCTTTTAAGTAACTTATCAATAGTTCAGATCTTCGATACGCGTGATATTAGCTTTTGGGTCACTTTGGCGCTTCAAAACACGTCTAATGCGCTCGTCTGCTACCGATCTGCAATTCGCATTTTTAAACCTGCAATAATAAAACCAAACTAAAATTAGACGCATAGTAAAAATATGATCCCTTAAATTCTTTAATGTATCTAAAATAGTTAATTAGAGTAAATTAATTATTAATCCCCTAATTACTACCTTAATCACAAATAATCCGTTTTATTCATGTTTTATTATAAAACTACACTAGCATATAGGTAAATAGGGCATATATCTTATGCTTATCAATGGGAGACACCGTTCCCTGTGGGTCTTGGTGGGCTTTAATACTATGTTAAATAACTGAGTTTACAAAAAGCTCCAGCATGCAGGAAATGATCATTTTTTAATATTTAAATCAACTCATTAGCCCCTATTGATTAATGTCCATTGTGGGATACATGAGTGAGACTGAGGCTCTATTTAGTTGCAACTTCTTAGAGTAGAACAAGTAGAATCTAGGGTATTATGATTCTTGGATTTTAGTTACGAAGTGATGTGTGTGGACAAATCAGCTTTCTGGTGAGTAGTCTGTTCGGCAACACAAGGAGAAAGTAGATTCTAAATTCTCAAGTTACAAAACTACCCCTCATACAAATGCATTCCAAGCCTTTGATACGACTTCAGAACTGAACTATTCTAGATAGGAACCAGGAACATTGGTATATAATGTTTTACTAACTTGCTTCATAGAAGCAGCTCCAAAGGTTGAATTTCAGCTGGCCAAGGGATCTCTGAAAAATTATTATAAACGCTTGTAATATAAATATAGAGAACAGAGTAGGCAGACACTTCATATACTGTAAAGCAATTTGCACATGGCATTGGATACACTAATACAAGCTTCTTGCAATATACACAAAAGGCTTATTGTTTTGAACATATAAAAAATGCAAAGGGAGCTTAACGGCTCTTATTCATACTATGAGCGATAGCATATTGTTTTAACCTTTATCTTGGCAGCATGTTCATCAGTTAAGCCACTTAATATGGATCCTCCAGTTATTCGGTTCCGTCTCTTTGCATCCGATTTAATACCAATAGAATGAGTAAACTAATATTTTTTCTTATAATTTAGATTGAGTGTCATTAAATTGAGGGACCATAGTTATGAGATAGATATGAACCCAAGCAGCCAACCAACGTACCCATGAAAGAAGACTTTACCAAACCGAGCTACAAAAGTAGGCTTTACATCCAGAAGCTCCTCCAATTCCATTTCTTTGCAGATATTCTGTGAAGCCGAGAGAAGGTCCTTCGTCAATGCCTCTGTTATCAACTTCCATGACTGCTCCTCCGAGTTCTGTGCCCCTCCTTGCATCCCAATACAGCCCAAATACCATCAAATTTCACAACTGATAACAAAAAAAAGTGACGCAAGACCAACACGAAATCAAGTAAAGAGCCAACTCAGCACCTTTCTCATCTTTTCCGTTCAACGGATTCGCAGGCAACGGGCTGCAGCTCAACCGAAGGTGGAAGCTCCCCATCGTTGTTTAGGCCGATGGGCCACCACCGGGAAATGGAGTTGTCTGCATAGACGATCTTGCCACCCTGCGCAGCATGCTAATCCTTCTTTCTATGTGAAAAATGGGACTTGAATCCCAAATTCAGTATGAAATGGGGACTGTGGTTGCCCGTGGAGGAAGGTGAACTTCTCCCTGCCGAAGTGCTAAGCAGTGGAGCCCTCCGTGGCGAAGCAGCGGAGAAAGGGAAAGGGAGTCAGGGGCAAAACGAGACCTTGTTCCCCCATTTCGCGCTTCTTGGCCAAAATCTCCCGGTGAGGAGATTCTATCAGAAGTCGACTTTTCCCGTAATTTTGGGCAGAAAGTCTACTTCACTACATACGATGATTCTTCTGCAATAGTGCTACCAAAGGTGCTACTGCAGAAAGCGGCTGATTTTGCAAGAATCCAATGTGTGCCAACCAAACGGGGCCTGAGACCCCCACACAAAATTCGGTTTTTGGAAGCTCCATTAGAAGACTAAGTATAGAGTTTCATTTATATGTGCCACAGTGGCACATGCGTTTTTGTGTGCACTGGGCACTGCAGATTGTTGGATTTCTATTTGCTGGCGCATATTAATAGAGGGGAACCCACCACCATTAGTTTAATGGGCATTGCTAAATATCGAATTGCAGTGCCCTAACGCACAGCATATTAACTTTTTCCATACATGCATAAAACCAACTTGGATTTTTGTATCTAAATTCCTTCATTTTCTTGACTAAATTCTTTCAGCTTGCATCCAAAATGAAAAATACAGCAAAGTGAACAAACATTAGTCAGATAAACATTTATAGAAGAATACTCTACTCCTTATGCTGAGCTTTTTCTATATTACTTGGCGCCACTCTTCCTTTTTCCATATTATTTGGTTTTTTCAGTGAAATCCCATATAGCCTAAAATTGATACTTAGAGAACCAAAAATACCCTTCTTTTAGGTGGGTGTGCCTTTGGTATCCGAAGGGTCGTGTTGACGACGACACAACCACCTCGGCTTGGTTTTAGGAAGCCAAGGCGGCGATTTGGAGAGGCGATTCCGAGCGGCTCCTTGCGGCAATTTCGAGAGGCGTCCTTATTGACGTCCTCCCCCGGCTCCATGCAGCCGGCGGAGTGACCGATTGCAAGCGATTACACGAGTTTTGAGTATTTTCCGCATAGGGTTTCCGGCGGGCTAGTTTTTTGGCGGCGAGGAACAGTGGGAAAGACATAGGCTTTTGGCTGGCCAGCGCAAATCATCCTTGTATCACCGGCGAGCAGAGGCGAAAATCATCATGAAGATTTTCCCGGGCAATGACGCCTCATCATTAGTGAAATACACCTGGACCATAGCATAAAATTATCGGTAAGGTACAATTAATGCATATTTTTCTTTAAGAAGCTCCAACTTTTCGATTTGTTAATTTGGATTAAGTCGTATGCGAAATCACGACTTTATTGTCTTCATATTTTTTTGTACACTATATGACATTAAATTGTGTATGAGCATACATGACTTTTCTATTTTTGTGTCTTTCTGATAAATTTTTTTTTCATTTTTTTGTACTTATCTCCTTGCAGATGGATACACAAAGAGATGACTCAATGGAGCAAATACCAAGGGAAGAGGAGGAGGAGGATAAGGAATTTCTTTTTGCACTGCGAGAGCAAAAACATAGGGGCAGGAAGAGAAAGGCTCCTATGGAGACACTTGTAAAGAGAACTTACAAAGCGCGACCGGCTATTCGGACGTTTTGCCAACCCATAGTGCTGAAAAATTGTGCAGCCCTCCTATAGCGTCACGAAAGATGCATTGAACTGATTAAAGAAGCGGGTTTTCCCGTGATTTTCAAAGCTCAAGAGGACATAGTTTTTAGGAACTTCCTTGACCATTTGGTGAGGTATTGGGATGAATCGGCCAAGGTCTTCAACATAAAGGGGAGGTCACTAAATTTCATAGAGCAAGAAGTTACTCTTATCACTGGATTGCCCGCAAAGGGAAGAAAGTTGAGATCATTCCCGCTATGGGCAACCGACCCCAAGGAGAATTCTTCAGGAAGTACTTTTCTGTGAGGAAACCAGATATTTCTTACATAGAGGAAATGATTGAGAAGCTTAACGTTGGAGCAATGAAGATGGCATTGGATGACATGACGAAAATGATCATCTGCCTCGTCTTCTGCGTTGTTCTATTTCCACACAGCACTATAGCGTTGCTACCGTGTTTTTTCTAATACATAGAAGACTTCTCATTGAGCTTGTACAATTGGCCCTAAGCAATCCATAAGATGCTGGTTTCTGGTATAACCCATGCCAACAGACAAATAGGGGCAAGATGTGAAGGAGAGTCAGGGAGCGGTGGTTACTTAAACGGCTCCGCTTATGTCACTCACGTAAGCCATTCTTAGAGCTTTTTAGTGGTGTATGTATGACACGACGCTCAGTTGGTAGTCGTGTTTTTGTACACGATTTGCCTGTATCGCGTTATGTTGTTATACACACCTTTTACTAATGTTTTGTTCTACCCACTATGCAGATTTGGTTTTTTTAGCACACCATAATCTTCCACACTGTCATGGGCCCTACTAGTATGAGAGTTACAAGGTGGCCAGGATCACGCGCCCTAATTACGGAGGTGAAGCAAGGCACACATAAGAAGCACTGTATGACAAATTACTGGAAGAGGGTGTTTGATCATCTCGACATATGGGCAGAAGTTGTCGACGTCATTAGCCCACTGCCAAAAGAGGCAGTCCTCATTTCATCTCCCACTGTGGCCCCTCCTCCCCGACGACAGAAGACAGAGAGGCAGGAAATGAAGAGGACCCCGTTCATGGTTCCCCCTCTTCCCGAGGACACCCACTCAGTCGAATGGAATGGGGTGATTGGAGGGTTCTCTTCAGGGCATAAAGTCATTAATTGAGATCGCTCTGCCTTCTGGCTCTCACTTCAGCTTCCTCTATGTTCATTTTCCCAACTGCGTATGGCGCTTCTACAACCCGCTCTCCGGCAAGTCCCAGTTGTACCCATGTCACAGGGCCGCAACAAATAAATTCACGAAGTTCATAAATACTGTGATGGCACACAAGCTGAGGTGGATGCATTGGTTGGAATAGAGGATGAGTCAGATCACCAAAGCGCCATGCCAAACGAACTCAAAAGACTGCGGCATATTCGTCACAATGTATCCAGCGCACTTGGCGTCCAATGTCAACCCATCAGAGTTTGATCGGGGTAGAATTACACATTTCTGGCGCCCAATCATTGCTGCATGTATGATTTGGAGTAGGCTCACTGCGAGTTTGACGACAATTCAATTAAAGAAGAAAAATAGGAAGTCACAATTGCGGGTTTTCTAAGGGAGTTAGATGAGGACTAATACACATATTTTTGCATTTCTAATCTTTTTTTTTCTGTACATAGATTTCATATACTCATTCTTCATGTACATAGATTTCTGTACAAAAATTCATTGTTGTACAAACATTTCTGTCAATAAAAATTCAAATTCTTCAATTAAAATTCCATACGATCTACGTGAAGAATGGTGGGGGCCTAGGCAAGCCGAAGCAGCGTATCTGCGATGTCTCGTTTGTAGTAAGTTTGCCTTGTTGCAGGAGTTTTTGATTCATGTGCTTCCTTTGTTCTTTCACAACCGTTGGGTTAGTGCACCTTTTCCGGTTGTGACCAACTTGTCGACAATTGCCACATTTCCTCCTCGACGTTTATGGTGGCTGGGGCTATGACTCAATTCTCTTTGTCCTTCTCCTACCCTTCTTTGGAGCTTCAAGCAAAAGCGGTTTGCATTTAAATAAAACCTTGTAATCTCTTCATTGACTTCTATTTAAAGTTGGTAAGATAACTTCTTCGTACGTTGTGCGGTACTTACTTGCGTAGTACCCCTTCTCACAATATTCTACCGGGTCCAAACTCCTCTTATGAATACATGCTATGGCGTGCTTGCACGGAAGTCCCATACTCTGGAAGAAGCCACATGTGCAAGTTCTCTTCGTAAAGTCAACAACATCCTGAGAAAAAAAAGATAATGATTGACAGTTATAATGTTGTGTATATGACAAATAGTCGTATTTACGAATACACGCCTTGATGAGTAGTCATGTCTTCGAAGACACGGCTATTCTAGAAGGAAGGCTTTTGTTTCTATGCACTACCGTTATAGTCGTCTATTCGAAGACACGAATACTCATCAAGGCGTGTATTCGTAAACACGACTATTTATCCTTAACATGACATTTGAAAATGACTTACCACATGGTATAAAGATGTCACTTCAAAATGCCATAATGATAGCGGTTGCACTCGAATTGTTCCAACACTCTTATTTCTCATTTCATTGATATGATTATGTGCATACTTTGTTAACGGAGTCGTTAGCCCTTCTGTTTCCACTCGGCGTCTCTGAATATGGGAGGTTGTCATTGCACACATTTGCTCGATCAACCAAGTTATTGGCCAAAACCTAGCCTTCAGAAGCATATTATTTACACTTTCTGACCTGCTTGATGTGAGAGTGTTATATCTTTTACCGGGATATTCAACATTAGCCCAATATCTTTTATCAATCTTGTCAACATATTTTCAGGCCTCCTCATTGTGTTCCTTCATCTTCTCCATGATCTCGTCAAATTCTGGTCTCCTAAATGCATGCAGCAAGTCGGAATAGCAGCTCCTTCAAGTACTTGTCATTCCACTGACTAAGCATATTAGCTATCATATGCCTCAGGCAAAACCCATGGTGAGCCTCGGGAAAGACATCAGCAATTACTCTCAGAAGTCCATTATGTCTATCAGAAACAATTGTGTCCAAAGTGGTCGGGGGGTCCGTAAAGAGAAAAGATTTTAGTAAGCCGAGGAACCACGTCCTACAAGTCACAACTAAGAGTCAAAGCATATTACACAAAGAAGGTGTCAATTTGTATAATGAACTTCTCTGTTTTGTTTTTTTACCAAAGTAGAAGGTCGTGCATACAAAAACACGACTTCATGAGTAATCGCGTTCTCGAAAATACGACTACTCATAAAGTTGTGTGCTCGAACACATGACTACTCATGAAGTCGTGTGTTTCTATACATGACCATGTTTGTATACTTACCATATTTATATGGTCTCTTTCTCGATAACTGCATATGCAACACACATTAATTGTTGATTCCCGCCGACGGCTGTAGCAACTAATAAAACTCTAGGGTACTTTCCTTTTAGGAATGTTCCATCAACGGTGAGCAGCGGCCTCAGTGATCATCAGAATGCTCTTGTAATCGAGCCGAACATCCAAAACACACGTCTAAAGTCGTATCGTCCTACCTCAATTTCAGGTATATCATAAGATCCTTCTATCATTACATATGTACCTGGATTAGACCACTCTAATTCCCTCCCGTAATGTGGCAAAATGAGATATGCATCTTCAGGGTTGCCATCGATCAATCGGATCAATTCCTCTTTTGCCCTCCATGCCCTTTTATAATTGACTTTAACGCCCCAATGTTTCTCAATGTACTGTTGGATATTTTCCATTTTGATGGAATTTGAATCCTTATGGAGGCCATGACATTTCCTTGCAATCTATTATGGAGGCCATGACATTTCCTTGCAATCCACATGTGTGAAGCCAAAGGATGATCTTTCGAACTTATCTTTGCCTTGCAATCTATTATGGAGGCCATGACATTTCCTTGCAATCCATTATGGAGGCCATGACATTTCCTTGCAATCCACATGTGTGAAGCCAAAGGATGATCTTTCGAACTTATCTTTGTGTCACATGTATGCATTCCTTCCCTCCTATCACGCTTACTACGTCAAGTCCGTTCGAAGCCCGTATGTACCACTTACACCCTATAACCTTGCACATTGCAGCAATTGTGTCCTTGTTCTCATCCACCACTTTGAACATGAACTTCCTCTTGACTGCCAAATCAGTAAGAATCATCTTAAACTGCTTGATGCTTTCGAACCTAGCCCCTAAGGCAACTTGTGCCTCGTAGTCGTTTGGTTGCAAACTGCTGCTCAACAACATCACCTCCTCATAAGGTTTTAAAGGACCCGCCAAAGCAAAATAGGTGCCACAATCCCAACCACCATCACTGTCAATATGAAGAAACTCATCGTCGTCTATTTCTTATTTATCGGACATGACAGACTTCCCTTTACATGTGTCTCCTCCCGTGGGAACTCTAGAAGTGGATGCTTTCGTTGCATCTTGGAGTTATGTATTGTGTCTTCCCATGGGATCTGGTTGGCGAAAAATTGGTAGTGTAAGAGGCTCATCCCACTCAAATTCAAACCACAGTAATTCTTCCTCATCAAAGAATTCTTCTTCATCTACATCTTCACCTTCTTCCCCATTCAATCCATTGATTTGAAATTGATCATCATCTTCAGTAGGAAATGCATCCTTCATAATTTCATTACCATCTCCCAATCTGCGAGAACAAATTGTATGAATGGACTGGATAATATCACAACTCGTGTACAAAACTGGAAGTCAAGTCATGTGTTCGAGAACAGGACTAGAAGTCATCTTCGAGCACATGACTTGAAGTCAGGTCGTGTCTTCGAGGACACGACTGGTATAGTTAGCATGTGCGAATTTCAAATCTTAACTCGCAGCTTCAAGTGAATAATCTTCATCTCTTCCTCCTTCAACTGCTGATGCCGGTGTCTTATCGTCCAGGTTGGAAGGCCTCTCCTATGGTGTCTTACTGGTCGGCCTCACTTCTGCCTCTTGTATCCTCTCCTCCTCCTTATTTGCATTGGAATTCATTTCCCTATTGCCAGTGGAAGTCTCCATGTTATTGCCAGTAGAAGTCCACTCCACGTATAGGTCGAGTAGTCCATTCGTGCCTTGCTTGTTCTTGTGAACGAGAAATATTGACTCCATGCCTTTATCGTCTTCAAGGATGTATGGAAATCCATAATCAACAAGATATGACAAAGATAATGTACTGGATGCAGACTTCAAATGTAATCTTTCTTTCACTTGTTGCAAGAGTTCAAGGTACTTTACTTGTGTATATATAGGCATGAGCTTCCATTTCCCACCCACGTACACATCAGAATTTGTAAACACTCCATCATAGTGTAAGCACACAGGTATCTTCTCCATAACTACCTGATAGTACGATAGCGAAATAATTAAAAAAAACGTAAAGTTTTCAATTGTATATGAGTGAAAATCATCGTCTATGAGTCGTGTCTAATGGCACATGACTTTCATTACAGTCGTGTGCACGCATACACGCTATTTTACAAAGTTCAAAACTTGCCAAGTTTTCAACTTTCTTCTTTGGAACCAATTTTCATCGTGAAAATCGTTTTTATTGTACGATGCCTCAGTTCCAGTTGTTTTTGCGTACAGACCTCTTTTCCGGTCTTTCCCACTAGTTTTGCTACTTTTTGGCACAAAGATGCACTTTTTCAAGTTGGACAGTGCCGACGTTGATATGGACGGCGATGCTGGATGGAGCTTCGCCGGAATGCCTTCTTCTCCAATTGAAGATCTCTTTCCCGGTCTTTCCTACTGGTTTCGCTGCTTTTCGGCGCGAAGATGCACTTTTCTGGGTTGGATGGCACCGGCATGGATGCTGGACGAAGTTTCGTCGGAATGCCTTCTTCTCCGACTGAACGCTCCCGCAAATCCCTAAAATGTAGAGTTAGGTGGTGCAGCCATGCTTATACATGCTCCACTTGGGGGTATTTTCGACAGTTTCTATGTCATATGGAAGAAACAATGCGATTTTAGGTAATATGAGAAAATGGAGAGTGGCACTAGGTAATATAGAAAAAGCTCCCTTAGGCTTAGTGAAAGAAGCAACATTAGCACTTGGCGCTAGCTTTTAATGGCATCATAATACAATTTAGTCACAAGTGACTCCACTCCATGTAGGAATGACCATGGTTTTAAAAACCTGACTCGTCTGGCTGGTTTGACCCAATTCGATCGGAGTCGGGGAGGTTTTTCGAGTGGGGTTGTCTAGTCGACTAGGTAGATTGACCCCATCAACCCCATTTAATCCACCCGGTTGAACCAGTGACCTGGCTGACCGGGCTAGGCAGGTTTTCTTCCCTTTCATTCTGATTCTCTTTCCTCATCTATCTGATTGGCCAACTCTCTCTCCCCTCAATCACCATTCATCTCCTTAATCCCTAATCCTTACCTCCATGTCAGCCAACAGCCAACTTCCCTACCCCAACTCTCCCTCACCCTAGCTCCCTCGCCTTAGCTCTCCCTCGCCATCCCTCGCCCTAGCTCCCCCACTTAGCCCTCGCACTACCTCCCTTGGCCAACCCTCGCCCCAACTCTCCCTCGGTCAGCCCTCACACCACCTCCCTCGGCTATCCCTTGCCCCAATTCTCCCTCAACCAACCCTCGCACCACCTCCATGGCTATCACTTGCGGCGAACAGTGGAGAAGAGGTTCAAGATCACGACATCACATTGTCGTTGATGTTTGGAGCTTTTGGAGAGAGAGATTTAGGAGTGGAGGTTTTGGTAGTCGATGAGATCGGGATTTGGGTGGTGAAGCAAGGCAAGAAGATTTGGATTGAGGATGAAAGTTAATATATTCCATTATCTTTTGTATTGATGATGTCAACAACCGGGTCAATCTGGGTTGACCTTTAGTTGAACCCGATTGGACCTATTTCGCAAGAATTCCAAGTCGATGACAAGTCCTATTTTTTAAACCTTGAATATGACCACCCCGTGAAGCTAGTTAATGATGCGGGTCACTGATACATCCATTTCTGTATTTCAGGAGGGCATTCCTCTCATTCTGGTGGAAGCCCATGGTTGTATGTGCAGAAGAACACGATTACAACTGCAAAAGCAAGGAGGTCCCATTCACGGCGACAGACCCGGATGAGATTGATAAAATGGGGTAGATGGTTTCCTACACCCCTAGAGTGGCAGAGGAGAAGAAATCAGATTTTGATGAGACCATCTCCAATCGGCAAACAAGCAATATCATTTATGTGGTGATGTCTTCATTGAAGGAGGCGGATATCAGGGCGGAGAAGGAGGAAGAAGAGGCGAAGAAGGAGGAGGAGGAGAAGCATGATGAGGAAGAGAAAAAGGAAGAGGAGGAAAAGAAGAAGGACATAGGCTTTACCTCACACGAGCTTGTGGACATTTAGAGCCTCCAAGCACCTCCACCATCTGCAATGGAAGTCCCAGAAGACTATGCTGGTTTGGAGTTATGCTTCGAGATGGGCATCATGTTGGAAAGGGATAGAGTCACAGTCGATGAATGAATCATCAATCCGAGAAAGGCTTATCCAATCCCCATGCTATGCGATGAAGACTACATATCCCTCATGCAAACAATAGAAATAAACACAAATATAAGTATCTTTCATGTTTATTTTTAGTATTATCATGTATAGAAGCATGCTGTTATGAGTGGTTATGTGTTCGAGCACATGACTACTCATGAAGCCGTGTGTTTGTATACACGACCTGTCTGTTTTTTTTTTCAATTTCAAATGCAAGAGAAGGTCATGTATACAAACACACACATTAAAATTAAACCCTTGCAAGTGCACAAGGCAATTGTATTACAGTGAGTATTAAAGGGTTGTCGAACATCAGGGACGGATGAATATTTTACCAAATTCAAGAGAAAGTTGGAGTTTTTATTTAATCTAAGGAAAGCCGTAAGCTGAAATTAAACAATATGAAAGATACCAAGGCTTTGAATCCACCATAATAAACTAGTGTATCGTCTCTCTCTCTCTCTCTCTCTCTCTCTCTCTTTTGATTAAAGATTTTCAATTAGCTAGCATATTCCTCTCAGACATACACTTGTCAACAAAAAATATAGTGCTATCCTCTCGGACGTAACACATAAAACGATTAAAATGTGGAATTGTGATCTATCTCTCTCGAGTATAAACCAATGAAACTTTATCAGTATATAACACTTCAGATTACTCATGTTCCTCTTGGACAAACAAGTGTTACTTTAGATTGAAATCCAATTAATTCACTCTTGTTTCTCTCGAGTATAAAGAATAAACTTCAATGAATTAACATTAATTGCATAATAAAGAATCATACACCAACTAGAGTAAAATATAATATGAGAGAAAAGAGACTATAAAACCAGTCTATTGGGCTTCATCTATGCCTTGGAAGGAAGTCTAGCCTTGCATTGGAGAAGAATCCATCATCATGTTCTTCATCTTCTTCTTTTTCTCTCCTTTGCTCTACCCTTCAAGGTTTCAAAAGGGACTCAAAACTCTATTCTCTAATGCCCAATACGTTCCCTTTAAGGCCTATTTATAAGGTTTGAAAGAAAACACAAAAGGCCCCTTCTAAATCAAAGTCAAAATATGTCAAATTTTGGTTTGTCGGATATGCCGATCAATCGGAACTATTCACCGATCAATCGGTTTCTCAGTTCCTTCCCGCAACCCGATTTTTAAATTATCATAACTTTTTACTCCAAACTCCGAATTGCGCACGGTCGGTGGCGTTGGAAAGCTAACTTCATGAAATTTACGAAGCTTGAATTAGTCCAATCAGAGATATATACACGAAGTTATGAAGATTCTAACATTGGAGTCATGTTTCACCATATTTTTGCATCTTTCTCTCATTTTTCTACAAAAACCAAAAACTATATTAAAGTATCACTAAATCTAATCAAAATACTAATATAAATATAAGTTTAGGAGATAATAAAATACATATTTTAATTGTATATCATCGAGCACGGGACTACTCATTAAGGTGTGTGTTTGTATACCCGACCTACCTGTTTTATTTTTTCTAATTTCAAATGCAATAGAAGGTCGTGTATACAAACACAAGCCTTTATGAGTAGTCGTGTGTTCGAGCACAGCACACAACTACGCATGAAGGCATGTGTTTGTATACATGACCTGCCTGTTTTGTTTTTTCCAATTCCAAATGCAATACAAGATCGTGTATACAAACTAGGGCAAGGAATCGGGTTGGGTGGGGTAAAATAAGGTCGGGTCGCCCTTTACCCCATCTAAATAGGGTTGGGCAATTATCCGACCCTATTCATGAGTAGAGTCGAGAATGGCCGACCCTAACACTACTTTGCTCGGGTCGGGTCAGGTAATTGCCCAACCCTACTATTTCTAAAAAAATAAAATAAGTACTTTTATTTGCTAATCTAGTAAATAAAAAGTCAAAATTGACCTTTATTTGACTAAATTTTAATATATATATATAAGGTTAATATAAGGTGTTTGGTGATTTAAAAATAAAATTATCTTTGAAAATTAGATTATTCAATATTATACGTGTATTATAATATTTTATAATAGGTACATTGATCTATAAATGAAATATGCATTTTATTATCTCCTAAGCTTATGTTTATGTTACTGTTTAAATAGAATTAGTGCTACTTTAATATAGTTTTTGGTTTTTGTAGGAAATAAGAGTAATATACAGAAATGAGGTGAAAAAAACTTCAATGGTTAAATCATCATAATTTCGTGTGCGTATCTCTGATTGGACTGATTCAAACTTCATGTTAAAGTTCAAGAAGTCAACTTTCCAACGCCATCGACCCGTACAATTCGGAGTTTGGAGCAGAAAGTTATAATCAGTTGAAAGTTATGAACAGACTTACGATTGATCGGCATTTTATACACGATTGATCACCAGAGTCGAAAACAGTGTTACTGAAGGAAACGATCGATCGGCACTGAAAATGATCGATCGCATCTACTGGAGTTTTTGGATGTGTACAATACAGTAAACACAATCGATCGGGAATATAAATGATCGATCGGCTAACGAGACGAAACGGACGATCAACGCGATGCAGGAAATAACAAAGGAATGAAGCGATCGATCGGCAAGCTATCAAACGGTCAGAAAAGTGATCGATCGCCGAATGCGCAGAAATTGAAATAAGGTCTATTTTGACTCAGATTTGGATGGGGATTTGAGGGTTTTCCTTCACGCCTATATATATACCTTAAGGGAGAACGTATTGGGTATTATAGAATAGATCTTGAGCTAATTTGGAGGTTAGAGCAAAAGAGAGAAGAAGAAAATGAAGAACATGATGATGGATTCTCTTTCCAATGCAAGGCTAAACTCCTTTCCAATTGATTGGATTTAATAGATTAACATTTTATTGCGCATCTAAATTTAGTTTGATTTCTTGTGTAGATTTCAAAGATCTCAAGTTGCAGATCATGGATTTATCGCGCCTCAATTGGATTTATATGCAAAGAAATCAAGGTATTGATCATCCAATGGTTCAGAAAGCTATAGCGGGTTTTGAAAGCTCAATTTACAATATTAAAGCGAAAGATCAAAGAAGGAGCGATTTTGAGCCATTGATCTTAACTAAAGAGAAGTTGGATGCTGACTTAAGTGAAAAGCCATTTAGATTAGATCTGGCGGATGAAGATGCTACAACGGGCTTTAATCCAAAAGAAGGAAAAAATAGAGGTCAATTTGGGGAGAAAGAGGGTTAGTTTTGGGTGTTTTGAGCCAGAAAAGGAGAGGGGAGAAGGAGGAGTTGGCCGGAGGGAGGAAAGAGGAAGAAAAGGGAAGAGAAAGGGCTGATTTTGGACTCAATTCTGAATTGCTAGAGTACTGCTACAATACTATCGCAATGCTACAGTACCACACCTTAACGAAGGGGATGATGAACAGTGTTTCTATGAATAGTGTTCTATGAATAGTAAAAAATGTCTTCGACAAATCAGCAGTATTCTCCTCATCCGATGGCTAGCTAAAACCCTTGTCTGAGGCTTAGATGAAGCCCTGATTAGATCAATTTTTTATTTATCTTTCTCTAATTTTATTTAGTTGATGTATGAATTTTTATTAAATAGTTAATGTTAGTTTCATTGAAGTTTATTCTCGGTTTTTTTAACATGCTTTTTCTCACACGATTTTAATTAAAGTCGTGTGCAGAAAAGCATGAGTTATTTATACTCGTGTGCGTTATACACGACTTTTTAATATTTCAATGTAGATCCAAAGAAGCGCTCGCGGGAGGAAGAGAAGGTAGACCAGGCCACAAAGAGAGCATCTGTAAAGAAGTTACTGAAAAAGCTCCAACCAGAATTTTACGAAGACATGGAGTGTGCAGAAGTGGAGAAGCGTCTGAGGTACAAACGGGATCTTTTCCCCCCATGATCTGTGCTAAGGAGGAGAAGGATGACTGTCTCGGAGAAGATATTGCATAGGCAAGGGGCAGAGGAGCACATGACAAGAATGGTGGTGTAGGCACAAAGGAATCTGGCAGAGAAGGTGGTGGAGTAGGCGCCGAAGAAGAAAAGGAAGCTAGTGAAGGCTTCCGATAAGAAGCAGGTAGTACTTTTCCATCTTCCTCCAAATCTTAGTTTTGTACTTGGGAGGGGAATGGGTAGCATACCGCAGATTGGTGCCAGCATTTATAGATACTAATATTGTCACAGGTAGGCTATTAACTCCCTCTGTCCAATAAATTATGTCTGCATTTGAAAATGAGTTAAAAAAGGAAAATAATATTTACAGTTATACAATGAAGCCAAACGATAAACCTCTTGAACTTCAAAAGTTTCCGGGTTCATAATAAAAATGTTTCAGAGCTGCATAAAAAGTTAAGTTGGCAGAATCCGCACAAGAGAAAAAGTTAAGTTGGCAGAATCCCCACAAGAGAAAAACTTAGGTTTATGAAGAAATGAGACTCGTTTGTATGCGTTCAGTGCACACACTTTGACATGCACAAAGCACTTTCAGGCTGTGCGATTTTAGCCATGCGGTGCCCATAGGTTTGCCTGCTCCTGTCTGCCTTGCCCATATGGTTTGGAGCTTATATTTTTTAATATGCAACCCGACACATATTTAGCTTTTTCATACATCGTACAAAAAAATCAAGTGTAAACCTCCAGATTAAATAAATCAATACTGCATAAAGGTTAAGCCGGTGGAAGTCTCACAAGTGAAAAACATAGGATTAAATCAAAATATCTGTTACAAATAATTAGTATGCTTCAGCACCAACTAGAAATGAAGGTCGGCTTTTGTTTCTGGGCCACAGCAAATAAATGCATGGTGGTGACTTGACTCCTTGCGTTGAGGGAATTTAGAAGCCGTAGACTAGAATTGGGCCTTAAGAGTATTGAAGTGATACATGAAGTAGCCTTATTACTCCATTTTCTTCCCCATGGTCTTCAAGTACGGCTTTATGTGAATGGCTTGACTTTCTTGTTGGAGATGAGGTATAAAGAGACAAACTTGAAAGAATTAGGGTGTCGAAACAAGTGATAGATGAATTAACCTTATCACTCCATGTACCAGACTTTTGTCTCCGTATGTGGTTAAGCTCATAGGTTCTTATTACGATGACTTACAAATTTTATTTGTTGGTGTATATGTTGGAAATAATATAGTACTCAAGAGGGATTGTACTTTACCTGTCCTTGTTGAATTATACTCAAATAGAACTTGAAATAGCAGATTGAAATCCAATAGTCTGAGGCACAACGATTATACACTGCTGACTTCGAAATAGATATTGCCACCCTCTCCTGCATGGGCTTTCTCCGGCAATCTATTCCTAAGATACAATGAACCAATTGACAAGCGGTGCACTTTAACTCGTCAAACGTGAACTCAAAGAAAAGATATTGTTGCCTTTTTAAAAGAAGAATCACCAATGAAAAAGAACAAGAGAGAAAATTAAGAATAAATTGTGTTCTGTGTGTTGTTTATGTGTTTTTCTGTTCATACTTTATAGAAGGACTCAATTGGGTCATTATGTAATGAAAGAACACAGAAGAAAAATGGTAAAAACCCGCATGTAACTGCATAGGCGATCGATCGCCCTCAGGTATATTTAGCGTTATGCGAAATCACAGTAGATACGATCTATCGATTTCGATTGCTTCTAAGTTTTGCGAAAATCACAGTAGATACGATCGATCGGCTTTGAAGCGATAGATCGCGATCATCTATGCGATCAATCGGCTACTAATTTTCACAAAATAATTAGCCGTTTGGTCAAAATCAAAGGCTCTAGATGTGACATGCATGCACGTGCGTGTGTGTACTATTAGGTACACCAACGAATGTGTGCACCATTAATTGGTGAGAGTCTCCCCAACTATAAGATATACGAAGAGAAAGATTTCTTCTTCGTATGTACCCTATCACACTCATGTGTGCTTCCTATGTGGTATTAAAAAAAACTCCCAAATAACTTAGCACAATATTTACATTAAATTACTACTAATCCTATTTCAATCAATCAATAAAATATGGGCCGAGGATGATCCTTAGATGGAATTTAGTGGGCTCACTCCACTAAATTAATTTGGGCCCCAAATCAAAACCCATCTTAGCTGTTTACACCCATCATCCATAACCAAAACCCAACAGTATACGCCTAGGTCTCAATTTTTTGGTGAGCTCTAAAAGCTCATACGTTCTTGTTACAATGACTTGCCTAACATAGACATCTTATCCAGTTTGGTCCGGAATTTTTTACGCCGATCAAGCTGGAAGCACTCATGTATATCCGGTGGTCTACGTGCCTAAATCCGAATTTTCCACCAAGTCAAGCAATGCTCGATGTCCCAAATTTAGCTGCATCTGCTGCTAAGACGTGTAATGTTATTTTGTCATTTAGTGTTTTTGTAATTTGGATTATGTTTGAGGGTATTTTGGGAAATATGTAATGTTTTTATGCTTAGGGCAAATGGGCAAACATTTCAGCTCATGTCAGCCCATGTTTTGAATGTTTGAAATCAGCCCCCCTCATCTCTATCTATTGTGTATAGATGTCCCATATTAAAGCTCCTAACTTTATAGTCAAAATCTACCGGAGCAAGACTAGAGCAACTTTGGATCATTTTGAAGAGTGGATTTTAAAGTTTCTTGAAGGTTGAAAATGACAAGTATGATTTTTCATGTGTAAAAAATAAGAACTTTATTTATTTCTCAAGATTTAGGGAAGGTAGTTGAAGATGGGTACGAAGAACCCATTGTTGGAGCAACTTTGACTAGTGAGCAAAAGTAAGCATTGGAGGAAGAAAGATGTAAAAGCTCTCTATGTGATTTTGATTTATTTGCCAAAGAAATATGATGTTATTATTGTTATTATGGAGGGAATAAAAGATGCATCCGCATTGAGTATTGAAGAATTGATGGGCTCTACCCTCGTCTTTGAACAAAAGATACATCCACATTGTGTAGGCGCTCAGAAAAATCAATTGAGAGTGCTTTCCAATCTAAGCTCAAGGTTAGTTTTAATTCTAAAGGCAAAGGGAAATAATCCTCTAGTTGTAGTCAATTCAAAAGTGAATCCTCTAGAGGTGGTGGACAAGGAAGACGAAGAAGAAGAAACGAAAAAATAAACATGTTTAGCTTGAATTTATGTTCTGGGCTAGGCGGTCGCCGAGAGGTGGTACTCCAATGGTCACTGAAGGTTGCTATGGTCATTGGTATTGCCCTTTGGTCGCTGGTGGTCAGCCGTGAGAGAGATTAGCATTAAGGGATTAGTTATAATCATTAAAGGGTAATATTGGCATGTAAAGAATGAAATGATGTTGTGAGCTCATAAAAATAATCAAGCATCCGATTTAAGAAAACCTGACGTGGTATTGTGGGTGGGGAGATACCTTAGAGGGGTGTGAAAATACGCACCCGCAAAGTATTTATCTTTTTCATGTCTGTGGGGTGTTGAAGTCCTTAGGACCTGACTAGAAGGGCACGACAACCAGTCTCTTAAAGTGTTGTATCCCGCCACGAATCACCTTTGACACATACAAGGCCCACCACAAATCATATGCACTTGTTAAATGTAGGCATAATCTCGAGTGGATGGCCAATGAAGTGGGGGATTGACTTCATGACATCCACATCAGGTATTTGATTCTTCGATTGGAAGGTTTGTGCCAATGTAGTGGAGTTTTTTCCATATTACATGGCACCAACTTTTATTTTCCCATGTTACCTGATTTTTCCCATGAAATCCCATATGGCCTAGAAGTGACACCTAAAATAATGGAAATGGCCTTCTTTTACATTTTTCGTGACTTTTGAATCCGAAAGGTCATGTTGAAGATGACACGATCACCTCAGCTCGGTTTTAGGAAGCAAAGGCAGCGATTCCGGTGAAGGTCCGTCCATCATCACGGTTCAAATTACCATCGGCGCCGTCCAACCCGGAAAAAATAAAATTTCATGCCGAAAAATTGTAAATCAGCAGGAAAGACGAGAAAAAATATATGATGAAGAGATTTTGATGTAAGAGTAGTGGGGAAGCCAGCCCAACTACAAAAATTAAGATATACATGTAAAGAAACACATATAAAGGATACCTCTTGGTGTTCGACCGCTCATGGACATTAAATAAGAGAATAAAAATGGGCAAAAGCGTGAAATACATGTCGACGAGTAACAAGTTCAATTTATATATCTTTCTGTGATTCTAATGAAGTGGAAGATCGAGGAGGAAAAATAAGAAAGAACGCAAAAAAATTGGCAAAAACGGATAAAAAACGAGCAAATTATGACATTTTGAAAATCCCAGTAAAATCGTGTCGTCGAAGACACGACTTTTATTATCCATTTTTGCATATTTTTTTACATTCTTCCTTATTTTTCCTTCTCTTCCATTTCATTAGGATCACAGAAAGATATATAAATTGAACTTGTCGCTCACAGACGAGTATTTCACACGATTGCCCATTTTTATCCTCTTATTAGATGTCAATGAGCAGTCGAGCACCAATGGGTGGCCTTTATATGTGTTTCTTTATATCTAAATCTCAATTTTTGTAGTTAGGTGGGCTTCCCCGCTGCTCTTACAATAAAATCCTTTCATCATAGTTTTTTTTTGGGCGTCGGTGGTTGTCGACTTTGGTCTAGATAGTCGCGACATTCAGAGCTTCGCCGGAAAGCTTCTACTTTCTTCTTATTTCTTCTTTTTTTCATCCTAATATATCTTCATGAGGTGGAAGAGGAGGAAAAATACGAAAGAACGCAAAAAAAATGGTAAAAATGGATAAAAAATGAGCGAGTTATGATATTTTGAAGATTGCCGTAAAATCGTGTCGTCAAGTACACGACTTAATTTAGGTCATGTCTTCAAATACACGACCTGAATGGAGTAGTGTATTAAAATACATGAGTTTAATTATCTATTTTTGCCCATTTTTTATGTGTTCTTCCTTATTTTTCCTCTTCTTCTATGTCATTAGGATCACAGAAAGATATGTAAATTGAACTTGTTACTCGCCGACGAGTATTTTCCCCTTTTGCCCATTTTTATCCTCTAATTTGATGTCCACGAACGGTCGAGCATCAATGGGTGGCCTTTATATGTATTTCATTACATGTAGATCTCAATTTTTGTAGTTAGGCGGGCTTCCCCGCTGCTCTTACATTAAAATCCTTTCATCATAGATTTTTTCTCGTCTTTCCTGCTGATTTTGATATTTTTCAGCATAAAATTTTATTACTTCCCGGGTTGGATGGCGCCGGCAGTGATTTGAACCTTGATGATGGATGGAGCTTCGCCAGAATGTCTTCTTCCCCAACTGGATGCTTCCTTAAATCGCTAATTTTGGGAAGAAAGAAGACTTAAGTTAGATTTTGGGAAGAAGGGTATTTTGGGTAATTTTTAGGTCATATGGAAGAAACAAAGAGATTTCGGGTAATATAAGAAAACGAAAGTTGGCGCCATATAATATGTAAAAAGCTCAATGTAGTGTTACAAACACATTTATGCTGGTTCTTGATGTGAAACAGAGAAATTGAATCTAGGGAACATCTATTCTTTGAATTCGAATTTCTTCCAAGCAGCCTGGTATAACCTGTTCATCTGAACTTTCTTTTTTCGTGGAATGGGTTCATTAGCTAATTAATTACGTTGTTGGATCTTGAAAGTGACTCAAAGAATATACTCCAAGCAAGCTAATTAAGCTTTTCATGCACACTCATGTATTTGCATTGTGAGAATTTATTTTCGAGGGGCATTCTTCATAAAACAAAGTAAATAGATCAAGGAAAAAGACAAACCATGTGCCCTATAACCCATGCTTTTTGCCGTGCCTAAGGTGGTAGCCATCATATCAAATGGGAAAAAGTATGGGTTATAGGCTATGAAGCACAGATACAGCAAAGTCGTTGCCGTATCTATATCCGATACATATCGGACATGGACATGGGGGTGACAGGGTCCTGCCATATCTGAATTAATATATATATATATAGAGAGAGAGAGAGAGAGAGATAAGTTTACATGAGATCGTTCTCATATAAGGAGCATGAGGCCAATCTTTATTGCCGTTAGATTTCGATCGGAGGGTGGATATCAAATCAATGGGTAGGTGAGTGTGTCACATAAAGGAGTGGGTGAGATCATTATGGATTTTTATAGCCGTCAGATCAAGATCCAACGGCTACAATTCAAATTGGCCTCATATAAGCAATATGAGAGAGATCTCATTTAAACTTTTTCCATATATATATATATATATATATATATATATATATTGCACTAAAATAAGCATGAAGGCAATTGCAGTCCAGTGGTTAAGATTATTGGTTTTTTAAGCAATGGGTAGTGGGTTCGAATCCTAACAAACGCATTATCATTTTTATGCCATTCTTGTCTACTAGAAATAATAAAAAAAATAATTTATAGTTGTAATTTTTATAAGGTTTAGGATAAAAAAATATGGTAATACAATACCAAAAATATATTTTAAATTTATATAATTAATCTTTTTATTAGCTATGTTGTATCCTACTTTTTAGGAAAACGGCGTGTCCCGTGTCGTATCGTGTTGCCATATTCATATCCTTGTTTCCTAGGTTATAGGGCACAAGGTTTAACATTACTCATATATCAAAATTCTGTTCTCAGTTGGGAACCACCCTGTAGTCCGGCTACAGCGAGAGCGTCTCATGGGCAATGCTGCCTTGGACCCTACTTCAGTTCTATTTGCTAAAGCCACAGATGGCATGGGTACCAAGTAAAAAGGCAGTTTTTTTCTTTTGGCAAAAAAATACCAAGGCATCTTAACCTGGTGAACATCATGTATCAAATGTTCCAAAATCATGGGTACCCCCATAATGAGATGAATTAAATAGTGGTTGAAGAGAAGGAATGCATAGAAGTTTAGTCCCATATAGGAAATGAGACTTCATTGGGTCGGTACTAAGGAATGTCATATCGGATATCAATAAAATATCGGTCAACCAAAGAGACAAAATATCATAGATATTGTGAAAAAGAATATCGGTGGTTTAAAACTAATTTTTACCACGTATTTTCATAATATAACTTCTAAAATGAGTGATACTAATTTAGACAACCATAAATTTTAAAATATGTATATATAATTCAAATTATGTATTTATGTTTTAAACCCATATCCTTCCACCTGTCATAGGATGGGAAACAAACGGAAAAGTTGATTTTTTTTTAAATTAATTTTTTTAAATGCCAATATATCGGACCGAAATCGATATATTGCTGATATATCAATGATATTTAGAAAAAAAAGTTTAAAATCAAGATTACACAATATCGTTTTATCAGCCTGGCCTATAGAGATAAAGGGTGCGTTTGGAAGCTGACATGGTGAAAGGTGAAAATTTATGTCAGCCTGAAAATAATCAAGGGTGTTTTTTCCTGATTGGTGACAGCTCGTTTGGAAGCTGAAAGTAATTCGGCGTCAGGGTGAAAACTTTCACGCCTAATTTGTGAAAGGTGAAATATGTTTGGGAACTGAAAATAAGTCACACTGATAGTAATATTCGTCAGCATATCGAGTAATTTGATACACTATAGTACTGTATATCGAGTAACTGGTTACACTATAGTACTGCATATCGAGTAATTTGATACACTATAGTACTGCATATCGAGTAACTGGTTACACTATACTGCATATCGAGTAATTTGATACACTATAGTACTGCATATCGAGTAATTTGATACACTATAGTACTGCATATCGAGTAACTGGTTACACTATAGTACTGCATATCGAGTAATTTGATACACTATAGTACTGCATATCGAGTAACTGGTTACACTATACTGCATATCGAGTAATTTGATACACTATAGTACTGCATATCGAGTAATTTGATACACTATAGTGCTGCATATCGAGTAATTTGATACACTATAGTACTGCATATCGAGTAACTGGTTACACTATAGTACTGCATATCGAGTAATTTGATACACTATAGTACTGCATATCGAGTAACTGGTTACACTATAGTACTGCATATCGAGTAATTTGATACACTATAGTACTGCATATCGAGTAACTAGTTACACTATAGTACTGCATATCGAGTAATTTGATACACTATAGTACTGCATATCGAGTAATTTGATACACTATAGTACTATAGTACTGCATATCGAGTAATTAGATACACTATAGTACTGCATATCGAGTAATCGATTACGCGATAACTTTTTTAATGGGCAAACTTCACCGATACATATCTTACTCATTTCTAATCCGTTTTGGCCCATTTTTTTTTCATTCTTCCTCATTTTTAGTGTTCTTTCTTATAACGATGAAAAAAATGTCCAAAACGGACTAAAAATGAGGGAGATATGACGGGGAGGGGGGGTCCCTTGGCTTAACGGTGCGGCAGCGGAGGTGTCGGGCTAAATACCGGGGTGACCGGCTTTGGATGACCCGAGCAGTTGCCCGAGAGGGGTGGGCACGGATTCCCTCAGCTCAACTGGGCGGCAGCGACGAGGTGGGGGCCTCAATCAGCGGCGACGGCAACCGGAGGGGAGGGGGGCTCAATGAGCGGCGGGGACGGGGGGCACAACCTCTCTCAGCTCAACGGGGCACCATCGGGGTGGAGGTACTCACCGGGGGGACGAACCTTGTGAGAGAGTTGATTTTTTTTTCGTCGAAGAGGTGCGACGATCGATTCGTCAGCCTGATGCTCACTTTGGTGAGAATCAGCTTTTCAGGGTGAAAGGTGAAAATTTGTCACCTTTCACCTTTCAGGGCCAATTTTCGGCCTTTTAGCAAACAAACACTTTTCAGGGCTGAAAGGTGAAAGAGTGAAAATTTTCACCTATCACCGTCACCGACCATTTTTCACCATTTCAGCTTCCAAACACTTTTCACCCTGAAAGGTGCTGAAATATGCTTTTTTTCACCCTGAAAGGTGCAAACAAACGCACCCAAAGTATACAACTTTCCATGGTCGGTACAGAAGGCTTTAGTTTGGCCATAGTACATTGGCCCTTGGGAGTTGGGCCACTCCCATTTTGTGTGGGAAGTACAAGTTGGACCAACCAACCTCCGTGGGCTTCTGCTGAGCCAAGCCACATGTGCACGACTGGCCAGGTCGGGTTGGATCAAATAAGAAACCTTGTTTTTTGGACCAAATTCATTTGTTGATCATTTGACCTTGCCATTATAGAATGCTAATGTCCTTGCCATTATAGAATGTGAATGAGAAAGGACGTCTCTTTCTTTCAATTCTGTTCAGGACCTTTCAAGTGGCTAAATTTTTTTGGAGTCTTAATTGGATTGAGAAATTATTTACTTCAATACAAAATTTTTCTTTTAATTTGATGTTAGATAAATGAGATGGAAATACTTACAATGGACCCCACTCCTAATGCACTCATTTTCCTTGGCACACCCGTCCCTGGCACCAGCAGGGAGGCACCCAGTGTCGTGCCTTGGAGCCAAATCCGTAAATCTTTTTTTGGATTATACTAACCCAAATTAGCACTCTCCCAAGATTTTATTTTATCTTACCCCACTTGATTGCCAGAATTATCTGGTGTAATCTAAGTAATTTTCCTGTACAACTAACCTAAACATAGAATGCAGAACCCTATATATATAAAGAAAAAGGTATCTCCGGGCGCCCGGAGACTACTTCTCTCCGAGCGCCCGGATTTGCAACCGTCGGATGAGATCCGACGGTTGCAAGGTCGTTAAAAAAAAAACAACCCCCCTCCTAACTCCCTCCCGATCAATCCTCCCTCGTCGCTCGGCGCCGCCCCCACCTCCCCGTCGCCCCTCGTTGCCCCTCCTCCCTCGTCCTCCCTCCCGATCCCTCCTCCCTCGTCGCTCGGCGCCGCCCCCATCCTCCCCGTCGCCCCTTGTCGCCCCTCCTCCCTCGTCGCTCGGCTCCGCCCCCATCCTCCCCGTCGCCCCTTGTCTCCCCTCCTCCCTCGTCCTCCCTCCCGATCCCTCCTCCCTTGGTCGCTCGGCACCGCCCTCATCCTCCCCGTCGCCCCTCATTGCCCCTCCTCCCTCGTCCTCCCTCCGCACCCTCCTCCCCCATCACCCCTCCTCCTCCGTTGCCCCTCCTCCGCCCTTGCGCTTGCAGAAGGTACGAAGATGGATTCTTTCTTGGGGTTTTGTGGTTTCTGCTTGCGGATTTTGTGTTTTTCTGATTTTGGAGAGGTTATTTTGGATTGTTTCGACGGGGATTGAAGCCGAAGCCGATGGCACTGATCAAGAAGCTCAGGAAGGTGGTCAAGGTTTCGTCGATTCTGCTGTGTTGTGATTTGGGATGTTTTTTGTAGTTTAGCTACTTTTGATGATGATGATTGGTATGAAATGGTTTCTATTATTTTTTGTAGTTTAGCTGTTCTTGATGTGTATGTAGGTGTATAAAGTAATTATCCTTTGTTTCGATGATTTAGGAATTGTCGTAATTGTTACTTTGAAATGGATTTGTGCTCTCATGAGAAATTATTAGGTCCGCTGTAGCCCACAGAAATGGTCAACATTTTTGGATTAGCAAAGGTTGGTTTCTCCTTAATGTTAGTGATCCAAATATATTCTGACTTGACTGGTTTAAAATGAAAATTTGTCATTTCTTATAGCTCAGACTTAAGAGCATACTGTGCAGCCAAATTTAAATGGCTGTTCAAATTGCTGTAGGCTGAAGGTAGACAATAACGTGAAAGTATAACATTGGTCTTAATTTAATTTTTCTGACACTATCTTCTCTAAAGTTTTTTGTGACAAGATATTGAATGAACACCTACATACCAGTCATATGTAAATTGTATCCTTACTTTATATGTGATTCAAATGATGGAAACTACCATTGAGCTTCTTGTTTTTTGATGTCATGATGAGGCTATATATTGCTAAAACAGAGGGGAGATGCAGCATACTGATAATTGTTGATCATAGTTAAGGATAAAAGCATGTCCATCATGGCAAAGTGGACGAGTTTTTAAATGACTTGCGTTGAATGCTAATGGATATAGATCAACTTCCTTCCTAAAATAGTTATTCTATTGTTTTCTATAAATTGATTGTTTTCTATAATCCTGTACCTGTAGAACGTCTATCACTGATTCGACAAGAAAGAGAGGAAGCTGCAAAAAGACAGGAAGAAGAGAAAGCTGGTATGTGTTCTTTACCCATTTACGAGTATATCCTCATTTAATGCATCATAGGTACGCCTTGTATGCACACGAGGGGCGGCAAATAGTTATTCTACTGTTTATTATAAGAATGTTTTACATTTTTTGTTAAACTAAATTTTTTTAAATATTCAAAAATGGATGCATCTAGTAGTAATAACATGAGAATGGGGGAATTATGCCCTCATTGTCTCGGCCACCGCATGACATGTTATGTTTCTTGTACTGATGAAAACCCTGGAAGGCCTTTTTTGAAATGTCAGAATCGCTATGTAAGTTATTACAAGCCTTAGTTAATTCTATGTCTATATGTATTTGTATATATATTTAGACTTTGACTTTATCTGGTATTGGCAGGGGGGAGGCAGGCTGTGGTACTTCAGGTGGTTGGACCAGCAGCCAAAACATCCAACCACTACAAGACTTCATCCACGAGTGCCTTCCAACATACCTAATCAACAAAGAAATCGAACGTCGGTGGTCGAAGAGTACATTAGGGATAACATTCGGACCACTAAGTTATTTATATTTTTGATTATATGCTTGATGTTAGTTATATTTAGAGGGTGATGGATGAGAATAATGAAATAGAGATACATCTATTTGCCAAGTGATGAAGAATTGCTATGCGATAAGAATGGAATGTGATTTGTGCACGAAATTTGTGAATCTTTGGAATGTTAGACTTTGAAAACAACATTTACATGGATGGTAATTTTTATCTCATACATCATTCTGAAAATATAAATGTAAGAAGTCTTTGGATCTCTGTTCCATTCTTAGACATTTAAGTCTCAGGGTCATGGGTATTTTATCTGTTAATATAAGGAGGTCTGCTGAAGTACTTATGATGCTTGAATTTTCTCTGGAACTGTGCTATTTTTCTGTTGGTTGTAATTGAAAAAGGCGGAGCAAAAGGAAAATGAAAAGTGGGTATGAGAGAAGCCACCTTCAATTAATGTTTGTAAGTGAGATTAAAAGGAACTGATATCCAGCGGACCTGATCCCAGTTGATTTTTACACGGACCATGCAATGGGATGGGCAGGGTAAAATGTGGGTTGGCGAACTCCTCATCCTCGGAACGACTCGGCATAGAAATATGTATCCATAGTGCAGAGTGCAGACGAAGGTAGAACATATGGTTATCCTAAAGGATATAGTAGACAACTAACATGGTTGAGCCAAGTAGCTGAACTTCAACTGTTCTCTTTCTGCTTAACTAAACATACAAATGATTCAAGTATCATGGAATCCAAACTCATCACAATCGGACTGTCATCATTCAAATGGTAGTCTACCCATCAAATGGTACTAGCAAACCCCAAGCTCAAATTGCTGGCTTGGTGGTCACATTGTTTTAGTTCGAAATGCTCTAGTGCAACAAATACATTTAGCAGTTACAATCAGTTAACATTAACAATGACAGGACATTGAAGGACCGCCTACATGCATGCTATGTATAAATCAGCAGCAGCAAATGGCCATTAGAAACATACAACTCTCTAGACTCCATACAGACTAAGAACTAATTTCTGGCTAAAACCATCGACCAGACTTGTAATCCTGCAACATCACAGAATTTCAATGACCCGATGGTAGCAAAAGGATTATTTCAATGACCTGCTTTGGCTTCTTCCTCCTCTATCTTGGTATTATTTAGGTTCGAGGCTGAATCTTCTTCAGCTTCAGTTCCTGCTGTGTCCTCCTTTGCTGATTTCTTGTTGACTAGCATGTCCCGGGAATTGTCGCCTTCTGTTTTCTTCTTACCCTCATCACCTGCCTTTGCATCTTCTTCAACTTTCTTCGCATCTATATTACCTTCAATAAAAGCTCCTTCTGGTTGAGCCTTATCATTATCCTGAGTTGTCTTTGCATCTATCATGGGAATATGTGGTCCTTGGAAGCAATTGAATAAAAAGTGAGACATATAAAAGGAACTATTGCAAAAATAACAAACCATCAGCAAATGTAAACAATAACTTCAAGAAATTGGGATTCCACTTCGGGTGAAACAGCAGCTAAACGACGAGTGTGTAAACAGTTGGCCTCCAGTTTTGTGATTCCACTTCCATCCATTGCTCTACAAAGGCCCTGTCCTTCAATGTTATACACCATATGCACATCAAAATCAATTCTACATGTAAACGATAAGAATGGAGAATTCATACAACAATCACGGCTCAAAATTTCATCCAAAAGGAGCATTACCTGCTTGGATGATCACTGTGTTTATACAATTTGTCATTACAAACAACATCCACACCAATCACACACAAAACTTGATACAATTTGTCATATGGCATCCAAAAACCTTCATGGAAACTTTTTTCAAGCTTCTGGTTGTCTGATCTGAAAAATTCTCAAGGAGATGGACGACAAGCAGGTGAAAGCACTTTTCAATCTTATCCTCTCACTTTCGCACTACTCCTGTTAGGGAGCCAAACTCGAGCTACCTCTGGTTCATCCTGGAGAGCAAAAACACGGCCTCTACATTTCTGTATTCTCTCAGCTTTTCCTGCAATTGAAGTATGATACTACATGAGCATGTATTAGAATGTTTTTCCACGTTACCTGTCCACTTCCATGGGTCATAGCCAGAATGCCAAAGCAAATAAAATCTCACATAAACCACCAGGAGATACTAAGATGTCGAAATATCATGTCAAGACCAAGTCATATTATATCAGTTTGATGGAAGACCAAGTGCTTGATAGCAACCAAATACATCACTTCAACTTATAGAAGTTTCAGAACATGGCAATTAAGCGTAGGGGTATAAACGATGAAGCATATAGTTAGTACACAAACTAGAACTTTGGTATCCTACTACTTATTAATCCTGATAGCAAAAGCGACAGGCTTTTCTGGAACTCACAAAAAATAGAACTTCACTTTGGGCCTCAGTACCGGGTTTAGCTATAATTGCGACAGGTTCTCCCCCTGTAATTGTAAATGGGAATTAAAACGCGAGCATTATAGAATACAATAAGCTTCGACAAACAAATTCAATATATCATAATGTTTACAATTTAAATCACCTGATAGAACATTTCATCAACACTTTACTCCACATGATCCATTTGTGATTGCTCACCATGATTTGTATAAGAATATCTCCCTGCATTGCAAGTTCAAAAAACAGTTAAAGTCATGAAGTACAAATGTACAATAGAAAGAACAAATTATGTACCTTATTTTGTGGACAAGTACTCGTGTAATGGCCTATTTGTTGACAACTTCCGCACTTCCTCTTATTTGATTGAGACTGGATGTTTTGTTCTATTCCAGCTTTTATCCTCCCAATTTTTTTGGGGCGGCCCTTGGTTTTAATCTTAGATGGATCTCTTACTGTGATTGTTGGCATGTATGGTTTTTGGTTGCCACTTGCTTCTGATTGACTTGGAATTGTGTCTTGTATTTGAATGGCTGATGATGCTCCCACATTTGCTAGTTTATGGAAGAGCATCTTAAGTGTAGGCATGGCAAGATTCCACAAATCTAACGAAGTTAATCCTCCATTGCAGAAAAGAACTCATCTTGAACAGCATGCTTACGTTGAAAATATTCCACAACCCTCATACACTGTTGGCCAACATTATTCTTGCGTGCTTTCCCTAAATGGTTTCTACAATCTTGAGAGGAGATGCACACGTTATCCACACTACCACCGGTAACATTCAATACCCTTGCAATTCTCGAAGGGCCAATACCACATTCATGAAATGCACTAATCAACTCTTTTGAAGTTGACGTAAGTTTCTTATGCGATCGGATCATTCCTACTTTGGATGGAGTTGCAAGTGCATGTGAATGTATGTCATGAAAATGCACCACTACCCATTTTCCCTTTTCATATGTTTTAATAACCATACAGGCCTTACATTGCTCTCGACTATCAGCACGATGTTTAACCTCTTTTCTTGCTTGCCGACGATCATTTGTTCTCTTAGATCCTTCTTTTTCACACACAAATACCTTTTTGAAAATTGATCCAGTTTTTTTAGATTTAATTGAAGAGTCTTTTCTAATGCCAAAACCTCTTACTTTTGCATATGTATTATAAAATCCATATGCCTCCTCCATAGAAGAAAAATCCATCCCCTCACATGGTACCAACCTCATATCAGTGTGGTCCTCACCCATATTAATGTCATTACTCTCGTGAAATACATTTTCTTCATTGCCATCTAAACCCATTATAGATTCTTCACATCTATTTGCTGCTTCCATTTCACATCCAAACAAAAAAACCTTCACCATAAGGACAAATTTAATGCACAATTTTTCAGTACTATATTTAATCATCGAGCAAAAATAGCAAATACAGAACAAGACAAGGACTTCTTATACAAATATCAAATATCAGCCATATACAAGTTAGGATCAAATATCAGCAAAAATATCAAATATCAAACCTAGCTCCATATACAGGTTAGGTTCATGCATATATCTGCATCAACCTAAACAAAACCAATCTGAGTATTATCTAAGCCTCTAAGGTACAAGCTGCATTGATTAAATTCTTAGGTCATAATTTTTTAGTGGATAAACATGATTACACCTATTTGCTAATAGCTACAACCTAACTGAATCATTTACAATCAATTACAGTAAGAGATAAAAAAAAGAAATTTTTGTCAAGCTTATAACTGCAAGTTCTAAACCAAGCAGGCAACTGAATTTAGCAAATTGATATCACATAGAAAATAAGCAAACAAAATTCCTACCTGTAGATGTGTGAGCTGCGCTGAGAGGGTAGTAGCCTCAGTATGAAGGGTTTGAACTTTCCTCTCCAATTCGTTGGTCTACCGGATTTTCCTCTCCAATCGTGAAACATTCACCATAGTAAACATATCCGTATTAGATATATATGGCAACCTTGTTTGTAGTGAGTACATACTAGTCCATAAGCTACTATCTACGACTATGTGATCACAACGACATGAACGTTAGTCTATGTGAACAACTAATTAAAAAGAACTGATTATTTATTGAATTCCACACCAAGATAAACCATCGCTTGGCTAGACGCATTAGTAAGAACTTGTTTAGAGTATTATTTGGTTAATAGAATATGGTTTAGATACAATGACATGGACTTAGTATCAATCAGCAATCCTTTCCTAATACTTATCAAGCATTAATTAAAAGATAACATTATTCAACTTTCCCCCGTTCTGAATGTGATTTGCTGGGGCGAGATTGAAAATGCATTGAAAAAAAGTTGCATACACAAGCATCTACACTCACCCAACTCTCAACTTCGATGCAGATCAAACAATCAACTAATATGCATCATAGAAATTGAAAAACAAGGGCGGAAAAATATAATTTTTTACTAACCTGGCGGGGATGAGGGTGGTGTCGAGGGCGGAGGAGGGGCGATGGGGGAGGAGAAGGGGCGATGGAGGAGAAGGGGCAACGAGGACGAGGAGGAGGGGCGACGGGGGAGGAGGAGGGGCGATGGGGGAGAAGGGACGACGGGGGAGGAGGAGGGGAGACGAGGGAGGAGGGGCGACAGGGGAGGAGGGTGGCGACGAGGGTGGAGGGGCGAATAGGGAGGAGGGGCGATGAGGAGGATGGGAGGATGGGGGCGGCGCCGAGCGGGGAGGGAGGGAGGGAGGGATCGGGAGGGAGGGAGGGCAACAGGTAGGTTTTTTTTAATTAACCCCTCAACCATCGGATGAGATCCGACGGTTGAAAATAAAAGCGCCCGGAGAGAGCTTCTCTCCGGGCGCCCAAAGCCTACCGGCCTCCTATATATAAACCCTAAATTTATTTTCATACATAGTGCAACTATACCAACCTTCTGGTCAAAACTCTCTCTCTCTCTCTCTCTCTTTCTCTCTCTCCCCCTTTGGCCGCACCTTCTCCCTCTCCCTTTTCCCTTGCTGGCCGGCGCCACCTCCGGCCACCTCCTCGACCGACCAGCCCCTCTTCTCTCTCTTTCTATGCATTTTTCTTTTCCTCGACCTTTCTTCTTCTTCTTCTTCTTCATCTTTCTTCTTGTTGCTTTCTTCTTGTTGCACTTCTTCTTCTTCTCTCATTTTTCTTCATTCTCTTCTTCTTCGTGATTCTTCTTCCATTTTTGTTTTTTCTTCTCCTCGTGATTGACTCTTCCCTAACATCTTTCTTCTTCTTTTCTTTCTGTTCTTCTCCTTTTCTTTTTCTTCTCTTCAACTTCTTTTCCCCTCTCGTGTTCTGCAGCAGCCACCGACAGAGCGGACGCACCAGTGTCGTTTCTCTCTTCGTCTTCTTCTTCTTCTTCTTTACTTACTCTTCTTTTTTTTTTCTTTCTTTGTTCATTTTCTGAGTTTTCTCTTTCTTTTTCTTTTCTTCTTCATCTTCTCCGCCATTGACAGTAGCCAGGATGGCCGACCATCGATGGCAGCTCTTTTTTTTCCTTGCTAACTTTTCTTTTACTTCTCTTTTCCTTCTTCCCTTCACAGTTATGTTCCTTTCTCCATCTCTCTTGGCTTCGACGATCGCTGGTAGAGCCGATGCTGTCGGCAACCGTCTTCTTCCTTCTTCTTTTGTCTTCTATCTTTTCTTTCTTTTTCCTCCTTCCCTCCTTTTCTTTTCTTCAGCTCTTTCTTTCGTTTTTTTCTCTTTCTTCTCAGCCCAACGGCAGTCGGCAACTGCAGAGGTTGCCGACCGCTAGCAGTTTTGTTGTCTATGATTTTTCTTTCTTTTCTGTTGTGCACGATTTACCAATTTTTCTCTTCACACCCCATAATCTTAGGAGACCTCACTCATTCGTACATAAAAATTTTGCTTTGTGTTTATTTTATAGAATAAATATGTCACTCCAACTCCACCCTTACACAAGAAGAATATCTAGGAGTCAAACCCCGTAAACTCTACCATTATTCCCCACAACTCCTTGCAAACGAAGATTTCCGTTCTCCACCTATTCTGGAGCCCTACATCAGATTTCGTGCACAGCTGATGCGTATGGCAATGAGTACCCCACATCAGTTCACCCACTCATTGTCATACACATCAGCTGTGTACGGAAATATGTAGGAAATCTGATGTACAAATATCGTTTTCCTTCCTATTTGATCACCTCCACCGAAAGACCCATCATTAGTACCCCATGTCTCCATTGTCCAACCTACACCTCCCATCAATAACCTCTTACAACACCCTCTGTTAGTTGACTTTCGGATCTTCACTCCCACATCGAAGTGGTAGACGTAAGAAGCCTACTTTTATTTTCCATCTTGTTTATTTATTTATTAAAAAAATTGTTGGCCAATATACCGAAACTAATATATCGGCTATATTTTTAAAAATAATGAAAATTGATATTACCGGTCTTGTTTTATCAGGTGGGGACAATATCGATGCCGATATATCGACAAGACAACATTCCATAGTCCTGAGAACTTGAACACCCCTCATAGATATTACAAAGATAAATACATTGTGGGTGCATATTTTCACACCCCTCTAAGGTATCTCCGCACCCCACAATACCATGTGAGACTCGTCAGTTTTCTTAAATTGGATGCTTTATTTTTTTATGAGCTCACTCCATCATATCATTCTTTACCCGTCAATATTACCCTTTAATGATAAAACTAATCCATTAATGTTAATCCCTCTTACGGCTGACCACCTGCGACCAAGGGCAATACTAGTGACCATAGCAAATTCCCGTTACCATTGGACCCCGACCACCAGAGACCACAAATTCACGATAAACATGTTTATTGCTATATCAAACGGTAATAAAATTTCCTCATGAGATGGGATGGGGAGAATAAACTTATCTCCCACTGGGGTGGGAAGATAAGTGGGGCGGGGAGATAACTTAAATGGTGGGAAAATACACAATCATACGTTGCAATATTAGTAAACTAGCCAGATCTTAAGTAATACATACAATTAACCGAACACTAGGCTCGACAACTAGAATTGGATCTTGTTTGATTCATTGCCACCTATATTATCCAGTCATAAACAGAACATAATACTAAGTTGAGAAAACTTATATAAATATGGATAATATTTTCACTCTTTATTACTCCCTTCGTCCTGCATCAAAAGTTCTGGTCTTTCAAAGAACTTTCGTGTTGACAAACAAATTTAATATGGGCTAGAGAGAGTATTAGGTACCGTCGGGCAACCGCTGTTGCTTTTCAAAAAGTGGTTTTTTTAACAAAATCACTTTTGTTAACGAAAAAATAAGTCGTGATCCGTATGGTAACGCCTATTCCGAAAGTGCATTTGTCAAAAGTCACCCCCTAAAGCTTGTTTGGATAGGCAGATTTTAGAAAGAAAAAAAATAGCTATTGCGACACTTTTACCCTTAATGAAATAAAGAAGGATTGAATCTTGACCTCAATATGTAATCCAAAGGCACAGATTTTAGTCATTCATCAACCGTCTATTAGAAAATCTATGACTCAAATTTTGTAAGCTAAAATCTTGACCTCAATATTTACAATTTTTGGAGAATGCCTTTGAAACTACTTATTATATCATTTTTTGTATAAGCAAATTTTTAATAGGTTTGTGGTGATTAAAAAGAATGGCTCATCTCGTCATGTATATATCCATATGTGATCCAAACTTGTTTTTACAAAATCACACCATACAAACATACATGATCTAGACCCACTCAAATCCAATTTCATCGGCATAGCTTTCAACACCCTCAAAGTCGATGCTAGTAAAGCCAAGACGAATGGCACATATTATGTTAATATATTAATTTCATCAAATAGAGGCGCATGAGGCACTATAATTGACATATCCCATAAACAAAATTTAAGGAGTCAGTAAGCACACACGACAATGCTTCTCCCCATTGAGGCACATGAGGCTCAATGGTAGCTATAGAAAGAGACTGCTTTGTGCCTAAAAAAAAGGTTTGTCGTAGTCTAAAAGAAAATATTACTGCAAGCAACCCATTGGCATAAAGCCATTGGAATTGATTCACAACTACACTAGAGGGGGGACTCTGGCAAGACGATGGCGATGGCGGCGGTGCTATCGAGGGGAGCGGAGGAGGGGGCAGTCGAACAGAGAAAAGGGGGGGGGGAGGGATATAAGTCAAATTCATCCATCAGTGGATATTTCTAGCACACAAAAGCCACTTTTTTAAAAAGAAAATCTCCTCACTAAAAAGCGGCTTTAGCACTAATTTCCAAGTAAAAGCCACTTTTATCGGCTAAAAATCGTTTTTTTCAAAAAGTTGCCTTCCTTACAGAATTTTTCCCAAAAGCGCCTAAAAAGCAGCTTCTCTCTCCTAAAATCTTCCTCCCAATCCTTAGTATACAAGCCCCAGTGTGATGCCGGCCCGTTTCTCTCATAGTTTTGTTGCTAGCCTCTGAGGCCCATTTAGACATCAAACAGCCCACGTATTTTGCAAGGTGTCTGTTTTATACTATCGTAGACTAGCAAAATAAGAGAGTACCAGATTGAATCGGGTTCCATTCCGCAGAAATGAGGATAACTTTTTAGAAAAATGGTGGACATACTTTTGGATAACAGATGTAAACGTCTCAAATCAGTTACGTTGCCAATTGACACAGAAGAACGAAACAATCTAAAAGAGCTTTCAATGATCTGCTTCACAAGAACTATATAATAAGACCCCTTTTGAAGAAATCCATGTGGAAATCAAACGTTCGAAAATTGAAATGCTAAAGTATTCCTATATGGTATAAATCACCTAACTGGCAAATTTGTTCTTTCTTATTAATTTGAGACACCCAAGACAATGCCACGTACAAACGTGGTCCACAAAAAGGTCAGCGTTTGGCTAAGTCTTCTGTTAGCTACATGTGGAAATCTGCTTAGTTCTTGCTCTCGTGCAAAAGAGAGACTTGAATGTCTAAAAGGGTGAGGGAGAGCTTTATTTCCTGTTTGCAGGTTGCCATGATAATATGTTGGCAGCCTTTTATGGTAGGAATGCCAAAAGCCATTGAGTCAGTCAGTTTGGAGTGTCTTTTGAGAGGGATGGGCTTTACTCAGGTGTTCATCACTCTCTTGTTCAGGAGGGCTTGGTAAGGACAAGGAAGGGTTATCATTGCCTGAGGTCTTTGACCCGAAAAAATTGTATCATTGCTGAAAAAACAGTTCTATAATGTGTCACTGGCATAAGGGCAGCATGATTCACAAAAAGTGTCACACCACAAAGTGCACAATCTTACAAAATCCTACGGCTAATCATCAATCTTTTCAATGACTATTTGGTAAAAAAAAAAGAAGAGAGGGGAAATCATGGGGAAAAGCTATTTCACTTTTCATTAATCTGACCTCCCAGTTTCCCATCTTTATTAAGTTAGACAACATCGATAATAGTGGCTTAAAAAACCAAATAGAAAGAAAAAAGTGGCCAATTTTCTCTTTATTCCTCCTAGAGACCATCCTTCATCCTACCTCTCTTGCCATGTACAAAGCAAAAACGTATACACGTGAATTCAACCTCATTCCACACATAATGCTTCTGTCTACATTAGTAATTCATTTGAATGAGCATCTACCTCTAATGTGATAATTTCTTCATCATGTGACAAACTCAACCCATTGATATATCGGGTAAGCCTATTTGACTGTATATAAAGATCATTAAGTTTTCACTATCTAGTGAGCAATATATTGGACAAGAATGCATGAATTCGTTTTTTAAAGATTGGGGATGAACTATTCCCCAATTCTCGCCGCAATCACGCCAATTCGTCAAAAGCTAAATATTTGTTAATGGATACTCTGAATGAGCAAAAGAAGGAAACAAGACAAAGCCTGAACTGTCTCTTGCAGTGCACTAAAGCTCGTGTTTTCCTTTGTCTTTTTTATCAGTGTTTTGTGATGACAAGCAATCTAAAGACCAGTTCCAGGATTTATCTAGCCCATCACCCTCGAAGGAATAGGATCATGCAACCCCAAAAATAAAAACTTAATAAACAATACATATAAATGCATTTCGTAGGTAGCCAATGTGAAATCAAATTAAATTTTCACAATTAGTCCCTTTTAATTATAATAATAATGAGAACGAATACTGGGACAAAATACTGTATTCACATAGGAAAAAGATAAGTTTTCTATACTGTTGCCTGTGGTGGTGGTCATGATGGAAGATTAGATCAACTTCTCCTCCATCCTTCCTTCTCCTTCATCTATATTTCAATGCCAACCACTTTAATTACTAATCTGAAGAAGAAATCCACGAGTCTAACATACCTTCACCTCTCAAAGTAACATTCTCTTGCTCCTTATCTGCATGGAAGTCTGCTGAACCTTGTGTGTACTTCATCTTACAGTTGCTAGTCCCATTGTTAGACGCGGCTGTGCCGGACCAGCTCGGAGGAGGATTAGGCAGTGGGCTCAAAAAAGTGTTGCTAGCATGGCCATGGTTAGCTCTTAACTCATCAAACAATCCAATTTTCAGATGTGAGTCACTGGAGGAAATGGTGGAGGGGACTTGAGATTTTAAGGGTATAGCTGGGAAATTGTCTAGTGGGGGGTATTTGGCAGTAGCTGGAGGCTGTAGCAGAGATTGGAAAGGAAGAAGTGAATTGTTTATGTTTAGTAGATTTTGGTATTGCTTAGAGAGGTTGAGATCAGAAGAAAGATGTTGGAAGGAGTTTGAATTGGGAGTAATTGCACTACTAAAGTTGGAAGTATGTCCAGCGGCTGCACTGGTAGTGGTGGTGGTGGTGGTGGCAAAGGTGTTTGCGAAAGAAAGCTGGGCCTTCTGGGCGAAGGGCCGGAGTAGATATGGCGGTGGAGCGGTTGCAGCGGCAAACAGGTCGAGGCGGCTCCTATTGAAGACGGAGGAGGAGAACGGTGGGGCGGGGATACCGGTGAACTCCTGCACCATGGCCCGGAAATTGGATGTGTCGGTAGTGAGCACAGTGGTCGGCGCACGTCGTGATGCCCGAGACCGCTTCTTGGAATTACTCACACTGCCGGGGGTGGTGGTCGGAGCCGAGGTGGTGGCCAGATCAGCGGAGCGTGGCAACTGCATGGATGGGCTCATTCTAGTACTACTATTGCTACCATAAGGGCTAACACGCGGATAGGTGTAAGCCGGCGAGGAGGTGGCTATCGGGCCGCCAGCGCCTCTAGTCCACTGCACGTCGAGGTTGGGGAGGGAATTGGTGTTAGCAGGCGGCGATGGCGACGGTAATCGGGGGTCGAGGTAATTGGATAGAGAATCAAAGATAGAGGAGGAAGGGTGAGTCGTGGGCGGCGGACAATTGTAGATGGAATTGATTTGGTTGGAAGAATCCAGCAAGGCTGAAATGGATTCTTGGCGAGAATCATATTCTTCATCTCCACCACTGGATGATTGTATACTACCACTGTTGCCGGAATCCATGGCAAGGATGATTTGGAAAATGAAAACAACAAAAGAATGAAAGAAATATGTTTCTACTCACAAAAGATCATACACGATGAGCCAACTGTAACAATATCAGCCATGTACCAAATGAGGACATCTTCTTGAGAGGCTAGACCAGGAGATAGTACCCATATTCTGAAAACTTTGATTGGAAGGTGATAACAGGCTGTCCTAACTTTGTTTTGCTATGTTGATTGAATTGAACATGGATCAAGGTGAGACAAAGGGTTTGGACTTTTTGAGATGGACTGAATTAGGGTTTGGGATCAGAGAAGAAAGAAGGTAGAGTCAGGAAAGAGGGAAAGAGGAGGGAGGGACTGGTGGCTTCTTCTCTAAAAGAGAGGCGGCTTCAGCTCATGTTTCCACTTAAAAAGGTCATCTAAAGACTGCATGGTGGGGTCACCATTGCTGTGCTGCTGATGGGAGGTAGCCAGAGAGAGAGAGAGTTCAAATTGGGATGAGCGGGGTGTGAAAGGAGGAAATGAGGTGATGAGGTTTACCTTGAAGTTAAAAGGAAAATATTTATGGAGGAAAAAAGGCACGGGGGCATGAGGTAGGCAGCCAACCAAAATTAGGATAGTGGTTGAAGAAATGAAGGGATTTTATAGGAGATCCACTCCTACCATCCCATCTGTTGTCTCTCAAATCATTCCATAAATTTACAAGAATAAAGTGGTTTTATATCTCCACCACACAAGTTAATGATGCTGATTATCACTCACTTGCCACATTTGTGTTGTCCTACAAGCAGATGAAACTTTTATTGGTATTACTCCTCCATGGAAAGAAGATATGGACCAAGTTAAATCACAACAACCAAAACAAGGCAAACGTAACTGGTATTTAAAGAGTTTTTTGTATCCTTCTTGATCTTGCATATATCACTGATCATTAAAATTTAGAAAATCTATTACAGTCAGTACTGTTTCTACTTCATATATGCACTTTGTTAATACAAAATACATGTAAAGGGCAAAATATATATTAATAAAACCGAATGGTTTGCATGCCACCAATTCTAAGAGTTCTATCCGAAGGAAGTTGGATTAGTTGAACGATTGGCATGTTTGACGCAACCATCACAACTAGAAAGAGAGTTCAGATAATATGTATGGTAAGTGTTACCATTGCCAAGATTAAGTGACTTAAGCATGCGGTCTTTATTGAAAATGATGTCACAGGGTTTACTAGGTAGCTTCAGCAAAAGTTCAAGATGTCTTTTTCTTATTTACATTTTTTTTAGATATGAATTGTGCAATAAGAGTAGCCCTTTTATAACTGCTTAAGTTTTTGAAAAACTTGGTTATTTAACATGGTAGCAGAGCCATCTTATTTTATGCCAATAGTATTCTAGGGACATTTGTCCTCTCCTCAATTATTTTCACGTGGAGGAGTGTTGAAATACTTTAGTTCATCTAATAAGGACACATATTTTTGGACAGAGGGAATATGAATGAAGTATCAAGAAAAAATTATCAAGAAAAGGCCTTTCCTAAAACTCGAGTATTTTACAGTGGCCTTAATGTGAAAACTCTTATATACTTGTATTAAATCATCTGAGATAGTTGAAGAGCTGTCTTGTGTTTACACTTATCCAATGAATTACTAATCATCAATTTCAGGGCTGATAATTCGTGCCTCTTCCCTTTGAAGAGGAATTGTAGAGAGAAGATTAGCATGGTCCTGCTCAAGGATGACACGTACAGATCAGAGAAGAGGTTTCATACAGTCTGTAGCCACCCACGTGCCACCAGTCACTTCCAAACCCTTACCTAAGCTGCTCTACTACGTTGCTTCCTCACCGTCTTTCCCTTTCAATCCCCTACTTATCAATCAAGATAAGAAAAATAGTAATCCCCTACGTAGCTAACAGTTTTTTCCTTGTGGTCCACAACAACCTCATCCAGCTAAGCCTCTCTCCCCTTCTTCCTCCCTTCCTTTCATTTTTTCTCTTCCTTCATTTTTTCTATTCCACGAAGGTTGGAAAAGATATACAGAGCGAGTTGACACTGGCCCTTGTATAATATTCTTGAGTCTGCAAGAAGAGGATTCAATAATAGCCTAAAACATGACTTGTTTTTTATTTACCTAAAAGAGGACTTGAGTTAGTTCAGTAGGTTGCATTGGCCATGCCTATTGTCCTTTCATTCTTGTAAGCTGATCATAGTACACTTGAGCTTATCATGGCTAATGTTTCAGTGCTGCCCAAGTGGGAACCCTATTGGGCACTCAGTATTCGATATCACAACTGCCTACAAGAAACTATTAGTTACGAAGCGCGTAGAGGGATTTTGTGCTCATCCCCCATAGGAGTATGGCATGAATCACATTTTTGGGCCATTATAAATACAAGAGGATTTAACTAATTTATGAGGTATTTATGAACTCTATCGAAGTCAGTTATCTACTTCATCAAGTAGCTTGACTACTCATACCCCGGTGGCCAATAACTAGATACCCCTCATAAGTGAAAATTGTCAATTACTTGTAACTGCAAGTTATAACATATAATTGCGAGTTATATGTGATAAATCGCATAAATCGCAGTATAATTTCATTTATAGGGGCCGAATTCGGATCATTTTGTACCATATATGAAACACTTCTTGCGTGGGGACGAGTTGTTTAGGTATTTTGATAAGTTGTGTTACAAAATGGTGTTTTGCTAAAGTTCATGAGTATTTTAGTCAAATCCTAGAAAAACAGTGGATTCATGTCATTCACCTAGTGGTGATGACTCATGAGCTTGAAATCCTTGTACGCCTTCGTACCTGATAATTTGCCACTGTCTACCAAGTACCAAATTAAGACCCTTAAGCAAAAAAGAGGTACCAAGTTGGCACGGGAGATTTATGGTGAGCCACTATAGGATGCGTGTCACCATGCTTCATGGACCCAGAGGGGGGCACAAACTAGGATACGGAAAATGGACTATCTAGATTGGGGATCTCCGAGACGTGAATATTTCAACAGCTGGAATTTGCAAGTTAGATGCTCGTACGATTGTGCCTAACTTTGTTGGTCCTGATTGATGGGCTGTTTGACTATGAAGTCTCATTATAATAGAATATAGTCCCTCTGTCTAAATTATTTGTCTGAATTAGAAAACCAAAATGAACTAAAATAGTTAATTTTGGTTTTTTAATCCAAAGTCCAGACAGATAATTTTGGACGGAGAAAGTAAATATAGCAAAATTCTTACACGAATTTTAATTATGTTAGAATGTGGAAAAATCCTAATGCAAAATATATCCACTCCCGCAATCTACACACTAAGGGACGTTTGGGGTGTGAAAAAGCCAAAATATTCAGAGTAGATTTTAGATGTCCACTGTAGCATTCATGTTTTTTCCATATCCAGCGTGAAATACGACCTGAGGTGTTTCACGCTGGATATGGAAAAAACATGAATGCTACAGTGTAGCAAAACATCCACTGTGGATGTTTTGCTTTTAATCACGCCCCAAACGGCTTATAAATTTTGGTAGCATTATCATTATAGCGTAAATTAAAATTCACACATAATTTGATTGCTAAGCCAAAATTTGCACGAATCCACTACACGGGTCCACTAAAATTTTCCAAAATATGAGGTTAGGTTTTGCATCTAATTACCCTTAATGGAGTAATGTTTCTTCCATTAAGTAATTTTTTATTTATCATTTGAGCATCTTACAAAAGGTATAAGCAACAGCTCAGAACTCCCATGACATATTACTACTAAGCCATCTAGGAAAATATCACACACCCAAGATGCCAATAGGCTTTGACTTAAACCTAGACCTATCCTTATGGAGAAAGTTACCATCGAAGTTTGAAACGGTTCCACGGGACGCAGGGTGAGGCCCAATGGATGTTTACAAAATGTCAAGATCTGAGTCTCAAGTCATTCTACAACAAGTGTATGTGTCAAAAACAGAATGGATCTCGCCACACGCTACATGGTTGATCTACGGCTGCACCAAAAAACCCAAACCGAACCGAACCGCATGAAACCAAACCGAAATTAGCCGATTCGATTCCTAATCCGGTTCGGTTCTGGTTCCGGTTCAGTTCCCAAGTTGAGAGAACCGTCTTAATTTTGGTTCGGTTCAGTTCCTACCTCTTAAAATCCTGAACCGAATTTGTAAGTTATTCTTTTGATTTTATTCATCTAAACTCCTTAACATTGAATGAACGGCCAAGATTAACCCTAACATGTAATTCTCCCCATCTTCCCCTCTTCTATCAACTTTTCCATGCCAACTCCTTTCGCTTCCCCCTTGGTTGTCACGTGATATCCTTCTCGTCGCTGAAGCCAGCCCCGGCTCCTTCTCTCCTCTGCCCTCAACTTTCTTGTCTCCTTTCAAAAAAAAAAAGACAACTTGACCTTCTCCTCAACCCGATATTTTTCCACTCGTTACCACCCGCCCTGTCCTTCACCAGTAAACTTCTCTGTTGATGCTGACTAACATTTTCTTATAGAATGTCGGTTCCGGTTCAATGTCAGCTCCGAACTAGAACCGAATAAGGAATTCAGATCCGGTTCGATTCTGCAATTTCGGTTCCGACAATACAGTTCCTTGGTTAGTTCCGGTTCGGGTTTTGCTAGAACCGGTCGAAACCGAACCGTTATGCAGCCCTAGGTAGAACCATTCCACTGGATAACCTCCTAAGTAGGTGGAGAGATTGATCCCAGATGGCTAACTAAATTGGGCCTTAATGGGTAATTAACTCATCTAGGGGATAAGTTCACATGGTTGCTTTATAATTGCTTAACAATGGGGCTCATGTTATCGATACATAACATGACTTATTTTTTGGGGTAAATTGCACTTGACCCCTCTGAATTATGGTGAAATTGCACTTAACCCCTATGAATTATGAAAATATGCACTTAATTATAAGATGAAATCCCTTATATCTCCTACCAATTTTACTTCAAATTTAGGTTATGTGGTAACCATAGAGACCATCACAAGTAGCTAACTTTTTTTTACGTTAAACAAAGCAAGCTAGGCCTAAACATTGCTATTGTCGGTAATATGTTGATGGTCTGTATGCACTGTCGTTGCCAGATGAAAAATGGGGATAGTGATTGGAGGGAGAAGTAGATTTATTAGTAAAAAGAAGGGGTATAATTGTCTCATCGTATAAGTCATAGGGGTTATATACTTTTATAAGTCATGAGAGTTAAATAAAATTTTACCAAAATACATAGGGGTCAAGTGCAATTAGGGTTGTTCTCAGACCGGACAAACCTCGGACAGAGGTTGTCCACGTCCGTGTCCTTAAACAACATGTCCGCCCTAACGTTGTCTGTGACATCGGACAAAACCGCCCCCAACCCCGCCCATCCTCCTCCTCCTCCTCCTCCTCTGCGACCGCTCCCCCACGTCTCCTCCTCCTTCCACCCTCAACTTCTGCAGGGCAGCCCCTCCTTCCTCCTCCTCCACCCTGCTGCCCCTCCTCCTCCACGACTGCTCCCCACGTCTCCGCGACCACCCCCCTCCTCCCCCCCGCGTCTCCTCCACCTTCTTCCACCCCCACCCCGCTGCCCTGCAAGGCTTTTGTAGGGCGGCCTCTCCTTCCTCCTCCTCCACCCCCGCCCCTCCTCCATGAATGCCCCATGTGTTTCCTCCTCCTTCTTCCACCCCCACCCTGTCGCCCTGCAAAAAACCTCTCCTTCCTCCTCCTCCTCCTCCACCCGCCCCCCCGCATCTCCTCCTCCTTCTTCCATCCTCATCCTTCACCCCCGCCACCCCTCCTTCTTCCTACCTTGGCCATGGCCGCAGCCTCTCCTGCTGCAGCCCTCCTCGGACCTCGGACAGACGGTTGTCCGAGGACCCTTCGCCGTGGTCCTCGGACTTCTCCTCTTCGGCACGGACACCTCGGACACAACCGGCTTCGTGGACACGAGTGTCCAAGAACAGCCCTAAGTGTAAGGAAAAAGTTCCTCTCAGGGCGCCCGGAGAGCTCCAGGCGCCCTGACCTCAACCGTCAGATGAGATGGTCTCCCTCTCCCTCTGGCTCCCTCCCTCTCCCACTGGCTCGATGGGGCACCCGCCACCCCGGCGACTCCCCGCCGCCCCGACAACCCCCCTCCCGCCATCTCCTCTGGCTCGACGGGGTGCCCTCGCCGTGACGGTGGGGCGGCAAAAGGCTCTCAACTTTTCACCTTTCGTCACCCCACCATCACTGCGAGGGCGCCCCGTCGAGCCAGAGGAGACAGCGGGAGGGGGGTCGCCGTGGTGGTGGGGCGAGAGAGAGGGTGTCAGAGGGAGGGGGGAGAGAGGAAGAAGGGGTCGCCGGGGCAGCGGTGCGCGGCATCGAGCTAGAGGGGGGGAGTGGGAGGGGGTCACCGGGACAGCGGGGGCTTGCTGGGGTAGCAGGAGCCAGGAGGGAGGGGGTGGCGCCGTCTGGACGGAGGCCGAGCCCCGCCACGGCACCGAGCCGGCGGCACCGAGGGAGAGAGGGAAGGAGGGGGCCTCGCAATCGTAGGATCTCATCCGATGGTTGCAAATAAGAGCGCCCGGAGAGGTTACCGGCCATTTAAGTGTAATTCACCCGTTATTTTTTTTACGTGTCTCACCATTGCACGAGTGTGCATACGATACATAGTTCACGCATTGCCTTTTTATCTCGTTTGGAATTTCTTGTTTCTCACACTTAAATGGTCGGTTCTTGTTTGGTCACTTTAGTGGGAAATTGGGTGTCCTTGGCACAATACACGAAGGTGTCAGAGAGCCATGATCTCGAAGATTGATGCCACACATGCTATACGCCAGTGCTTGATCAGTTTTGCTGCTAAACAGCTGAAGCACACACGTAAAGCGTGAGCACCGTCAATTTTGGAGATCAACAGCTCTTGTCGTCCTGCCATAAAGTTGACATGATCAGGCTGTTACACCCAATAATTTCTCCACTTTAGAGGAAGATGACAGTGGGTTATCCACCATTAATTTGTTTTGTCATCTACCAAGGAATGCGACGAAAACTAGATGTACTTTGCTGGTGATCTTCATAAAGCACAAAGTGTCCTTGGATACTCTTATTATCCTACTTTGCCATCTTAATAATAAAATACTGTTCAACAGCGCATGTAAGTCGAATTGGCTTACAGTTTCATTTACTGCATCAGTTTGCTCCGGGAACTAATATTAGAAACAAATTCTAATGGATTCTAAGGCCTCTAAGACAAAATCAGATTCCCCCCTCCCCAGCTCCCCCCGCGTTTTGGTCGTGAGGGGACAAGGTCAGCTACGTAATGGTGTCTCGTGTTTTTTCAAATGGTGACAGGCTTCATTGGACGGAGGGAAAACAAATTGAGTTGGGATCACAAGTCTCACTTGACCAGAGTGGGTGCTATAAATCAATAATTTTTGGAATCGTGGAGATTGATGCGCCACTCATAAAGCGTGTGCACCATCAATCCTGGAGATTCCCTCGAGTTATATTACCGGACACGCAGTAAGATCTCCTAAAAATTAAAGGCTTTGGAGGCACCCAGATGCCAGATCCACAGGACCATACTTCCAAGGAGATGACCAAGTTCCAGGTAGGTGTTCCCCCTTCTTTTAAGGGTGAGGCACATGTTTTGTTTTATAAAAAACACAACCTAGAACGGTGGGGGGTTGGGTGGACCCCTACATGTGCGCTACTAAGAGAGAGCTCTTTACATATGACCTGGCGCCAATTTTGGGTTTCTCATATTACCCAGAATCTTTGTCTTTTTTCTATATGACCCGAAAAGTACCCAAAATACCCTTAGGTTTAGGTATAAGCACCCACACTTTGCCTTTTTCCATATTACCCGGAATCTAAGGAGTAGGTACCCGGAGAAGCTCGCGTTCAGTCGGAGAAGAAGGCGTTCCGTCTGGCATCTCTCCCCATATCATCACCGGCACCGGTGCCGTCCAAATCGGAACAGTAATCTTCGCGCCAAAAGGCAGAAAAACGAGCGGGATGAAGAGATTTTGATATAATAATAGCGGGGAAGCCCGCCCAACTACAAAAATTAAGATCTACATGTAAAGAAACACATATAAAGGTCACCCATTGGTGCTCGATCGCTCCTGAACATGAAAAAAAATGATAAAAATGGGCAAAAGCGTGAAATACTCGCCGGCGAGCGATAATTCAATTTATATATCTTTCTGTGATCTTAATTAGGTGAAAGAGAAGGAAAAATGAGGAAGAACGCAACAAAAATGGGCAAAAACGGATGAAAAATGAGAGAGTTATGACACTTTGAAGATTGTCATTTTATCGTGTAGGATATACACGACTTGGGTATTTATCGTGTATGTCGTATACACGATAAATTCCCAAGTTGTGTATATCCTACACGATAAAATGATAATCTTTAAAATGTCATAACTCGCTCATTTTTCATCCGTTTTTACCCATTTTTTTGCGTTCTTCCTCATTTTTCTTCCTCTTTCACCTAATTAAGATCACAGAACGATATATAAATTAAATTATCGTTCGCCGGTGAGTATTTTACACTTTTGCCCATTTTTTATCCTCTTATTTCATGTCCAGGAGCGATCGAACACCAATGGGTGACCTTTATATGTGTTTCTTTACATGTAAATCTCAATTTTTATAGTTGGGTGGGCTTCCCCGCTGCTCCTACATCAAAATCTCTTGATCATAGTTTTTTTTTAGCGTGGGTGGTGCGGCGAAGCTCCAAACGTGGGAATGCTTTTACTTTCTTCTTTATTCTTATTTTTTCTTCTTTTCTCAACCTACAATATCTTAATGAGGTGGAAGAGGAGGAAAAATGAAGAAGAACGCAAAAAAAATGGGCAGAAACGGATGAAAAACTAGCGAGTTATGATATTTTGAAAATTTTAGTTAAAACATGTTTTAAAAGACACAACTTGCAGTATAGTCGTGTCATCGCGTACACGACTATACTGCAAATCGTGTATTTCAAAACACATTTTTACTAGAATTTTCAAAATTTCATAACTCACTCATTTTTTATCCGTTTTTGCCCATTTTTTTTTCATTCTTCCTTATTTTTCCTCCTCTTTCACCTCATGAAGATATATTAGGATTGAAGAAGAAGAAAAAATAAGAAAAAAGAAAAAAATGGAAGCTTTCTAGCAAAGAGCTTCCATTTTCTTCTTTCTTCTTATTTTTTGTTACTCTTTTATCATAATATATCTTCATGAGGTGGAAGAGGAGGAAAAATAAGGAAGAACGAAAAAAAAATGGGCAAAAATGGATAAAAAATGAGTGAGTTATGACATTTTAAAATTTTTAGTAAAAACGTGTTTTGGAATACATGACTTGCAGTATAGTCGTGTACGCGATGACACGACTATACTCAAGTCGTGTATTTCAAAACACGTTTTTCTTAGAAATTTCAAAATGGCATAACTCACTCATTTTTTATCCGTTTTTGCCCATTTTTTTTGCGTTCTTCCTTATTTTTCCTCCTCTTCCACCTCATGCAGATCTATTAGGATGAAAGAAGAAGAAAAAATAAGAAGAAAGAAAAAAATAGAAGCTTTCTAGCAAAGAGCTTCCATTTTCTTCTTTCTTCTTATTTTTTGTTACTCTTTTATCATAATATATCTTCATGAGGTGGAAGAGGAGGAAAAATAAGGAAGAACGAAAAAAAAATGGGCAAAAACGGATAAAAAATGAGTGATGTATGACATTTTAAAAATTCTAGGAAAAACGTGTTTTGAAATACACGACTTGCAGTGTAGTCGTGTCATCGCGTACATGACTATACTACAAGTCGTGTATTCCAAAACACGACTCAATTCAAGTCGTGTCTTTGGAGACACGACTTGGATATTTTTCGTGTTTTCGACGACACGATAAAATAGAAATTTTCAAAATGTGATAACTCGCTCATTTTTCATCCATTTTTGCCCATTTTTTTGTGTTCTTTTTTATTTTTCCTCCTCTTCCCCTTCATTAGGATCATAGAAAGATATATAAATTAAACTTGTTACACGCCGAAGAGTATTTCACGTTTTTGTCCATTTTTATCCTCTTATTTCATGTCCAGGAGCGGTCCAATACCAATGAGTGATCTTTATATGTGTTTTTTTACATGTAGATCTTAATTTTTGTAGTTGGGAGGGCTTCCCCGCTGTTTTATATCAAAATCCCTTAATCCCGCTCGTTTTCTCGCTTTTTGGCGCGAATATTACCTTTTCCGATTTGGACGGCGCCGGCGCCGGCGATGATATGGGCGGAGATGCCGGACGGAATGCCTTCTTCTCCGACTAAACACAAGTTTCTCCGGGTACCTCCTTAGATTCCAGGTAATATGGAAAAACAAAGAGTGTGGGTGCTTATACCTAAACTTAAGGGTATTTTGGGTACTTTTCGTGTCGATTCCGGGTCATATGGGATTTCACTGGAAAAACCAGGCAATATGGGAAAACAAAAGTTGGCGCCAGGTAATATGGAAAAAACTCACTAAGAGAAGAAATACAAAAGGGGAACTGAAAAACCTACAATAATTACCATAATTAAATATCCTAGAAACTCCCTCGAAACATAGTGCTACAATTCCCTTTTTCCTGTGTCCGGCAAAAGTAGGCACAAGAGTTAACCATTTGGGTGAAGAAGCGGGTGTCCCATCGCGTTGCAAGGGAAGCGTTTTTCTTAACCCTCCTCAAGAGGAGATTCTGGGGAAAAGTAGCTTCTGAAGAAGTGGATTACATTCCCGAATGCACCCTTAGGCAGCTTACTTCTCAGTTAATTACAATGGCTTTTCCCACTTGGGGATTCACTATAGCTTTAAAAGTTCAATTTTCCACACTGTACCAGGTTTAAAAGTTCTACTGATTCATCATCTACTTATTTTGCTTGTTCTTAGGAGAAACTCTTATATAGATTAATCTTGGATAAGCTAGCTGATAAAAGCAGTTCACATAGTTTGCTTTTTAAAACAAATTTACTTTGTCACTCAATAATTTTTCCCATCCTAGCTAGTTGGACCATGCCCACACTGTTAGCACCCACGTCAGTGAGCAAGCCATGATTTTTGGGATAATATGAGCAATGCTAACCATACGTTAAACCACCCACAGTTTTACCCAGGGGTTAGCATTTCTAAAGGAAAGTGAGTGACGTAGCATTGCCCATTTCATCAGCCGGTGCTTGACTGGGGAAGTTAACGTAGGTGAAGCATTTTTCAAATTATATTAGCCAAGAGCAAAGGGAGCTACAAAGATGAGTCCAAGAAAGCAAGCATATGGAACATTTCTCTTATATAGTAATTCATTCCTTAGATCAGTTAAAATGTTGATGAAATGAAAAACTTGTAAAACAACAAAAATAGCCATCCTGGTAATTTCAACCGTATCATTTTGGTAGCCATATTAAGAATAATATGTAACTTGATCGTAAAAGGGGAAAGATGTGCTATAGAAAAACCGCCTACCCCCTGAATTACGGGCGATGTGCCATCCACATCACATGGTTTTAGGATGCTTGGTGCACACCTGTGGGCGTATACCAAACACATATTAATGGGTTATTAGTGTTAATTAAATTACATGGAAACATGAAAAAGGTGCATCTCCTTTCAAAAAGTTTTAACAGATCCAAGTAATGTAGGATCCTATGGTTCAAGGAATGGATGCACAAAAGAGGCAGATTTTTGAAAGATTTGAGAGTTAGCCTAAAGTACCACTATGGAACATATTCCCTAAAAGACACGCACCTTTTTCTAGTTTTTATCTCTTCTTTTAGGCTTTTAGCATCCTTTTCGCTTTTGTTTGAGCTGCTTGCAACCCTTGAAGTATTTTATCAGTTCAATCAAAATATGCCAGCCAGTTCAACACAAGTTATAATGGATCCCATTCACATCATGTGCAAGATAAATATTATTATTGGAAGAAATGTGGACCCCCTTCTCAGATCTGCTAGTGGTTGTTGTTTGTACGTACATACACCGGTCTGTGTTGATAAGACAAGCCACCAAATACCTTTGGGTGGACGAGCAAAAAGGGTGCTACAAATTATTCTTTTCTTGTAACGTTCAAAGTCCGGTCTAGTTTACTTGCTAAGGATAAAGCTAGCATTTCCTTCTCTTTGAGGTCACCTACCGTATTAGGTAGAAAACTAAATTGTCTAAAGGTGGAGTTTCTACTAAGTGCTAATTCAATCCCAAAGAGGATTGGATATGATGACTTGAACTTTGCCATGTTTATGACAGAGTTTGAACACTCAAATTACTCCAGGTCAATGTTATTGATGTAGCAGTTTTGAGGAATTTGATTGATTTCTTCTTTCCCTTGGTGTGTCAATTGTAGCTCAAAATTGATCTTATATCAGAGTCCATGCGGCTTTGCAAAAGCCTAGTAGAATACTTCGGCCGTTGCTGCATTAATGCCTTGGGGTATGGGGCACCTCCACATGAACTTTTTTTTTTTGTGTTTGGGGCTGGGTGTGGAACCAATTGATGGAGCAGTTAGAGGTTTTGTGGTTGTTGTATTGCAGGAAATTAACTCATTGACTAGCAGACGAGATTGAAAGATCCATTCTTAACCCTAACATGTTGTAATAAAGGTGGCATATTCACATTAAGCATAAGATCCAAGTAGGGGATCAACAATTACCTTTAAACAACTACAACTGATAAATGACACAAGTCATCGACTACATATGCTTGCGCCTAGGACCGCTCACCACACGCTCTCCATGATGCACAGGCCCGATGCACCTACATGATCATCATTCTGGTGAGCATGTGGCATACAAGTACTTGGTCCCTTCTTTGTAATGTTTAACCCTCTCCTTCCTTCCCCTCAGAAGTGCGATAGGCTAAATTTAAACCTGGGGTCCTCTCCCTCGACACGAAGAGATCCTTTCCGGCGCGCCAGTGAAACGAATTGGCAGATTCGTGGATGATACCACTTGTGTTCGGGGGTCTGTAATGACTGTATGAATGAAGGAGTTTAAAAGTACTAAACCCATATTTGGGTTGAACTCCTTTCGAACCAAGAGGACGACTCATGTGTTAGGATTTATTTTGTACTTCATAATAAATCATCATAATGATAAAACTTCAATCTCATAATATAATAAAATATTATAAACCTTAGTTATAGAAAACATACCTTGAGCCATAGAAGAAATCCAAGCCTCGATAAAGAAATCAGTTTCTCTCTCTTAGCCTTTTTTGTTTCACAGAGAATGCTTAAGTTGATGGAAATTAAACCTCTGTTATTCTTTTATAGGCAGAGAGAGGACCGTTCCTGATAGTGTTATATATGTGTTTATTATCAGGACTGTAACTGTCCAAGATAAATACTCTTAATTATACGTTCAATCAACGTATATATCAGAAACGTTATCTTTTCATGTTGACCCGTTTACGTAGCACGTGGGCCACATTAAGTGAGATATTAAAATATCTTACTTCTCCCACTTGGCCCATGTGACAGAATTTATCTTCCAAAACATAATGCACATATCATAAAGATAAATTCTTCTACATTAGTCATATCATAGTGTCATTATTAAGTATAGACTAATACGGATCATAGCGGCTCCATATCATTAAATCGACATAGTTCATTCTATGTACCACAATATTAGTTTTGTACTTAATATGATCTATAAGTGAAATAGATCAATAATGGTCGACTTTAATGTCTCTGTTAGAGACTAAAATCCTATCAAACATTTATGTATATACCAATGGTATTAAAACAGGATATCATAAGTATCAGAAACAATATATAAATAAGCTCAAAGTGTCAAACACATTAATTATCATAAACTCATTAAAACTTTACAATAATGCCCATCCTTTCGACATGTCCAGTAAATGTCTTTGGAGGCAATCCTTTGGTCATCGGATCCGCAATCATAAGATTGGTGCTAATATGTTCAGTTGACACTTTTTGTTTCTGAACTTCTTCTTTAACGGCAAGGTATTTTAATTCTATATGTTTGGCACCCTTGGAATACTTGTCGTTTTTGAAGAAGAAGACTGCTGCAGAATTATCACAGTAAATTTTCAGCGGCTTGGCAATACTGTCGACTATTCCAAGTCCTGAAATAAAGTTCCGCAACCATAATCCATGAATTGTGGCCTCAAAGCATGCCACAAATTCAGCTTCCATAGTGGATGCAGCAATGATAGTCTGCTTCGCACTTTTCCATGAAATTGCTCCTCCAACAAGTAGGAACAAGTAGCCAAATGTGGATTTTCTTGTATCAACACATCCAGCAAAATCTGAATCTGAATATCCAATCACCTCAAGATGATCAAATCTCCTATAAGTGAGCATGTAATCTTTCGTTCCTTGCAAGTATCTCAATACTTTCTTTGCAGCTTTCTAGTGATCCAATCCAGGATTACTTTGATATCGGCCAAGCATTCCAACAACAAAACTAATGTATGGCCTTGTACAAGTCTGGGCATACATTAAGCTCCCAATAATTGATGCATAAGGAATTTCTTCCATTTGTTTGCGTTCCAATTCATTCTGCGGGCATTGCATAATGCTGAATTTATCTCCTTTCTGAATTGGAACAACACTTGATGAACACTTTTCCATTTTAAATCTCTCTAGAACTTTATTGATATATGCTTTCTGAGACAACCCTAACAATCCTTGTGTTCTATCCCGGAATATTTCTATTCCAATCACATAAGTTGCCTCTCCCATATCCTTCATTTTAAATTTCTTAGAGAGAAATTTCTTGGTCTCATATAATAAGCCAATATTATTAGTAGCAAGTAAGATGTCATCAACATACAAAATCAAAAATATAAACTTGCTCCCATTGATCTTCAGGTAAATATACAGATCAACAGTGTTTTCCTTAAAACCAAAAGAAGTAATGGTATCATTGAACTTAAGATACCATTGGCGGGAAGCTTGTTTAAGTCCGTATATTGATTTCTTAAGTTTACACACCATATGTTCTTTTCCTTCAATGGAAAAACCTTCAGGTTGATCCATATAAACTTCTTCCTCTAAATTCCCATTCAGAAAGGCAGTTTTCACATCCATTTGATGTAACTCCAAGTCGTAATGAGCTACCAAAGCCATAATAATTCTAAGTGTCACGCCCCGAAATCCCATACCTCGATTGGAGTGCGGAAGCCAACTAATGAGAAACAATTCGAGGTAGAGATCTCGGCACGCAACCGAACAATCGATTTCCAAACCGATTACAATCATCTCAAAAGGACGTGTAACCGATTATGCCCGCAATCAGTGTAATACAATAATAGACATCAATGAATACTATGAAATAAATTTATTTAATAATAATAATCCATTTAAGAAAGTCAAATAAAATAAACCTATCAGTCTATGGCACACAATTGTCAACAATATCATAAGCATCAATAAAAAGCAAAGCAAATAACTAAATCGTCTTTAATCTCTTCTTGGCGCCTGCAATCTGCCATTCAACTACTGCACTTCCTAATCTCACTTTTCGTTTGCGCCTGCATCAGAGGATGCATGAGTATTTCAAAGAAACACTCAGTAGGATGTAAAAACCCACTGAATTAAAACAAGCAGTATGAAGAGAATAAGAATAACAAAGGTCATAGACATTCCACAACATGTGAACTTAACCGATGTCTATATACCTGCAAGGTTAGTCAACAACAATTCCAACTCGCAAGTATAGGAAAAACATCAATAAGGCTCCTACTACACATATGAGTAATGAGAGGATAACAATCATAACAATTTCTGCTTGCTAAACCGGTCGCTCGCAAGTGACTAAAATAATATACCAGAACCACCCTAGGGGTCCTCTCTTTGGAACCCTGCCATGCGTCTAGGATGCTGGCCCCACCAGTGCTTACGGACACGATGGGCGGAGACTGAGGACCTTCCGTAATGTCCACAATCTAACGTACGTATAGTGCCTCCCTTCGGGCAATATGGAATCACAATTTCATAAATATAAGTGACCTTGCAAGATCTAGCAATAGCTTAATTGAGCATACTATGAAACCACCATGGGGAGAGTTTCGCAAGGTCTCCAGTGGAAGAAACAATCATGTAATTAATATGAGCAATATCTCAAAGGAATAGAGGTCACAACACTCTAAGATCATAAGGTATCTCTTACCAGAATAGACTCTCTCAAGGAGTATGGATAGAAGCATCAAAGTCTTTGGTCAATACATAACTCACTCATTGGAGTAGCATAGAATAACAAGACAACTCACACAAGGAGTAACATACAATCAATACATACCTTTCATGCTCAGCTCTAGATAGGAATTCCTCATTCGCATTAGAGTTTATAATACACATATCAGAGATAAGAAATCAAAGAATCTTAGATGATTTGAATTCCAAGTAGAATATCAAACCGACATCTACGCTTTTAAAATAGATAGTTATGAATCACTTGTTCAAAGGATTATCCCTCATAATTGAATTACATCTAACCCAATTCTTATTTTGATAATACATAAGTATATAGTCCAATTACTGTTATTAACATATTAAGCGTTATCATATCATATGACATGATGTTATTTGTATACTTAGTATTTTCTCTCGGATTCTGCTCACTGTCTCCTGCACAACAGTCCTCTTCCGACGGCTACTGTGCTCTGTACAGTAAGACGTAACCTCTGAAATTTTTACTGATAATACCTTCGTGAGTCTAGTTTCTAACCCCACTGATTTATATTTTTCCGATTTTATTTGAATTAGTTGTGAATTATTTACCACCGACTATTAGCACAGAAACAGTTCTAGCCGAGAATAAGATTCTTAATTAAATTTGATTATTATACTTAAAAACACATTATAAATGATAATACATCATTAACAGACTATAAACTCCCCTCCTAGACCAATTACAGAACCTAGAATTATCTGGAATTACTAAAGTTCACTCCTTTCTTGTGTTCTTCTATATATAACATAGTTTATAATCATTAATATACCCCAAACAAGGCAATTAATGTAAGACACACCTTAAAGTCACAAATTCAACGTGGATCATCATCAATCAAACAATATCAGAACTTCTAGTCTCTGGAAAATTAATAAAGCATTAGACTTTAGATGAGAATTCCCATCTAAAAGTGAAACATGAAAGCACATATGATTTGTAATGCACTACGCATAGAAATCTTGACACAATTTGTTCATCTCGCAAGAATCCAAACAATAACTACGGCATTGAATCAAAACACTTGTCAAAAGCATATATAATCAAAAGAGAGAAGAGGGGAAAAACCATCCTACTTAATCCTCCAAAGATCTCGCCTTTCTACGCGTTACTCGTCTCTTCCGCTCCTTCCAAAGCTCCCGCTCCAAGCTCTCGCAAACTCCCACAAGAACAAGCCTCCAAGGAGATGGGTGAATGTGGGAAGGAGAAGGGAAAAGTCTCTGGACGTTCTAGGGTTAGCACAAGCCAATTCTCTAGTGTTTATATAGAGTTGGGGGAGAATCCATTCTCAAACTAATCTTCCAAATCATGGAGACTTTCAACCAATGGGAAGGCTTCACAATCCTTCTAGAGACGTGCAAAACAAGTCCAATTGGGATTTGATATCTTTCCCAAGCAAATCCACCCCAAAAATACTTCTAGAAATCGCAAAACTGCAACCGGCGATCGATCGGCTATACGGCGATCGATCGGCTATACGGCGATCGATCGTCGTATGTGTTGTTTTACACTACCGCGTTACAGCCGATCGATCGCCATTATTGCCAATTGATCGCTTTACGCGAAACAAAACTTTCATAAATCACAGTAACTACGATCGATCGTTTTGGTAAGGCGTCGATCGGTTCAAGCTTTCCGATCGATCGGCTCTTATGGCGAGCGATCGCAGTCACATTCAATTAAAATTCATATTCTCATATCTTTTTACTCCGAACTCCAAATCGCGCATAATAGGTGGCGTTGGAAAGCTCTTCTCACCAACTTTAATTTCCACGAGGGAAAATACACCAAATAAAACATTAAGAGGGTCAAATTTGGGTTTTAAAATACTTACTAATTTTTTGGGTGTTACACTAAGAGAGTCTTTCTTAGATACAGGTGAGAAAGTCTCCTTATAGTCAATACCATCTTTTTGAGTAAAGCCTTTGGCAACAAGTCTGGCCTTGTATCGTTCAATATTACCATTTGAGTCACGTTTGGTCTTAAAGACCCATTTACACCCGACTCTTTTACTACTTCCAGGCAATTCAACAAGGTCCCAAACATCATTCTGTTCCATTGATTTTAACTCATCTTTCATGGCATCTACCCATTCAATAGAATTAACACTTTTTATGGCTTGTGAAAACGAAACTGGATCTTCATCAATTCCTAAGTCAAATTCTGACTCTTGTAGATATACCAGATAATCATCAGAAATAGTAGACCTTCTTCGTCTTTGAGACCTTCTTAATGCTATTTATTGTGGTTCTTCTATTGTAGGTTCATTATCATTATTGTGAGTAATCTGGTCATTTATTTGTTGTTCTTGTCCATTGTTCAACAGTTCAACAATTGGATGAACAACAACTTTAGAAGAAGTTAAAGGTAAAGGAACTTGTACCCTAACTTCTTGAATTTCTAATTTTCATGGTTCTTGACTCCCACTAACTTCACCATTCTCAATGAAACTAGCATTTTCAGTTTCAACAATTCTTGTACTATGGTTTGGACAATAAAATCTATACCCTTTAGACTTTTCTGGATAACCAAAGAAGAAACCACTGGTTGTTCTTGAATCTAATTTCTTTTCTTGTGGATTATAGATTCTTACTTCTGCTGGGCAACCCCAAACATGCAGGTGCCTTAAACTGGGCTTCCTTCCTGTCCACAGTTCAAAAGGAGTCTTAGGAACTGCCTTACTAGGAACCCTGTTTAATAAATACATAGCAATTTTCAATGCATGCATCCACAATGATATGGGTAAAGACGTATTGCATATCATACTCCTAACCATGTCCAATAAAGTACGATTACGCCTTTCTGTTACACCATTTTGTTGTGGTGTACCGGGCATAGTGTATTGAGTACATATGCCACGTGATCTATACATGAAATATGCATTTTATTATCTCCTAAGCTTATGATTATGCTAGTGTTTGATTAGAATAACTACTACTTTAATATAGTTTTTCGTTTTTGTAGGAAACAAGAGTAATACACAGAAATGAGGTGAAAAGTAACTCGAATGGTTAAATTATCATAACTTCGTGTACAAATGTCGGATTGGACTGATTCAAGCTTCATGTTAAAGTTCAAGAAGTCAGCTTTCCAACGCCACCAACCACGCACAATTCGGAGTTCGGGACACAAAGTTATAGCCATTTGAAGTTCATGAACAGTAACTACGATCGATCGGGAATCGTTGCGATCGATCGCCAGAGCCGCTAAAGCAGTGTATTAAAGGAAACGATCGATCGGCATAAAAACGATCGATCGTATCTACTGGAATTTTTCAATCGCCGAAGACAGTAACTACGATCGATCGGTATCATACGGCGTCGATCGGAGGAAAATAACGAAGGAATTGCGATCGATCGGATAGCGAACGGTCGTCAATACGGACGATCGATCGCCGTATGCGGCAAACCGGAATTAAGACCTATTTCGACTTGGATTTGGAAGGGGACTTCGTGGTTTCTCTTCACTATTATAAATAGGCCTTATGGGAGAACGTATTGGGCACCACATATCCAACCTAGAGAGCAATTTGAGACCTTGGAGGCTAGAGAAAAGGAAGAAGAAGATGATGAAGATGAAGATGATGGATTCTCTTCCCATGCTTGGCTAAACTCCTATCCAAGGCGTAGATGAAGCCCAATAATCTGGTTGTGTAGTTTCTTTTCTCTCATCTTATGTTTTTACTCTAGTTGGTGTATGAATCTTTGTTATGCAATTAAAGTTAATTCATTGAGTTTATTCTTTGTGCTTGAGAGAGACAAGAGTGGATTTTATGAATTTCAATCTGAAAGATGACTTGCATGTCTGAGAGGAATGTGAGTGTTCTGATTTGTCATATGTTAATAAAGTTTCATTGATTTATGCTTGAGAGAGATAGATCACAATTCCATATGCTTAATTGATTTATGTGTTACGTCCGAGAGGAGAGCACTATAATTTGAATTGACAGGTGTATGTCTGAGAGGAATACACCAGCCAATTAGAAATCTTTATTCAAAAGAGAGAGAGACGATACACTAGTTATTGTGGTGGATTCGAAGCCTTGGTCTTCTCCACATTGATTAAAACTCAGCTTAGTAGTTAAAGTTCATAGCTTTATTTAGATTAAACAAAAACTGCAACTTTCTTCTCTGGAATTTGGTAAAAGATTAATCCGTCCCTGAGGTTCGACAACCCTTTAATACTCACCGTAGTACAATTGCCTTGTGCACTTGCAAGGGTTTTATATTTAAACGATCACCACGTTTTTCAAGGAATTTAGTAAATTGACCTGGGCATTGTTCGGTTTCATTATACTTTCCATAAAATTCACCACCTCTATCAGACCTGACGATTTTTACCATTCTGTCTAATTGTCTCTCAACTTCATTAATAAATACCTCGAGAGCATTTAGTGATTGAGATTTTTCATACAACAAATAGACATAACCATAACGTGAAAAATCATCAATAAAAGTGATAAAATATTTTTCTCCACTAAAAAATGAAACATCAAAAGGTCCACATATATCAGTGTGTATTATTTCAAGGAGTTGTGTGCTCCTTGTGGCTCCTTTCTTTGTGTATTTTGTTTGTTTTCCTTTAATACAATCCACACAAACACCAAGATCGGTAAAATCCAAGTCTGGGAGGATTTCATTCTTTACCAACCTTTTTAATCTTTCTTTTGAAACAAGACCCAGACGTTTATGCCACAAGTAAGCTGAACTTTCATTGACTAGACCACGTTTAGTTCCAACATTATGATGCAGGGTTAAAAGAGTCTCAACAAAAAGATCATCAAGTTTCAATTTGTATAAACCATCACAAAGATTACCAGAACCAATGAAATGATTTTTCTTAAGCAAACTGAAACATCCATTCCCAAATTTAAAAAAGTATCCAGCTGAATCAAGTTTAGACAAAGAAATTAAATTATGAGAAATAGAAGGTACGTAAAGAGTTTGACATAAATCTAATTGATGTCCTGTGTCTAAAATCAAACGATAAGTTCCAATAGCTTCAACTGAACCATGCCTTACGTTTCAGGCAATCTTTCTGAAAGTGTCCAAGTTTCTTGCAGAAATGACACTTATCATTTTTATGTTCCTTTTTCAGGATTTGAGCAGATGACCGATTCACTTTCAACGGTCCTTGCTTGCCCTTTCCAAGCTTCTTTCCGGCTTTCTTTCTAGCTCCTTGATTACTTACGAAATAAATAGTATGAGTTCCTTGACTCTTAAGCCTCGTTTCTTCCTGAACAAGCATACTGTGAAGTTCATTCACATTCCATTTATCTTTCTTGGTGTTGTAATTCATTTGGAACGGACCATATTCAGGAGGAAGTGAGTTTATAATAAATTGCACGAGGAAATTTTCATCCACATTCATTCTTAGAGACTTAAGTCTTGCTACAATATTTGTCATTTCAATGACATGCTCATGCATGCTACGAGAGCCATCGTACTTCATGGTGGTTAAGGTAGCCATTAATGTCCCAGCAAGTGACTTATCAGCAGTTTGGGAGCGCTCTTTTACAAATTTCAGAAATTCTTTAGCACTATCAGTTTTGGGAAGAGCAGACTTTATGTTGTTTGCTACACTCATTCGCATAAACATTAAGCTTAGTCTGTTTGATCTTTCCCAAGCATCATGGAAAGTCTTTTCTTCATCACTGCTAGTATCAGTAATAGAAGTAGGTTTCTCAGTTTGAAGTGACAAATCAAGATCCAAAACACCTAAGTAAAATTGGATTTGTTCACTCCAATTAGAGAGATTAAGCCCATTAAACAATGGAACAGACGAAGCATGCAAATGAAGAGAAACAGGGACAGGTACTGCAAGAATAATATAATGCTCATATATTAACGCTTTGAGTTATAACTTAAACACATAATACAGATTCAGACACTTAATTCAAATAAAACAATAAGTGTATACCGATGTTCTCCTTTGGGTGATACAACGGCATACCATGATAAACATAATGATGCTTATAAATTTACTGTAATTTAGTAATTTAATATATCCCACTCAAATCAGTTTGCTATCTTTGGATATACAAAACTAATCTAATGAAATATATTAATTACCACTTTCATATTTATAAATTATAAGGACAACTGATCAACCTTTGGGCAATCCCTAAATGTCTTATAATCATGAATTTTTAATTACCCATAATATTCTATAAGATCATTTCAATTCTAAGCATCACATACTTATAAGTAATTAAATTATCAATTATACAATTCAAAATTACGTGACCTTATGGTTCGACCACTTTGGTGATTAACAAACCAACATAAGGTAAATTTAAATTGTATAATGTCAATAATAATAATCATCATAATATATCAATAACCATACGGATTTAACCTGTCCTTAATAGGCATTAACTTAAATATATGATTAAGTCATAATATGCTCAAAATAATGGGCTGAACGGTAATTTATTAATTGGATCAAACTAGAACTTTAATATCAGCCCGAACCCGTATTTAAGGGCTGAACTGAAATTAATATTTGACCGACCCGAAATTATTAATATTAGTCGGGCCGGTTCGGTCGATTCAGATCTTGGTTTGGTTTGGTTTTTTTTTTGGTTTGGTTCATAAGGGTCATCTCCTTTAGGAGATGACGTAATGTTTTTTACAGCAGCAGGCAGCGGCAGCCATGGGCGCCACTGTTGCCGCCGCCTTAGTCCTCCTTTCTGGTCCCCCCCCCCCCGTGATTCTCGCTGGAGCATTGGCGACTGCATAAGGAGGAACTCGACAGCACCAGGATCGTCATCGGCCTCGTCGACGGCTGCGACGGCGATCGGGACGTACAATGGTGATGGCAACAGCACCAAGGGCGGCGGCCATGGACTTCGCCGCCGAGGAGCGATACTATGGCGGCCGAAAGGGCCGCCCTTTCTACTTTTTTGCAAGCGACATGGCGGCGATCGCGACGGCATCAAGGGCGGCGGCCATGGACGCCGCCGCCACGGGGCTCCACTATGGTGGCAATGCCGCCGGTGGCCAAAAGGTAATTTCTTTTTATACTGTCATGGCATCGGCCATGGATGCCGACGCCGCCGCCGATGAGCGACATCATGGCAGCCGAAAGGGCAACCCTTTATTCTTTTACGGCGAGGCCGGCGACGGCCAAAAACCTTTTTTTTATCATACGCCGATGACTGGCTTGCACCGCCAGCGAGCTAATGGCTCGTGGTCCGACCAGTTGCTACACCACCGGCAATTAGTCTGCATAGGGGTCAGTCATGGCTACGGTGGAAAGAGCAAATACAGATCTTCCACCGCCACGACATAGACATGTGCCAACAGTCAACATCCGGCTGAACTTTTATTTGCCGGCGATACTTCCGGTGACGCACCGATGAGTCTTTAGCGGAAGCGTATAATGTACCAGATTCAAACGTGCTCCGATACCAATTGTTAGGATTTATTTTGTACTTCATAATAAATCATCATAATGACAAAACTTCAATCTCATAATATAATAAAATATTATAAATCTTAGTTATAGAAAACATACCTTGAGCCATAGAAGAAATCCAAGCCTCAATAAGGAAATCAGTTTCTCTCTCTTAGCTTTTTTTGTTTCACAGAGAATGCTTAAGTTGATGGAAATTAAACCTCTGTTATTCTTTTATAGGCAGAGAGAGGACCGTTCCTGATAGTGTTATATATGTGTTTATTATCAGGACTGTAACTGTCCAAGATAAATACTCTTAATTATACGTTCCATCAACGTATATATCAGAAACGTTATCTTTTCATGTTGACCCGTTTACGTGGCACGTGGGCCACATTAAGTGAGATATTAAAATATCTTACATCATGTACATAATTTTGTCACAGATTGCTATTAGCCATACACCGAGAGGCTAATGTAACAGCTAATCGTTTAACAAATATCACTATGGATTATTAGTCATCTTGCAAGCTATAATAAGCACCCGTATATATTTCCTAAATTATTGTCAAACTATCTTCTCATGCTACCAATTTTTTACTACTCTTAACAAGTTTCATCTACATTTCCTTAATTTTAGCAAACTTTTGCCGAACTATCATCATATTTTGCTCCAAGTTGGCATTGAATGACCCCTGCCATCATAACCTCGTCTAGTTAGGTGTTTCTCCTAGCCCAAAGTCCAATCAATTTGCATTTTTTGGGGAAATGTTATGATATTGTGGTGGCTACCAGTGATGTTTTTTATTTTTGGACCATATCTTGGTGAAGATGTGGTCATATTTATCATTCAGGTTTGGGCGCGTTTGGATATTGATAAGGAACTCGGAAAAAAATTGTCAGCCTAAAAATAATCAAGGTGATTTGTAGTTCCTGATTGTGAAAAACCTGTTTGGGAACCTGAAATTAATCATATTTTCAACCTTAAAAAATCAGCCCGACTCCTGATTAGTGACTTGCCTTTGGGAACCTGAAAAAATCAGGTGTGATTTATGTTTGGCGGAGTTGGTGAAAAATCTAGCGGTGGGTGGCGGGGGAGTCTACGGTGGCGGCGACTGTGGTAGCTTTGGTCTAGGAAAGGGCAGTGGGAGGTGATGAGGAGAAAATTTTCTGGTTGATACTCATTCGAATGAGAATCAGCATTTTTACCCCTTTCAAGGGTGATTTACTGATTTTTATCAGTTATCACCGTCAGGAGTGAAAATCACCCCTTTCATTTTCCAAACGCACTCGACCCTGACAGGTGAAAATTTTCACCTTTCTCTGTCAGTGGCTCCTATCAACTCAATCAGTATTCAAACAATTTTCAGCATTTTCACCCCCTTTCAGCCTGAAAATTTTCATACTTTCAATATCCAAACGCACCATCTCATCAGCGAGGGAAAGCCCACAAGAGGTGCAACGCAGCCAATGGTCTAAAAGAGGCGTATTTTTTTGTGATATATAGTAAAGAGGTTTTGTAATAACCCAAATTATTAATAAAGGATTTTGATGGTTATTAAGCATGGGCATCAAATGTTGGACTGAGTATTTATATATTATTAGGCCTTATTTGAGAAGTAATAGCAAAGAGAACCGCAACTTTATTTTTAGAATATCTCCCAATCTATAGGGAATTTATATAAATACAAATATACCATTTTGAAGCCCTTAGAACGATGGCTCCAATGGCAAGGAGATGATGGCTAGGACTTGACAAATTGACAAAGAAAACTTGGATTTTCAGCTTCAAGTGTCATAATTGAGGTAGGATTCACTCAACCTCAAGTAAATCTAGTAATAAGTATGAAAGTTTTTGCTTTAATGAAAGAAATAAACTTGATCATAGTTGTGATCATTAGATACATGTTTATGAAAGTATAGAATCATGTTTTCGGATTGAATAAAATCTATGATTCATGAAGTAAAATTATGAAGTATTGGAATATTGTTTCAAGCGTATATATGTTGTATTATGTCTCTATGTATGTTATATTGCGAAGGGAACCATCTTTGTATGAATTTAATTGAATATACGAGAACTGTATTCTGTTGGGAGCATCGACACAGCATCACTGACACCAGGATATGTCAATGGAATAGTGTTGATGACCCAAACAGCAGAAAGTAAGAAATTAAATATGATTGCTTATTGATTCCACAATGTGAGCAATATTGCAATGGTATGAATGACTTGATGGGAAGACAAGTAGGAATTCTGTTCCGTTGGCCATAGATTAACACTCACAAACACCATGAATTATCGACGTAAGGTTGTCGATGGCCCAGACAACAAAGGAATATGGAATTGAATATGATTGTTTTATTTACTTCATATATTGAGTTATATTGCAATTATTTGAATGTTGCGGTAGAAGAAATGCAAGATCAATGTTATGTGAGTTATCGACAAAACCCTATGAACACATAGTAGTGTCGATGACAAATTGTCAAGTCACATTTCAACAGAACATATATGAAGGAATTTATGAAAGAAGAAATTGTATGATTGTAATGAATAGCAACTAGTATGAAATAGTAGTCAGAGAATTGTCCACATTCTGAGACAATGAACTAATGAACTTTAAGATATCATAATCTACAGTATACCAAGAAATAGTGAGATGAGGAAGGATAAGATGAAGTATATAAGGTTCCAAAAGAGGATCAGCAGAAGAAGAACGAAGAATGGAATGAAATTAGTAATAATATATATTAAGTAGAATATTATAGAACATGTATAAACATGTTAAGGTAAATGTGAGAGTTAATCACCCATGGTTCATGATAAGAACCTCGAAGGAAATTTATAAATATGACATTCTCTCTGAGTGTTAACATGGACGGTGAAGGATGGAATTGAAGAAAAAAACCATGATTGCTACAAGAGCAATATACGAAGAAGGTCTAGACCATGATTGACCATCTTCGAGGCTCAAGAATCCACAAGAGATTTAGAATGCGTGCAAGATTAAGGCGAGGTTCATAGTGCTCGTATTCTAAACTGGAGGGAACCATTAATTCCCTTTGGGACTACCTGTTAGAGCGTGGATGACGAGGGGTTGAATGAAAGAAAAAATCACAAGACAAATTCCTTAATAGAATAGATCGTAATCGAAAATCACCATGAGCTTATAAGAAGGATTAGGGTTAGAATCTTAATGAAAGAGAAAATGCATTTCATAATTTGGGAATGGGTTTTGATTTTGGGGATTTAGATTTTGTGGGGAGAAATCCAAATTTGCCGTTTGTTTACCTTTTTTCTCTTTGGATTTGGATTTTTACCAAAATCTGCATGAATTTGCGAATTTTCATTTTAAACGTAAAAGCGATGATTTCCAAATGATGTGTATGAGATGCCATTTAGAAATTTGGGCTCGGGCTCGAGGGGGGTCGGGAGACTGCTTTCCCCATCGCTTCCTCCATCTCCTCCCTTCGCCTTGAGTGCCTCTTCCTCCAGGTTTCGGCGATTGTCTTCCTTTGTTCTGCCATCACCAACATTGGATCCTTCACTCTCTGGACTTCCTCCATGGCCTGATTCCTCTTGAGAAAAAAACTAGACTTCATCCTTGTGAATATCCCCCAATTCCAAGCGGTTATCACGGACGAAGACGAGATCTGTGAAGCGGATCCGGAGGTGGAAGGAGGTCGGGGTTTGGAGTGAAACAGAAATGGGGCGCTACAAGGTTTTCCATCCCTTTTCCGGGGGCTCAAGATGGTTGTTTTCCAGGTCCTCCGCCCGTTGAAACTACCCACCCACCCTAAAGCTTCAGTGTTGGTTGTGGCATTAGGGGAATCTGTTACGTCTCCTTAGATATTAGGATATCTCTTTATTTAATAAGGCCATGTGGGCCGTTGCTTCTAGGGATAGGTTATTTTGGTATTTATGTGTTAAGGCCCATTAGGCCCATCAGATACAGGCTCAATACCTATATGTAGGGGACGTCCTGTCCTATTTGCATTATAAATGAATTAAACCCTAGTTTCTCACATCCTTCTTCTCTATTCTCATCCCCCTTCCCTGCTCTTAGCCACCGGCTATTGTGCATCCATCTATGGTGCATAACACTGGTATTAGAGCAATCAACTCCTGGCTTCCGACGCTATGGCTTGAAAGAAGGCTATGGACACTACGGAGGGTCCCTCGAACCAGTCTGATGAGGAGGTGCCAACTGGCCAGGCCCACGCCGCCCCCTCTACAGCCATGGATCCGGCCTTGCTCAAGGCCCTGGCAGACATCTCGACAACCATGCAGTCCATGCAGTGGACCATGCTAGAGCACATGACAGCGCCGACACCACTGCCGATAGTTGGGAGGGATCACCAGCAGACCACCGGCCAGCAAGGATCTTCCTCCACGGCTGCACAGGGTTCTCCTCTGCAGACTCCTTCCTTCCCAGAGTACTCGTCTGCTCATCTGCACGGGCCTCCTCTACATCACTCAGCGTTGCAAGGCCAGTCCTTTGCTGCAGCGCAGGGTGCTCCTCATCAGCAAGATCGTGCCTTTCCTACCTCAGGGCTGCTGGGCTCTTTTGATCCAACCAATATCTTGCTGCTGAGGGCAGCTGGCATCCATTTTCGTGCTTTTCCCCATTAGACCACCAGGCCTCACCAAGCACGGATGGATGTGCCACCCTATGGGCCAGCCTTTGGAGGAATGACATACCATGGCTCCACGGACTTCGCGATAGGTAATCCATATGCCTCGCTTCATGATGCCTCCGGCCAGCTGTCGGCTGAACCGCGCTTAGCCCGACTACAATTTCCTAAATATAGTGGAGAGGATAGCCCTATTGATTGGATTTATCAAGCTAATAAATTTTTTGAGTATCATGGCACACAATCAAAAATTGATAAACTGCGAATCGCCGCCTTCCATCTGACGGGCGGCACATTAGTCTGGTTTCAATATTTTGAGCGGGATTTGATTAATCCTACATGGGCTGATTTCGTGGATGAATTATGCGTGCAATTGCCGAATGATTATGCTGATTTTAATGAATTGCTGGCATCCCTTCGTCAAACTTCCACGGTGCGTGCCTATCATCAAGAGTTTATGCGCATCGCTAATCAACTGCCTAATTGGGATCATGCGGCATTAGTGAGGGCCTTCATGCATGGCTTACGGGCTGATATTGCGAACGAAATCTGTTAGTTTAGGCCTAAATCCATGAAGGATATCATTGGGCATGCTCGAGTTGCAGAAGAATGGTTGGACCGGCAAAGGCGTATGGTCCGGCCATTGTCTCTGCCCCCTCCAGGACTTCCAGGCCCTCGGCCAGCTTAACCAATGGGACGGCAATCAGCTCTAGAACCGGACCACCACCAGCACCTGTTATGAATCCTCCTATCCGCAGGCTATCCCAGGCCCAGAGGTCTTTGCTTTAACTGTGATGAGCGTTACATTCCCGGGCACCGTTGTCACACGCTGCCAACGGCTTTCATTCTGGAAGAGTCCTGCCCTGAGGGGGACGAGATCCCCGAACAGCCGATTGAGGAAGGTTATGTTGATTCTACGGCTGAGATCTCATTTCATGCTTTTTCGGGACAATACACGCCTCACACTATGCGAGTGCAAGGTCAGTTAAAATGCCAGCCTGTTGCTATTTTGATTGATAGTGGGAGTACCCACAATTTTATTAATGACAGGGTGGCGCAGCGTCTGGGCTGCCACATTGCTCACGCATGTGCTTTTGACATCCTTATTGGTGATGGTACACTCATGTGCAGTAAGGGACTATGCCCGCGTGTCCCTTTGTATATTCAAGGTTATGACTTTGTTGTGGATCTTCATCTATTACCAACAAAAGGGGCTGATATTGTATTGGGGGTTCAGTAGCTCCAAAAGCTTGGGGATGTGGTATGGAATTTTAAAGACTTGGTTATGTCCTTTGGGGTGGCTGATCAGCAGGTCCGACTACAGGGGTCACTTCTCGGAACCCTTCAATCGGCCCAGGCCATGAGTTCCTTATTTCGGCACCTGGCCCATGGATTTTTGCTGCAGTTAATGACCGTATCCAACATGGAACAGCCAGTTCTACCGGCCGACTTGACAACCCTCCTAGCTGACTATGCATCCCTCTTTGGGGAGCCATTAGGATTACCTCCTCCGCGTGGGCACGACCATCAGATTCCTATTCTTCCAGGATCAAGCCCCGCTAATGTTCGGCCCTACCGTTACCCCTATGTACAGAAAGCTAAAATCGAGTGCCTGGTAGCTGAAATGCTTGAAGCAAGTATCATTCGTCCTAGTTCTAGCTCTTATTCTTCGCCGGTATTGCTGGTCCAGAAGAAAGATGGGACTTGGCAGTTTTGCGTGGATTATTGTGCTTTAAATGCCATCACACTGAAGGACAAGTATCCCATTCCTGTCATTGAGGAGCTTCTCAACGAATTGTCAGGTGCGAAGTACTTCTCTAAGCTTGATTTACGTTCTGGTTATCATCAGATGAGGATGCACCCAGCTGATATCCACAAGACCATTTTTCATACACATGATGGTCATTGTGAGTTCCTTGTTATGCCCTTTGGTTTGACTAATGCGCCGGCCACCTTTCAAAGTTTGATGAACGATATTTTTTGGCCTTTCTTGTGCCAGTTCATATTGGTCTTTTTCTATGATATATTGGTATATAGTACCTCATGGGAAGATCATATCCGCCATCTATGGACAATTTTTTACCTCTTGGCTGGCCACTCTCTTATGCTGAAACGGTCGAAATATTCTTTTGGCCAGCTCCAGATTGATTATTTGGGCCATATTATTGCAGCACATGGAGTTTCTACTGATTTGGCCAAGGTGGCCGCCATGCTCGATTGGTCCACTCCTAAGTCGCCAAAGGCCTTACGTGGATTTCTTGGGCTGACGGGCTACTATCGGCGCTTTATTGCCCATAATGGTACTCTGGCAGCACCCCTTACTACCTTGCTTAAGGCCGGGCCTTCCAGTGGAGTCCTACGGCCCAGATAGCCTTCGACACTCTAAAACAGGCTATGTCTACTGCCCCAGTCCTGGCTTTGCTAGATTTCTCTCAGCCATTTGTGGTTGAAACTGATGCTTCTGATAGTGGACTGGGAGTTGTCGTTCTACAGGCTGAGCGGCCCATTGCCTTCTTTAGCAAGGCCTATATACTTGAGATGCTTGCTATTGTGCACGCCATTACAAAATGGCATCCATATCTATTGGGTCGACACTTTATTATTCGGACAGACTATCAGCCTCTAAAGTATTTTCATGACCAGCGGATCTCTACTCCAGCTCAACAGTGTTGGGTGACTAAGCTTATGGGCTATGACTATGATATGGTTTATAAACGGGGGTCTGACAATACCGTAGCCGACACTCTATCCAGGCGAGATGCAAAGGTGGTCCTCATGGGCCTATCCGTACCTACCTTTCCGTTTATGTCCAATTTGCTTCAAACGTATCGGGATGTTCCTGAGGCCGTGGATATCTTACATTGTCTCCGGGCTGATCCGACATGCTTACCTTCTTTTATTTTGCAGGGAGATTATATTTTGTGGAAGCATCGGCTATGGGTTCCTCCGAGCTCGGCTCTACGACAGGCTATTATATCCTTCTTTCATGACACTCCGTGTACGGGTTACGAAGGATCATTCTGCACCTACAAGCATATTAGTTAGAATTTCCTTTGGCGCGGAATCAAGAAGGCTGTCCATTCATATGTGGTAGCCTGTGATGTGTGTCAGTGAGCCAAGTCCTCTACTACTACACGAGCGGGTCTTCTGCAACCCCTCCCTATTCCTGATCGTGTATGGGAGGATGTCTCCATGGACTTTATTGAGCCTCTACCTACAGTCCAAGGTAAATCTGTTATCCTGGTGGTCGTGGATCATCTTTCTAAATATGCACATTTTTGCGCCCTTGGTCACCCTATATGGCTAAAACAGTTGCTGAAATTTATGTTCGAGAAGTGGCCAAGTTGCATGGTGAACGTTTAAAATTAAACCCTTGCAAGTGCACAAGGCAATTGTACTACGGCGAGTATTAAAGAGTTGTCGAACCTCAGGGACGGTGAATATTTTACCAAATTCAAGAGAAGTAAAAGATGTAATTTAATTAATATTAAAGAAAGCAATGGACTTTATCTAATCTAACTGAGATTTAATCAATATGGAGAAATATCAAGGCAAAGAATCCACCACTAGACATGCAATTACTACTCTCAATTATTATTAAGCATAAGTTAACATGATATAGTAATTCATGTTCTTGATCGGACACACGAATTACTAATGAATTCACTAACGTTCTGGATCGGACACGAAAGTTCATCCACTATTATGTAATCAATCCTATCCTTGATCGGGCATAGAATCAATCACAACTCTATTATAATGCAATTAATCTTATCCTTGATCGGGCATAAAATCAATAACAATATCTAATTTCATTCATAATCAATCAAGTCTATGATCAAGCACTCAAAAGAATACTCATGAAATCGCATTAAGCATAAATCATAATCAACTTTATGAAATTAAACTATCAAGAGTAGCAATACACATCTAGGGCTTCATCAAGCCTTGACAAGGAATTTAGTTACACATAGAAAGAGAGAAAAGAAAAGCCTGTCTGTGTAGATCCATCGTCATGAATCCTTCTTCTTCTTTGCTCCAAAAGATCTCTTCTCTTCCTCCTCTCTAGCCTCCAATAAAGCTCTGGTTCTCCAAGGTTGAATATGAGGTGCCCAATACGTTCTCCCATAAGGCCTATTTATAATAGTGAAGAGAAACCACGAAGTCCCCTTCCAAATCCAAGTCAAAATAGGTCTTATTTCGATTTTCCGTATACGGCGATCGATCACTCCGTATTGACGATCGTTCGCTTTCCGATCGATCGCAATTCCTTCGTTATTTTACCCCGATCGATCGCTTTGCCGATCGATGCCGTATGATACCGATCGATCGTAGTTACTGTCTTGCGCGGATCAAAAATTCCAGTAGATACGATCGATCGTTTTTATGCCGATCGATCGTTTCCTTCAATATAGTGTTTTTGTGGCTCTGGCGATCGATCGCATTGATAGCCGATCGATCGTAGTTACTGAACATAAACTTCAAATGGCTATAACTTTCTGTCCCGAACTCCGAATTGCACGTGGTTGGTGGCGTTGGAAAGCTGACTTCTTGAACTTTAACATGAGACATGAATCAGTTCAATACGACATTTGTACACGGAGTTATGATGATTTAACCATTCAAGATACTTTTCACCTCATTTCTGTGTATTACTCTTGTTTCCTACAAAAACCCAAAACTATGTTAAAGTAGTAGTTATTCTAATCAAACACTAGCATAAACATAAGTTTAGGAGATAATAAAATGCATCTTTCATATATAGATCACACCCCCAAACCTAGATTTTGCTAGTCCCTAGCAAAACAAAACAAAATAAAATCAAACAAACAGCTAAAGAAACTAATGCAGAAAAGTAAACACCACTTTCGTAGGGAACACGATTGCATTGAGCATATACAACAAGCCGTTAAACCTCTAGGTGTCCCTAGTAGGACGAGTGTTGTCTCGTGAGGGTTTGCAGCCATGCTACCTACAAACATGTATTTATTAATCTAATTAACCTAAGTGCAAAAATAAAGCAAAAAATAAAAACATAGTGCAAAAATAAAGCAAAAAATAAAAACATTGCAAAACACACAACCTATTATCCCGACAAATACAAACTACAATGCATAAGAGAATTAACCACACGTACTTGGTTTATAATCAACAGGAATATAGAAGCCCTCAAGTAAGTGGTTTTATTCCACACTTTCATCTTGGAATTTTCTGCTCAATATAATATAGCATGATAATGTAAATAGTAGAAAGTGTAGAACATTGTAGCAATACATTCTAAATTTCTGTTTATACAGATCCAGTGTTACCCATTAACTAAAGAATATCAGAATCTACATAGTCATCGTAATCTTTAGGTTCATGATAGCACAGATCTGCGCGCCTCCTTCGGGTCCAACATTCTAGATTTGAGAGGATAATACACCATAGACTTTTTATTTTATTTTATTTTTTTTCGCTAGGACTGTGTAAGGCCTGACTTCAAGATGCTTAGGTTTAGCAATGACTCAGGCCAATGACTCCCAGCCAATTTGGCTTAGGGCATTAGGTTTTAAGAGGCCGCTTCGGGCCCGAGCATCAGCCTAAGTTAATCCTATAAAGTCAAGCAGCCCCTTTCTTTCATTTTGTTTTCATTTTTTTTCGCATTTTTATTTTCATCATTCATATTTTCAGCACATCTTTACTCTGTCCAGGCTGTATTATACTCTCAACCTATTTCCGGTTCCAATCCCTTGCCATAGCCAAGTAAATGGTCTATCATGATTTTTTAAGCTCAACAGACAACTACACATCATCCAATGACTATGACTAAAGACATCCCACTGTAAATTAGCATTTAATAAATCTCTAGATGGTATTACTTTATGTACTAGTGTGTGTAAGTGAATTTTCTTAGTTCAAGCACCTGTTCCAAGAGGACTGTAATAGAAAGGTATGCTCAGTTAAGTGTATCTATCCTCCAGTATACTTACTCACACTTCCAATGTAAATTAATCTCCTAAGAATTGTAACATGCATCATTACGGGATAAACTATCAAAACCTAAAAAAAATACTAACAAACAACCTAAAACTACTAAAACAAAGTTAACTTTTTTTGTATTTATTTATTTTCCTTTTCTGATTTTACAATGAAGCACATCCTCTCCCCCAAACCTAATATAAGCATTGTCCTCAATGCACAATGAAAGACAAAATACAATGATCATAAAAAGGGAAAAGAGAAGGAGGAAGGAAAACACCAGAGAAAGAGCGGACTAAGAGTCCTGGTCATTGCCGTCTGCACCACCCGAAGAAGGGAAACGCCAATCATGAAGAAAATCGACTATGGAGTCGAGGCGTTCCGTAATAGCATGCTGAGAATCTTGAAGTGCCTGCTGGGCTGCCCTAATCTCCTGTTGAGATTGCCGCATCTCTTGCACATGTCCAGAGAGGTCGGTGATCTGCTGCTGCATAGTTGCCCAAGGTGGTTGCCGATCCTCAGGTATCTCTTCAGGACGGTGGACTCGTGGCCAAGCTTCGCGACGTGTGTGGCCCATCATATGGTTATAAGCATCAATTCCAATGGGGCCAAGTCCGCGAGATAATCGTGCATGATCTGGAAAGCGCACCCCATAGGTCTGAAATACCCGCTCAAGAATAAAGGGATATGGCAATCGCTCATCTTTGCGCCCCACCATCATCTTCTTCATCCGCCCAAAAACGAATGAAGGTAAATCAAGATCACCACGTCGGGTATCGTCGCCGAATACATATAATAGATCCGTCATAGTGAGATCGACTTTCTCCTTCCGAGCCGACCATACATCATGCTGTAGAATCAAGAAAGCAAAACGGAACTCTCGTAGCATGCTGATGGCTGAAATATATGTCGTACACCCAGGACCTACTGCTGACCCGGTCAAGCGACCAATAACACTGCGATGCGTAGGAAATTTATATCCAGTGAAGTTGGGATGACGAATTGTACCTCGTTCGCAACCCATGGCCCTGGCTATATCAGCGGCGCGGATACACATAGGAGTGTCACATACCATACTGTTAATGGTCACCTGTTCTGGATCTTCATTGTCTTCAATGGTGCCATTCGAATAGAACTCTCGTACTGAATCTTCGTGCACCATTTGATACACATTCTGATGCTTAGATGCAATATGGGTGAAGTAATGCACCCAATCTGGCCAGGTCTCTATCCATCTTTGTGTCGACAAATCAGGAATGCCGGGATTAAGAACGACTTGTCTCTCATACTGAAGCGGCCGGGGCAATGGAGGAGTCGCAGGTGCAAGAGTGGAAGGAACAGGATGTGATGAAGAAGCTTCACCTCGTGAACATTTGTGCGCGACGGATTTCTGAGGCATTGTACCTTAAAACTAAAGATAATAGTAAAAATCCAATCAAGGTACAAGAATATGCAGCATGTAATTGCAATACTTAAATATCACAGCAAGCATGTAATAACAGATCCACTTCACAATTTTCGGGTTTTTTTTTTAAAATAATAATAAATTTCCTAAAACTAAATATAAAAAAAAAATAATAAAAATTTTATGAAAAGTTAGGAAATCAAAAGGAATCATCATGCATAACATAAATCACAATCATCAATATAGAAGTATGCATGAAAGGGATTCAAAAATCAGATTTCGAAAAAAAAAAAAATTTTTAAAAAAATAGCAAAACACTGTTCACCGCAAGAACACAAATCCTAAAAACACCTAAAATCGAAGAATCAAAAGCTGAAATTCACGATAAGCATCGCAATAGTCATTAAAAGAGAATGCATAAGATTAATCACAACAATATCCACCGGAAACTAAGAAAAATCGAGTTTTTAAGTTTCGGCTTACCGGAAGAAAAATGAGTGATTGCGATGAAATGAATGGAAAATCACGGAAACCGACACCGGATCTGGATTCTACGTGCAAAAATCCTTTGGGGGCCGGAGTTTCAGCTCAAACACGGGTCGGAAACGGCGGCGGCAAGCGAAAATAGATTTCTCTCACCGCGGCCGTTCGGAATTTAAGCGCGAGGAAGACGACCCGCGATCGATCGCCCTTTTAGCCGATCGATCGTTTTATAAATCAAGAAACAGTACCCGTTAGATTGAAGATGAACGGTGTCAATGTACCCCATGGTGATCGATCGCATAGATAAGGCATCGATCGGATAGCGATCGATCGTGTAAGATGATCAATCGTATCTACTGTTCTTCGATTTTTTTTTTATTATTAGCATATCCTCTCCCCTAAACCTAGTATGAACATTGCCCTCAATGTGAACAAAATATAGCATGACAATGAGCATATAGCAAAGAAAATCAAAATAAAGGAGAGAATACACCTGAATACGTGGGTTGCCTCCCACCAAGCGCTAAGTTTAACGTCTTCAGCCAGACAGAGCCACGGTCTTGTGCGGGGTTCGGATCCTCAAGAATTCAACCTGGATCAATTAAATGATTGCCCCACACACTCCTATCCTTGTTGCCTATGTATGGAGCACATCGTGGAATAAAAGGATGGAATGGTGGGTGGGGAAGCTTTGGATAGAAGGGTCCCTGCATTAACCATGAAGATCATTAGAAAATTTTAGAATAAAGGGCTCCTCCTCCAAATTAACCATTTTGGCCTTAGGGGCCTCTTCTAGTAACCCAATTGGGAAAGCTTCATCAATTAGTGAATCAACTAAACTATCTATGAAACAGTCTAAGTTATGTTCATTAAACAAAGAGTTAGATTGATCTAGACAAGATATGAATGGTGCTTCAGGAATAGAAGGTTCTGTTAATAGTGTTGTAGACTGCAACTCCTCAGATATAGAAGAAGGTTGAAAATTTGGTTCTATCTACACACTCACTTCATCGTTTAATTTTTACACCCTCTTGATCATTATGTAAAGCCCACTCAAGCTCATTGTCAAACCTTTGGGCATTCTTAAGGGATGTAACATCATAGTCAGGGGAAAAATAGATCCCTTCATCAGAAAATTGGCCCTTTGGATATTGGGACTCGACAAGTAAAATGCATTCTTTGTTCATATTCATAGCCTGTGTTAGCTGTTCTAACTATATGTCAATGTGGGCAAGAGCCTGGGTGTGGGAATGAACAATCTGGGCATGGGTACTCAGCTCACCTGTCAGCTCTCTATATTTGGTGTCTATCATAGTGTCCATCTTGGCTTCCAGTGCACTGAAAGCTTAGAGGAGAGTGGATTGGGTGGCTCGCATTTGGCTCATTTGATCTTCTAAGGATAGTTTCTTATTGGTTTGGCCAAACTGAGGATTAGAGGCTGGTTGGTAAGGTAGTTGTTGGCTTAGAAAATCTTGTCTAAGGGCCTCATGAAGAGTGGGCCCAGGGTTGGGTTGCTCCCAAGGGTTGTTAGGATGATCCTCCCACCTATGAAGACCTTGGGCCTCATTCACATATTTTCTTATAAAATCAGGGTACTCATGGGCCAAAGGGCACTCCACTGGGGTGTGAATGGGACTTAAACAGAGGGCACATGGTTCTGACATATAAGGAGTTGTGTATTGTAGGGAAGATGTGCCACTCCCAAAATTAGAGTGATTATCCCAACCACGGTTATAAGTATTAGCATATAAGGGACGTAGGTGGTAGGGCATTTCATAAGGAAGGGGATTAGGTGTGTGTGAAGAACAATAATCATTAAAGCTCCTATATGGGTTATCATGGCTAAATCCATAGAAAGGTGAAGATATTTCTTCACCATACATTCATCAACTGAACCACAATATCACACATCCACAAATAAGATAAACAACCCAAGATAGCCACAACTAGCACAACATGCAGTCACAGAAAGAAAAGAAAAACACCAAGTACACAAATTAATCTAAAAAGAGAAGGATAAGAGAATGCAAACTAGGGGAAGGGGTGGCCCTTCCACGTTGGCGAGAATTCTACGTCTTCTCTTATCCTTGCAAAAAGAAAGACAAACACAAATTAAGCTACTGACAAATAATCTAAGTTAAGACTCACTAAACTACTCTAACACTAATTATACTAAGAATCTGGTAAACTATTGCGCCAAAAACTTGATCGTTTAAAATTAAACCCTTGCAAGTGCACAAGGCAATTGTACTACGGCGAGTATTAAAGGGTTGTCGAACCTCAGGGACGGTGAATATTTTACCAAATTCAAGAGAAGTAAAAGATGTAATTTAATTAATATTAAAGAAAGCAATGGACTTTAACTAATCTAACTGAGATTTAATCAATATGGAGAAATATCATGGCAAAGAATCCACCACTAGACATGCAATTACTACTCTCAATTATTATTAAGCATAAGTTAACATGACATGGTAATTCATGTTCTTGATCGGACACACAAATTACTAATGAATTCACTAACGTTCTGGATCGGACACGAAAGTTCATCCACTATTATGTAATCAATCCTATCCTTGATCGGGCATAGAATCAATCACAACTCTATTATAATGCAATTAATCTTATCCTTGATCGGGCATAAAATCAATAACAATATCTAATTTCATTCATAATCAATCAAGTCTATGATCAAGCACTCAAAAGAATACTCATGAAATCGCATTAAGCATAAATCATAATCAACTTTATAAAATTAAACTATCAAGAGTAGCAATACACATCTAGGGCTTCATCAAGCCTTGACAAGGAATTTAGTTACACATAGAAAGAGAGAAAAGAAAAGCCTGTTTGTGTAGATCCATCGTCATGAATCCTTCTTCTTCTTTGCTCCAAAAGATCTCTTTTCTTCCTCCTCTCTAGCCTCCAATAAAGCTCTGGTTCTCCAAGGTTGAATATGAGGTACCCAATACGTTCTCCCATAAGGCCTATTTATAATAGTGAAGAGAAACCATGAAGTCCCCTTCCAAATCCAAGTCAAAATAGGTCTTATTTCGGTTTTCCGTATACGGCGATCGATCGCTCCGTATTGACGATCGTTCGCTTTCCGATCGATCGCAATTCCTTCGTTATTTTACCCCGATCGATCGGTTTGCCGATCAAGCCATATGATACCGATCGATCGTAGTTACTGTCTTGCGCGGATCAAAAATTCCAGTAGATATGATCGATCGTTTTTATGCCGATCGATCATTTCCTTCGATACAATGTTTTTGCGGCTCTGGCGATCGATCGCATTGATAGCCGATCGATCGTAGTTACTGAACATAAACTTCAAATGGCTATAACTTTCTGTCCCGAACTCCGAATTGCGCGTGGTTGGTGGCGTTGGAAAGCTGACTTCTTGAATGAGACTTGAATCAGTCCAATCCGATATTTGTACATAGAGTTATGATAATTTAACCATTCGAGATACTTTTCACCTCATTTCTGTGTATTATTCTTGTTTCCTACAAAAACCCAAAACTATGTTAAAGTAGTAGTTATTCTAATCAAACACTAACATAAACATAATTTTAGGAGATAATAGAATGCATCTTTCATGTATAGATTACATGGCATGCCACGGACAATTGTGTCAGATTGGGATAAAATCTTTATTTCTCTTTTCTGGCCGGAATTCTTTGCCTTACAAGATACTAAGTTGCATATGAGTACCGCTTATCATCCACAGAGTGGTTGGCAAACCGAGGTAGTCAACCGTTGCCTTGAACAGTACCTTCGATGTTTTGTCGATGAGGAGCCTCGTCGGTGGCTCCAACTTCTTCCGTGGGCTGAATGGTCGTATAACACAGCTTATCACACCTCTACGGATTTTACCCCTTTCGAGGTGGTTTATGGCCGGCCTCTGCCTATAGTGATCCGGTACTTGCCTTTTAGTTCTTCTGTGAGTGAGGTGGATTATGCTCTTCAAACGCGGGATGAGGTCCTGCGTTAGCTTAAGGCTAACCTCACAGCTGCCCAGAATCGGATGAAACAGGTATATGATCGCTCTCATACAGATGGGGAGTTCTTAGTTGGGGATATGGTTTATGTTAATCTATTGCCCCATTGGCAACATTCTTTGGCGCCCGTTGCTTGAGTCAAATTGGCGCATCGGTTCCATGGTCCTTATCAGGTGTTGGAGCCTATTGGGCCAGTTGCTTATCATATGCAGTTGCTGCCTCATTCCCAGGTCCATCCGGTTTTTCATGTGTCCCGCCTTCGGTGATTTGTGGGGGATCCTTCTCGCCTTTCGAGTGAGGTGCCTGCGCCGTTGCTATTGCCGGCAGATCCTCCTGACCTTCCTTCGTCTATATTGGATCGCAGCTGGGTTCGTCGTTCTGGATGCTTGGTGACTGAGGTGCTGGTTGCGTGGCACGATCATTCCTTGGATGATGCGACTTGGGAATTGGAGGATGTTTTCTATCTTCGTTTCCCTATATTTATGCCTTGAGTACAAGGTTATTAGTGGAGCGTGGTGGAATGTTACGTCTCTTTAGATATTAGGATATCTCTTTATTTAATAAGGCCACGTGGGCCGTTGCTTCTAGGGATAAGTTATTTTGGTATTTATGTGTTAAGGCCTATCAGATATATGCTCAGCGCCTATATGTAGGGGACGTCCTATCCTATTTGCATTATGAATGAATTAAACCCTAGTTTCTCACCTCCTTCTCTATTCTCATCCCCCTTCCCTGCTCTTAGCCATCGGCTATTGTGCATCCATCTAGGGGGCACAACAGAATCGGGCAGAGAAGTGCCCTTTCCTCTGTTTTGAAGAGGAGAATATACATCCTTATCTTCTGTAATTTAGAAATCTAAGCATTTTTATGTCTCATGGTAAAATTCAAATCCGAATTTTACAATCCACACAATAGCATTCTTTTGCTGTTATTGTTGTCCTAAGAATTAAACGTAGTGAATAGTAATGTGAAGTTGTTAATGATAGTATCACTTGCAATGAAATATTGTATTATTGTTGGTCAATCCTACTAGGGATGAAATATTCAGCCAAACCATTTTTACATTTGACAAGTAGAGCTCAGAATGTTGCAGCTTGTTCAAAGGCGTGGGCGATGTAGCAGTCTTGTAGAAAGTAGAATGATCACTAAGTATGTATTTTATTAATATAAGTTAAATAATGTAGACACATGTGTGTGACAATTGGTTATTATTTTAATAGTTATTTATGGACTATAATATGTGGTGCTATGACCGAGATCCTATTTAGTCACCAATTTGAATAATTAATTATGTAAGTAGCCTCAAACTACATTGTGTTTGAAAATGGCTAAAAGTAATTCCTTAGATGAATTTAATCGAGTTTTTGAATAAGAAGGTGTTGTGATCCGGCAGGATCACAAGAACTGGAATCAGCGATGGAGGAAGGAAGAAGAAGAGTTGAGAGGGAAGTTTGGAATTCAATATTGCATAATCTCAAAGGAGGAGCACAAGCTCCATATAAAGACCAAGGATGGCGCAGCCCCCAAGGAAGGCGCCATCTGATGGGCCACTAATTGGGCCAAATTATTCTCTATCAGCCCGTTACTTAACAATTAGCCTAAACGGGTCTGATTACAATATGATACTTAATAAGCAAATATTCTGATGGGAGATACTGATTCTGATGGGAGATACTGATGCCGCTGACGTAATGTTGTATACGTACACAACAGAAGGGCTCAAACTACGGCTCAAATTTATTGATCATTGTATTTAAGTCTTCCATAGAACTTTACTATGAGTTTTCATACAAAATAAACTTTGAAAATATAGGGCGTTACAGTATGTTTACTGGTTGATTCAGAAGGAAATGTGCAAAGGATTTTTTGTCTAAAATGTCTAACTAAAATATCCAAAAAAAAAAAACTTCCACTTGTTTACGATACAATTTGCAACATTTCATACAATCAGTTGCATGCATGGGCCCCAATCCAGCCGAAACGAGATCTACGAAGTTTATTGGGCTTCAACAAAACAAAAGCTGATTGTATATGGGCCTCAAATGAGACGAGTAAATTTATATATTGTATACAAAGTTAGCTGCTACTGCTATTTTGCGAACAAAATAATGTAGGTTCATATACTCCATATTATTTTGTGTTATTAGGCCCACATTGAGGCCCGTATTTGAAACTTAGTTCAAGCGTCAAACACGTGGGGTGTGCTCCAGGTGCCTGCAGACGCCTGTTTACTCTCTCACACGTCATTGACGAGCTTCTCAGCCAACTTTATGACCCCAACTGTTCTTTCGCCTTCAACTTGCAGCTCTTTCACTCAGACATGCTCAACTTCCGCAGGTATTGATGTCCGGAAGTAGCAAGGGCCTGAAAGATCTGATCAGCCATGGCTACAACAGGGTGGCCACCTCCCTCAGATTGCTTGCCTCCTAGAACAAGGACTTCCCCCTTCTCAAGGACCACCCCATAGGACAAGAACATGCTGAAGGTGCAGCTCAGACATGCAAACAATCAAAGAGGAGAAGAACAAGCTCAAAGAGTTCCAAATTTATCGATGGAACCCCGATAGGCCCCACACAAAGCCAGTCCTCCAATCCTACTTCATAGACCTCACCCCATGGTCTCGCATATACTTTTTCGTTCAATTTTGAATCTGTTCAATTTTGAATCAAGTCTTAGTTCACCTGAAATTTTAAGTCTTATTGATTTGCTTTCATGTGTTTATTGATGATCTTCCAGGTTTTGGATGTGTTACAAAAACTTAAGACAGAGGTAGACTCCACATTGAGTTACAGACGATCATGCTGTGAAGGAATTTGCGGCTCATGTGCGATGAACATCGACGGGACTAACACGGTTGCATGTCTTAAGCCGTTCGATACAGATACAAGCAAGGCTACACTAATTACACCACTCCCTCATATCTTCGTGATGAAGGATCTTGTAGTGGACCTGACCCATTTCTACCAGCAATACAAGTGCAAAGCCTGCCTTAGTTATTGTTCTGCTTATTTTTATATCTTGCGGTGGTGTGTGCATTACCCCTTATAGTGCACATGTTTTATCATGACAGGTTCATTGAGCCATGGCTGAAGGCTAGGAAGAAGCCGCCGGATGGCAGGGAATACAAGCAATCTCCTGCAGAGAGGAAGATGCTGATGGTCTTTACGAGTGTACATCTTATGTGCATGTTGTAGTGCCTCCTGCCCATCCTATTGGTGGGACTCTGAGGAGTTTCTTGGCCTTCTGCTTTGCTCAGTGCTTTCCGATGGCTCGCTGAAAGGTACATATGTTTATTTTCATTAGTGGTTTGGGACAAAAATTGAGTTTTAGTACCTTGTTAGAGTGCTAAGTTTTTGTTTTCATCGCAAATTTGGTTTTTATTTAAATCTTTTGCAGCCGACAGGATTTTAAGGAGAGATTGCAGGCATTGACAGACGACCAAAAGAAGTTATATAGGTGCAGAACAATAGAAAATTATAGAGTGACTTGCCCCAAGAGCCTGAACCCTGCTAAAGGCCATCAGCATCATGAGGGCTTAACATTTGTTCAGTGTAAATGGTAAGACACTTATTAAACATACTGCATGATGCCCAAATTGTCAATCTAAGACCAAAATGAACAGAAAATGGGGTTCGGTTATGTCTTAATTAACTTGGGAACATGCTCATGTAAAAATTGGCCACGTGATCATCGCCCCTCCTCCGTCCTCGTCGCCCCACCTCCCCCGTCGGCCCTCCTTCGCCCTCATCGTCCCGCCTCCGCCCTCGTCGCCCCTCCTCCCTCGTCGCCCTCGTCGCCACCCTCATTGCTGTCAGGTTAGTAAAAAAATTACCTTTTTCCGCCCTTGTTTCTAATATTCTATTATGCATATTAGTTGATTGTTTGATGTGCATCGAAGTTGAGAGTTGGGTGAGTGTAGATGCAATTTTTTTTCGACATTTTGTATGTTTATTGTGGTGAATGTTTCAGGATTGGAGAGGAAAATTCGGTAAACCAACGAATTGGAGAGGAAAGTTTAGACACTTAAAACTGAGGCTACTACCCTCTCAGTGCAGCTCACACATCTACAGGTAGGAAAATAGGTAGGAATTCTGTTTGCTTATTTTCTATGCGATATCTATTGGCTAAATTCTGTTGCCTACTTGGTTTAGAACTTGTAGTTACAAGGTTGATGAAAATTTCTTTTTTTTTCTTATTTATTACTGTAATTGATTGTGAATGGTTCAGTTAGGTTGTAGCTATTATCAAATGGGTGTAATCATGTTTATCCACTAAAAAATTACGACCTAAGAGTTAGGTTTAAGCTTGTACCTTAGAGGCTTAGATAATACTCTGATTGGTTTTGTTTAGGTTGATGCAGATTTATGCATGAACCTAACCTGTATATCGATCTGGGTTTGATATTTGATATTTTTGCTGATATTTGAACCTAACTTGTATATGGAGCTGATATTTGATATTTGTATAAGAAGTCCTTGTCTTGTTCTATATTTAATATTTTTGCTTGGTGGTTCAATCTAGTACTGAAAAGTTGTGCATTAAATTTGTCCTTATGGAAACTGATATTGTAGTTTCACTGACGCGTCTACTACTGTAAACTGACGCATCTACTCTAGTTCTGCTCTCTGATATTGTAGTTTCACTTTGCAATGGAAATGCAGCAGCTTGGATGGAAATGCAGCAGCTTTGAGTCATGGACTGATATTGTAGTTTCATATTGATGAACTCGGACATCACATATTTTTTTTCCTACAGCCTATGCTGTGATTGATCATTGTTTTTGGATGTTTTTTAGAGGATAAATATTTTTAATTACAATGGGGCGGGCAGACAAAGGTGAAATTGGAACCATAGTTCTTTCTGTTTCTAATTACCCAGTCTGCTAATTTGATTGTGTTGGTACAACAGTGGATTTTGGCCTATGCTATCTGTCTTTCTCCAGAGGATTCCAGTCCTTGGTTGGATTTTCCAACAACCTTTTGTTACCTCGGTAAGATGAGTTTTAAGTGTTCGACAATGTGCTTTTGGTGCTTTTCCCCCTTCAATGATACTCATTTCAGGTTCTTCTGTTTGTCAGTTCCTTGACCGCTATAGAACAAGAAGGGTGCCAGTATAATGATCCCTTTTTGCGGCAAGGAAAACCATATGAAGAAGGCAACTGTGCATTAAGATCGATCATGCCCGTTTTGTTTGATCGATTCAATATGTTGAATGCCTGTAAAACAGTATAATTCATTCATCTTTTCTCCATCGTTCTTGCACCTGTTTGAGATGATCCATGTTGTAGATCTTGCTGACCAAGTTCATGAGTTGGAGGTGATTCAAGTTGCTTTTCTTTAGCAAAAGTTGCGTTTACTACTTGCACTGAATGATGAAAGAGGATCTGGGTACTACAATTTTTGGTAGAAAGAAAAGGGTTGGATACTGACTTACCACATTTTTTGTTGGCAATCCAATTGAATTTTCATACCTTAAAATCGAATTGCCCCTCTTCTAGTGAGGGAAAATTCCGAACTTCTCAATATATTGAAGAGAAACTTTTCTTACCCCCTGTAGAATACCAGCACCTAATTTTTCTTTGTTTAACTAAGGGGTGTCCGAGTTATTTGGGACCCAAGGAACGTGCTACCTCGCTTCTTAGAGGGTTTGGTCTTGGCCTTTTCTTTTTTAAGTGGTCTTGGTCATTCTACCAGCCCTATATGACACATGATAAGTAGCTTGCTAAACATATGGCATCAAAACTTTCTTGCCAAAAAGAACAATAATAGCATCGAATTGACAAGGCATTGTCAAATCTTTCATACGGGAAGAACTAATAGGAGACGGAGGGAGTATATGAGATGTAGTGTGCTAAATGCCACATTTGCCTCTTTGCCTTTTTTTTTCCAGAATTTCACCTACTTATTGGTCCTCTCTTTCATTCACATATCCTATCCATAAAAGACAGCCACATTTCCTTACCTATTTGATGCGAAACAACCTTCCATTGAATTACTTTCTTATCTAAGCAAACAGGACGCAAGAACTGTATACATGTGTTTACTAGCTTGCTTACAGGACGCAAGAACTGTATACATGTGTTTACTAGCTTGCTTACCATCCTCAGTAATGATAGGAGCCGTAATAATCCTTCCACTGCCAACAACATAATCCATTTCCTTACACTCTTCTTTCCACCTAGCATATTTGGTGACAACCACTATATACCACTTATATATCAATGATTATATAGAACCACTATATACCAATCTGCATCTCAATTTGTCCACAAAATAATAAGGAAAAAGGTACTCTCAAATAATAAAAAAATAGGAAATGAACATAGTCAATTTATAAGTATTACATTCTTCTTATCTATCACCCTCTAAATATAACTAACATCAAGCATATTATCAAAAATATAAATAATATAGTGGTCCTAGTGTTATCCCTAATGTACTCTTCCACCACGGACGTTCGATTTCTTTGTTCATTAGGTATGTTGGAAGGCACTTGTGGATGAACTCTCGTCCAGTTGGATGCTTTGGCTACTTGTTCAACCACCTAAAGTACCCGCAGCCTTCCTGCCCCTGCCACAATACCAAATAAAGTATAAATATACATAGGAGAAAGGTACTCTCAGAGCGCCCGACGAGAAGCGCTCTCATATACATATACATATACATATACATATAACACTAGGACGAAATGAGGCTTGTAATAACTTACATAGTGATTCTGACATTTCAAAAAAGGCCTTCCAGGGTTTTCATCAGTACTAGAAACATAAAATTTCATGCGGTGGTCGAGACAACGAGGGCATAGTTCCCCCACTCTTATGCTATTACTACTAGATGCATCCATTTCTGAATATTGTTAAAATAATGCAGATCAACCCATTCATTAGCAAATATAAAGATGACACAAAGATGCCAAGTAGGAAAAGAAATTGAGAAGAGCAAATAAGTAGCAACAACGGGTAGAACTAAGGATTATAAATAGAAGATTGGAGAACATGACACAAACAAGTAACTTCTACTTCTTTCTTCCAACTTTAACAATTGTTTAAGTTGATAGAAGTTACCAGTCTGATAGCATGTAAATGCAAGGATTCTTTGTGTCAATTTTGATGCTTGCTATATATGACTGTTTTGGTTTCTTTATTTATTTGAATCTCTATGTCCGTCTATGTGGGTACCATTCCTGTAACACGAGTAGAATCCAGCAGCCAAATGTCATTTGTGATATATAAACGGTCTTTACTGATAAAAATTACTCAGTGAATAATGGCTTATGTAATGAGAAAGGCAGTGCCTTAGTGAGCAAATGGAAGTGAGTTAAGCATATAAGTTGTTCATTCTCCGGGATAAAACTAACTAGGGGAATATGAAGCTGACCTGCTTGTGCATGTCGCACATAAGATTGTACCTCTGAGCTTTCAAGATCATGTGGACCAGTGGACTAAGTATCGGCTGAATCTATTCGTCCCCTTGGGATTTAGTACCAATCAACAATTTGGACAAATAAATGCAACTAAAACTAGTTCATTTTCGGGACACGGAGTATTAGTTACCTTGTTATATGCATTCTCGAATATTCCTTCTACCCTTTGACTGAGCTGGCTTGTACCATTTGCATAAGTTTTTTGGAGTATTGTTCTGTTTGTTCCCCTTGTGTGCTAGTAATTGCCTTCTAAAAAATTTACCTAGATCTTGTTGAACATATATGCCTTTATTGATAGAGTCCCGCAAGTTTTCTTCCCTTCGAGTACGTGCCACGTCATCTGAGGAGACATCCAGTTCTGTGCAAGTTGAAGAGGTGTTTTCAGATTTGAAAGAAAAGGTGATCATCACACTGTATTTTAATATTCAAATCTAATTTGTTAGATTATATTCCTGGTCTCAAACATTTTCTGTCTGACGATTGGCAGTGGGATGGACTTGAGAACAAGTCTACTGTAATTGTGTATGGTGGAGGTGCAGTAGTTGCAGTCTGGCTGTCATCTATTATTATTGGTGCAATTAACTCCGTGCCACTGGTTGGTAGTCTTACTCTTCTATCTACTTATTTATAATTGAAAGCAGTATCTAGGACCTTCACATTTCTGAAAGATCTCTAGTTGGTAACATTAACAAGGAAATTGTGCTTATTTGAATTCGTGTATTCTTTAGAAGATGCAAAAATAAAATTCCAATATAGGATATGCAAGGCTATACATTTGTTCGCTTGTAGAATAAGCAAGTATGTTTGTCTTTGTTTTTTACATTTGTGTTCTCTTTCTCTTTCTTGTATACTTCTCGGAATACATACAACTGTAAAGAAGATTACATTATTAATCTGTCATTTCTTTTGGGAACACTTGTAAGTACCCATGTAAATTAAAATTAAAATACCCATCAATTGAAGGAATTATTAGTGCAGAGAAATTTTTGATAATGGCTTTTGTCAACCGATACCATTGATGTTACTGTCCTATTTTGTGGTTACAATATGTTCTGGTAAATTTTTCCTATGCTTACCTTGTTTTTGTTTATCTTTGATCAATTTTTGTGTTCTCTCCAACCAACCGCCAAAGCTTATGGAGTTAGTTGGGCTTGGATACACTAGATGGTCCGTTGATCGCTATCTCCTGTTCAAGGTATATCATTCCATCCCTTCATTTGCATTCTCTACATTCAATTGAAACCTGACTTGCGTCGTCCTGTCCTTCGTTTATGTTCTCTACTTCCAATTGACATGTCTGACTTGGGTCCTCTTTGATTTCTCAGCAAAGCCGAAAAGAGGTAGCCACGGACATTGAACCACTCAAAGAAAAAGAATGCTGGAACAGGTGAATAAACAAAAAGTCACTGGAAATATATCATCTTTTGGCTTTAGATAAATAACAATTTCATTTTAACGTTTCTGCTATTTCCCTGTGTAAGTGGCACGGAACTTGTAAGCTGTAATTTAGTTGTGTTGTTCGAAATTTTTTTTTTCACCACAGCCCTGATGCCATAACATTGATCAAGGAACTAACAGAGTGTGCCGTAACAGTAATCATGGGACTAACAAATAGAATGATTTCGAAGTAGTGTGGAACATATCTAGATAAGTGGAGTATGAATTGGTGGAAGTTGCGTCAGGCAGATTTAGGTGATTAAATCAGTCATAAGAAAGATGCCCAATCAAACTTTTAGTTGTTTTCCCTGCACAGATATTCATGTTACCAAGAACTTGATTAATTGGAAGTTGGGTTGCAACTTCAAACATTGATTTTATACTCCCTCCGTCCTTTATTGTGTCTATTTGGTTTTTCAAAATGAGCTGAAATGAACTACTTCAGCTCATTTTGAAAAACCAAACAGGACACTTAATGTGGGATGGAGGGAGTATGCATTATAACTTAGTGACACAATCTTGGCGGTGGGGACTGACAAACGGCAGGTTGACAGGCACTCGTTCAAATAATTAAGCTTCTTCTATATCTGTAGGGTGGCTGTTTTTATCTACCTGCCAGCGGGCAGCAATCAGCTTCAAAATCTTCTTTTCTCCGTTGGTTTCATATTTTTATGCGTTCCAAGATACATAGTCCCGTTCGCAAAACAGGACCCAATTGCATGACATATATTTGCAAAATCCATGTGAACTTTCCTTCTAATAAAAAAATTTTCCTACCCAAGTAAAAGCGATGGGAACTTTGCAATTAGCGTTTGAAGGCACAAACACTTCTTTTAGGGAGATTTTGTGTTCAGGCGGAGAGTGTAAATAATAGCAAAAGGGATAGGATACAAAAGAAAAATAGGAGTATTGGGGTAGTACATTGTCATGTTTCCACATTATCATATAATTGACTGCATTATTTGAGCCGTTTATCATCATCCTCTGCTGGCTATTATTTACACTCTCCACCTTAGCAAGACTTCCATTTCTTGAGAGCAATTGCAGATTTTGGAGTTTTCCCGAATTCAGGTAGTCAGCAATTGATTCATTGATGATGCCGCCCAGTTCAAGTACAGTTCTATTGCAAAATTTTAGGACAAGAGCAAGCGGACCACTCCATGGATCCAACCACATCTGCATTGTGCTCCCATTTCCAATTTTAAAAATACATCGATCCTGCATAAAAGTTTGCATTTGAAGAATAAATTTCCATGCATAAGAACAATGGGGAGGTCTAGCCAACCAAATGGAAGTGTTTCTAAGGTGAACGCCATGAATCCATAAACACCATAAGGACTCTTTGCAGGTTACACATCGTAAAAAACGCTTAGCAAGGTTTGCATTATTGATATCTTGAATGCGTCTTACCCCAAGACCCCTTTCTTTAAGGAGACAACATAGTTTTTGCCAAAATATATTATGGAAACCATTGGATTGAGTTGTACTTTTCCAGAGAAAAGTAGTCATGATGCCCTCTACCTTGTGACAGGCTTTCTTAGGGAGTTTAATATAAGATGTCCAAAAAAATTCAGACCCCTAATAACCGATTTAATCAGTTGTAATCTCCCGGCATATGATATGAGTGTTATTTTCCACCCATTAGCACAACTAGTAATCCTATCAATATGAGGTTTACAAGCTAAATAAGAAATATGCTTAGAAGAGAGAGGCATACCTAGATATATAATCGGCAAACACCTTCCTGGAATCCAAACATTTGTAGAATGGTTGACTTATACTGGCACCCTGCAGAGAATAAGATAGAACTCTTGCTAATATTTGCATAAAGACCAGACATGTCTGCAATGTCTAAGAGAATTCCGCTAATACAGTAAGCCAACTGCACATCCTCCTTAGAGAACAAAAAAACATCATCAGCAAAGAGTAGATGTGAGATAGAAAGTCCTCCCTCAATGTTAGATGCCTTGAGGTTGCTGTGCATTGCAGCCTGGTTCAACATAGCTGACATACCTTCCATCCAGATTATAAATAGGAGGAAGTGCCAATTGCATTGCTGAAGACCAATTGCACTGAGGAAGTGCCCATAATTTGAACAATTAATCAAGACACTAAATATAGAGGTGCATAAACACTGCCTGATCCGGTGGATCCATTTGTCATCAAAACCAAGGGACTTAAGAACATGAAAAATATAGTCCCACCTCACCTTATCATATGCTTTCCTCAAATCCACTTTAATGCAAAACCGGTTTTGACCCCCCCATGCAGATGCATATTACGAGCTAACTCATGAGCAAGCAAAATGTTCTCACTAATTATTCCCCCTTTCACAAAAGCCGACTGATTTAAAAGTCTATCTTTTTTGGGATGAGAGTTAACTTGTAAGTTGATAATTTGTTGCTAATCTTTCATTTTATTTTGACTCGCCATTATAGGTTTTTTTGCTTTCTGCGATCTATAGATTTGGATTTCTTGCCACTTACAAATCTGATACCTTAAGCTCTGAAATCATATTGTTGTTTGTGCTGATTTATTTCAATTTTGATATGTGGTAGTCATTTTTTTTCCTAATCTATCAATATTATGGAATACTAAGTTGGAATTGTCTATTTTTTGTTCCATTTTCTGGCTTGCTATAGTATCTGTAGCCGGTAGCAACCTGCTTATGCTCATCAATATTCTAGGTCTTTGAAGAAAATTCAGTCTCTTATCCACAAGGTATCATCATGGATTTCAACTTTGGTTAAAAATTGATATACCTTTCTGATGTGTTTCAGGATGTTCACCAGAGCCCAAGCAATGATGAAACTAACAGTCCATCGTCCATTCAGCGTTCGGAACCTTCGTGACAATGGAGAGATGTATTCTGGCGTTGCGTCTTCATCATTCACTTAATTGGTTTAGGCTTTGTTCTTGCGGTCATTGGACTCAACAGATTTAGGAAACCCGACTGGTTAAGAATTGATAAATATGCAAATAAGTTTATAGAGAACGAGTATGGATTGACCGAGACTTATTGGCTCCTTGATGGGGCTGCAGCGGACATTGGAACTGTACATGCTTGGGTTTGGTTATCCTTGCTTGGATCTCATGCTAATCAGATGATCAAGATGTCTGTCCTTGAATTGATGGCTTATCTTGCTGTTCTTAGCGTTTTATGTTTCTGGGCTGGACAAATCTTTTGGGGTGCGTATGGGAACGCAGATTTGGATTTTGCCAAGGGATATAAAAATACTTAGATTTCTAAATTACTGAAGATAAGGATTTATATTTCTATATTCAGTATTTGGCAACTAATGGGATTTAACTGTGGATTCACAAATCTATGTGGATTATTAAATTTATTGTTTGGGAACTTATATTGATAGATTCAGATTTATATTTGGATTTGAACTTAGGCTAAGATGGAAATTGGAATAGACTATTTTATCATAAAATGGGGAAATGAATTACAAATTGCCACGAGAAGTTACTGATAAAATTTTTTTAAGGCTATAAGATATAAGGGTTTATGTATTACCTGTAGAAATCTATTCCAGTCCTCTACTGCCTCCTTGGCCATACAAACACTAATGGAATAATAATTGTTGGTGGCAACCTAGATAGAGAAAAAGCAGCAGCCAGAAAAAAAATAAAGGTTGGCAACTCAATGAAACTGTTCAAAAAGTGCCTTTGGAAGAAAGGTGACAATGTTGTACTTGGTAGTGGAGATGGAACTGTTAGGGTATCTCAATTGACCTCTCCTACAAACATGAGATCGGTTGCAATAAACCACGAGGGCGTGTAGCGTGACCGAGTTTGAGGACCAGATTGCAGGACCCCATGCTACATTGGCATAGGAATCTGCAATTGTGCATCCCATGCACAACTGCAGGGCCCCATGCCAACATACCACGGGGTCCTACAATCTGGTCCTCAAACTTGGTCACTAAAACATTTCCCATAAACCACTCGATTAAAAAGCAGGGCCTCCAAATTGGTGGGTAGGAGGGTCCTCAACAATGTTGGGACGAATGCAATTAAATGAATAGAGCTTGCTCCATTTAACTTGGCTCTTACTACTCTTCGACATTCTTTATCTGACCCCGATATTTCTATTTGTAAAATCGCAACAGTCAAACCACCGGAACCGGCCAGCACAAGACATGCCCCAGCTCTGTTCACGGCAACGTTATGAACTGAAATTTGCAAGCGAACATCCAGAAAAAAAATCTGAAGTGAAAATCAACAAAAAACAGTCACTTCACCGGGCCTAAAACACACTGAAAACCCAAAAAGAAGAGAGACCAAATGGAAAAGACATTGACCTTAGAGGGAATGACGGCTTGAATGGAGTCCGGGTCATGTGGGTCGTTGCTGCATCGAATGGAGAAGCGGTGAACACCTGACTTCTGAAGATCCCATAGGTAAAGGTGCGAGGATGAGGAGTCCCAGGCGAAGAGGTTGCCTGGCTTCCTGGAAGCAGAAGCTGCGGAGGATGAAGCGGTGGAGGCGAAGACGGAGTGGCTGCGAAGTGGGACCCACACGGTGGCGGCACCAAAGGTCGGGCTGACCGGAGAGGCCGACGTCCGGTGAAGCTCGATTTTGGAGGGAGGAAGGAGGTGAAGGTTTGGGAAAGAGGGATCTAGCTCGAATCCCTCCTACCCCGACCCCGAGGGACCGAGAATTTGTAAATAACCTCTCTGAGATGTCATTTACAAATCTGCACCTCTCAGTTAAAATTAGTTAATTTGGGAATTCCTGAAGATTTTGAAAAAATTCAAATTCCTAAGAACAAAATGAAATCCAATAGGGATTTTGGATTTTGGGCCCCCAAATCCAAATCCTCAAATCCCAATTTGCGTTCCCAAACGCACCCTGGGGAATTTCTCTCGGTGTTGGTGTCGTTCTACAATTTATGTACATAGTTTCTGTGATAAACAGGTACATCGAGTTTCCAGTTCTTTGTTTACTGCTTAACTTGATCCTATTTGTATGCACCATATACTGTTCTAATTGGAAATTAATACCCTGTGAAAACTGTTATAAACCATGGTCGAAAGAAAGAAATTTTTTATAAATGTCCTTGAACATCTTGGCAAATGCTGGAAAAAGATTAAATGCTTTTAAAAAGTAGGATACGACGTGGCTAATAAAAAATTATTTATATAAATTTTAAACATATTTTTGGTATTGTATTACCACATTTTTTTTCCTAAACCACGTAAAAATTACAACTACAAAGTTAAAATTATTTTTTGTTCATTATTTCTAGTAGGCAAGAATGACACAAAAAATAATAGTGTGTTTGCCCGGAATTAAATCCTCTACCATTGCTTAAAAATAATTACCCAAACTACTAGACTACAAATGCCTTTCATGTTAATTCAAGTGCAAGAAAAAATATATTTTTAATTACAAGACACACCTGCAACCGTGTCGCTCCCGTATCAATGTTCAATACGTATCAAATACTGATAACAACTTTGTCATATCCGTGCTTCCTAGCCACCATTATGTGTAATCTGAGTTCACAAAGAAAGTCATCTCAATTGAATTCTTAAAGGGTTTTGATGCATCAAGATTAAAGTCTTGATAATGCCGTGACTTTACGACAAAACATAACGAAAGGATTCACAAAATTGAAAACTAGTAAAGAAACATACCATTCAAATCTCTCAATCACTCTCTTTTTGTTTCTACATGCAACGAATCAGCTTGGAGACCAATTTTAAATGCAACTGTCCCTTTCCCCCTTAGCACAACTATAATATCACCTCCTGTATCATGATTTTACACTAAAGCAAAAGAACAACCAGCTTAAAACTAAAAAAAACATAAACCAACACCCTCAAATGGAAGCCAATTTTATATTTTACTCATGGCATGGCCACTTTGCAGCTCAAAATAAGCTCCTCCAAGAGCTTATTGTCATAAAAAAATAGTTGTTATTATTTTTGCTTTTTCTATAAAAGATGAATACATATTTTCAGTTGACACCTTTATTCCTGCCTTCTATGGTAAACATCCAGGAGGATATTGTTCAATCGTTGGCCAAATACTTTAGTTGAGAAACTCTTGCAAACATGATCTCGTGCTTCCTTGCCCATACTTTCTGCCAATTTTGGGTCCCTAATTAACATAGTCATAGCATGAGAAAACTCTCTAGGTGTGGGCTCACATAGGAACCCTGTCACCTCGTGATTAATTGTCTCCAGCGGTCCCCCACTATTGCATGCAATAACAGGCTTTTGTGCAGCCATTGCTTCCAATGGAACAATGCCAAAGTGTTCATCCTGCAATTAGTCAACAACCCTCATCAGCATGTTTTACAACTTAGCAGGACAAGAAAGATTTCAAAGATGAATATGATACAAAGGCATGGCTGCAAGACAACCTTGGGTGTGTAAATGACACAAACGCATTCAGCAAATAGCTGATTTCTTTCAGCCGTGGAGCACGAGGTGACAAATGCCACTCGATCTACAACTCCTTCCCTTTCAGCCAAGCTTTTGAGCTCTTGCAGGTACTCTACATTTTCCTTGATACGTTTGTCAAATCCACCTTAAAAGAATATATAGGTTTAGTTAATGTAGGAAGACAATCATTTTGGTCAAAGAAAAAAAGAGAGAAGAAAATCATTTGAAATTTTGGAAGATTCGGAGGAAGATCTGTTACATAATTTATCAAATAATAAAATGTCGAAAAGTCGTAGAATGGCAATTATAAATACAAAACCGTCTTAGAAAGAAAATCATATAACATAAAGCAAGTAAATGTTGATAACAAACATCAAGGGGTATATTTTGACTTAAAGGGAACAAACACCTTAAAATATTTTTTCTATGACATTTCATCTTATAAATTAAACATCTTAACTTAGTTTACCATATCTAACAAACGTATGCTATCATACCCACAAGTGTCAATGTAACCTGAGACATGGCATCGCCTAAAAGGTTCTCTCTCTGTAGCAATGAAAATGATGATATTGCTAAGCCAATATTCTTTTTCCTTTCAAAGCGATTAACTGAGAGGAAATTCAACCTGCAAAATAAAAAGGAATACGATATCACTGACTCAAAAAAGTGGCAAAAGGCATGTTAAGTCTTTGCAATATGGAAATACTATAACTATGCATACTTATAAGCACGCGGTGCATCAAACTGTTCGACATTGACCGCTGGGTAAAGAACATCTGGTCTAATTCCTTGTGCATTAAGAAGCCTGAATGTTTTTGCAAAAGTTGATCCTGTAAACCTGCTGTTTACAAGAATAAAATCCGCCATCCCTAAAATTTGAGAAAATCAAAGGGCATGAGATAGCAAGACTAGGAAAGTAGTCCTTGCAGTCAATCTTGGATAGTATACAATCCCCAATTGCTTCACAAAATTGTGTGCAATTCCTAGTTGGTTGTCTTTGTGTGATCTTATGTCCAAAGGAATGAGTTTGCTAATTGTGGATTTTATGCTGTATTTTGTTTTACACTAGACCCAGTAACATTTTCAATCTGACCAAAAGCAGTGTCTCAATAAATTAGTTTGCCTTGCAATATTAATTTTCCCTATATTTCATTTGTTGATGCAATGTACCTTCAACTGATAGGAAGGAAAACACTTCCAAATGTGTACATTTTTACCTCACACAAAAAGGATGTTCATGAAACAATAACTGAAGTAAAAGCGTTTATGCCAAATTCAAGTTTCAAAAGAGCTCTACCAGTAGTAGCTTCTTCAATCATGTCAATTGGTCCGCGATACACCCTCCTAATAATACTTGAACGTTGTGCTAGTAACAGATCAGGAAAATGACAATAGAATACAACCTACAAAAAATAAACATCCATGAAGTAATGACCTTGCAGTTTTTCTTAGACACAGAAGCTTCCACTTGAAAAGAAAAACTACAAAATGGAGTAAGAGTTAGGAAAACAATAAAACCTTTGTTGACTTCTTCAATTTCACCATAGGAATGATAACAGAGACCTGGTCAGCCACTATGATGTCAAAGGATGGCCACAACAATAGCACACATACAGCAACAAAGATGCACCTTAGATATGCAAACACAGCATGGAACCGGTAGAAAATATGTCGTGGCAAGAAGCCACCATACACTGTTACAGGAAAAGGACCTAGACAACAAACAAAAAAATTCTTACAAAATAGGGCATAAATTAAATCCGACCAAGCTTGATATTATTGCAATAAATAAATTTAAAACCAACAATGCACCTTCAATAGTCTCCTCAAAGCACCGTGCCTTATCATGATGAGCAGTGAAAACATGAACAGCATGTCCATGTGATGCAAGTTCAACTGCTGCATCCACCATTAATCTTTCAGCTCCACCTACATAATAAGTCATCAGTATCTTATTCTCAAGCAGCAATTATCACCATCTTCAAAGTGAAACAAGGAGACTGACAGAATTACTCAAAAAAAAAAAAAGAAGGGACTGACAGAGTTAATGTGCAATCACAAATCAAGTAAGGTTTGAATAATGGGCGACATATAGAATTTAAAACTTTGTCTAAGTCCATATTTCTTGTACACATAACTACTCTGATTTGTTATCTCGGAATAATCTACATATCCAAAATGGAAAACATGCAGCAATGCGCTTGCGGAAGCTGTAGTTCACCAAGTTGGTTGTAATACAGTTCTAATTGAGCTCGGAGGTGGGAGCATGTTTGAACAGAGCATGAAACCCGCTAATGTCTTACACCAAAAAGGTTGATTGGATATACAACAAACATGGTGTGACCTTATCCGATGAGAAATCACAGCAATCAAATGACAAGAATTGTGTTGAACATCAATGAAAAAGGAAAAAACTCTACAGCCAAAGATAGCTCTAGGCTAAAATATGTTCCTTATTCCCTTATAAATAAAAGATAAAGCATTGGCCTAGCATCTATGTGCTTGAAACTATAATTTATATTTAACTATATAGCTATCATAACATTATATAACTTGTTTGAAGCTACACTGCATGACTTCCACATACTTGTACTTCATATTTTATTCCTAACAAGCAGAGATCTGATGTTTCTATTATGTCATTGGTTTAAATTGTTTTCTCTTTACGTCAAGATGGGAATTAATTCAGTGATCCATTCAGCTGAATCGTTGTAGTTGTGTAGGATTCTTCTGAATTGTAAAACAATTCTAATCAACAAGAAGGATATTACCTAGGAAAAACAAGAACCTTGTTATACGCTCATGACAGTCCGGCTAACATGTAACCGCACATAATAATTAGTTGAACTCTACAAAGAAGGCAAAAACTAAATTAAACAAAACAATAGGAGCCCAAATACAAATACGAGATGAACAACCATATCACACAATTGGAGCAGGCTAACCTATTCCAAGATCAGGGTGGATTATAGCAATCTTCAAATTTGGCTTTTTTGAACTGCACTCCATGTTTGAAAAACCTACAACAAAAATAGGGTTGTGAACATTCTAATTCTCGGAGAACACCGGTTTATCTTACTCAACCGATGCGCGAACAGTTTGTAAACTCATGCGTAATCATCAGACAATTTGCACAAGTTTGAGCAACTGAATAATTTGCAGAGGATTCTTGCTGAGATGATCATCTATTGTGCTAGAAAAATCAACACACACTGCAAACAACATTTTATATTTCAACAAATCCTGCAACACAAAGTAGCCAACCTCCTTTGAAAAGATCTCTAACCTAGAATACAACATCCACTACCAACAAAAGCTATATGCAGAAGGAGGAAGGCCAGTTTTAAAACTGTAAGAAAATTATTACCATCAGCCCAATCTCATTTATTAGTATCTTGCAATCATCCACTAATTCAAAATATCAAGGAAGAACATAGTGCAGACTAGAAATAAAAGTATGCAGCCAACAAATCCAAGACATCTCTCTTAACCAAGCTTTTGTTAGCAAAAAAGAACTTACCCATTTTTTTTGTACAGAAACTCAGAAAGTCACTTCACCGCCTTGAGTGGACAAATCGACAAAACATCTAGCAGACAAGACTATATATATGGAAGTTTGGAGGAACGGATACAAATGACTTATCAGGTTCAGGTAGTAGTTCAACTGGGTTCTTATTGGCAATAAGAATTCGTACGATTGGGCCAGAAATAGATGGATCTTGGGTGGATGGTGCAGATAAAAAAGGAAAACACCACAAAGCTCCAAAGAAAGGACGGTTATTCTTGATTATCTTGTTGTATTTTCATACTGGTGAAACCATGCTCAATATTTAATAGAAATTGTAGAGAAACTCCAAGTATGATTAAGATTTTTACCAGGGGTGTGCAAAAAAAATAATCCCTTCAAATCTACTGTATCCATTAAAAGTGCCTGGAGGGAGTATTAAGCTAATCCACTTAACGGCGTGGTGGTTGGACCTTCCACGGTCGTGGGATGAGGTCCCTAGGACCACAGGTTCGAGTCTGGCCCGAGGTCTCGTAGAGGTTATTACTCTTCATCAAAGAAAAAACAATGAAATTAAGTGGGTGTACAAAAAAAAGTACTCCTTCCGTCCTGTTTTAGATGGTCTATGTAAAAAAATGTTTTTTTACTGGATGTTGGAAACGCCAACTGATGGGAGGGAGAATAGGTTCAAAACCACTTAAATAGACAATATGGAGCACCTAAAACAGGGCTGTCCTCTTTTCTAGATGGAACACCTTTAACTGGACGGAGAACCTATTAAATCTAATTCACTCAGTGGCATGGTGGTTGGACCTTTCTCTGTCGTGGGATGAGGTCCCAGCCTCCCTAGTTTGAGTCGGGCCTCTGGTAATTTGGGGGGATGGAGTCGTGTAGAAGTTATTCCTCTTATAGAATTCGTACAAAAATAAGTTCAATAATGAATTTGATTTGTCACCCCTCAGTGTCAAAAATTGAATTCACCACTTCAACACTTTTCTCTCTTCTCTTCACAATGCATAAAAACCCCCAAAACCAAAAGGATCACTTTTTAGCCAGTGAATATCTTTCAGTCTGGGAATCTATTTTCAATCACAATGATCCCTTTAACTATAAGATTCAATAAAAACATAAGATTATGCTTGAGAAATTTTTTTAAAATGGAGGTTGTATCGTAGAATGGTAGGCTTAAGGCTACGGTAATATAGTTCCAGACAAAAACAATAAATCACTATAGTTCCAGACTTGCAAGAGGCAATCTTCATAGGAATATCACAATTTTTACCTTGACCTAACAGAGACTCATTAATATGAGCCAACACACATACCAATGGGTGTAGGCCAGTAGGACGAACCCGAATGATCATCATAGGATAACAAACTAACATCAAGATCCGGAAAAGCCATACATATTACTAAATCCACATTCAAGTAAAAGATATGAACATGAGAGAGTGAACACACAGAGATCCAATACATCGCTATAGACTTCTGGCATGAGCATGTTTTTGAATCTTTTAATACATCTCAAAAGCTAAAAGCTTAAGCACGAAGCAAAATTCATGAGAATCTGCTCAAAGTCACATAAGCTTTTGAGCTAAATTTAAACAAAAATCATATGCATTCACGGATCAATTCGACCGACTACGGAAACATCTTTTTTTTTTATAATTAACTACGGAAACATCTTAAACAACAAATCACACAAATTTCGCAGGGAGCTCAAACCAGCAAATCAAAATCACTCGCACCATCTCAATTTTAACAAAAAAAAGCAACAATCAGATTAACTAAACTAAGCACGCAAACCTTGCACAGATCGAACGAAACTAGAAAGAAAAAAACGAAACTTTAAGTAAAACAAGAACAATAGCATTTGGATCGTAGAGAGAGATTAGTGGAATTACTGAAAAAATCGAATCAGAGATCTTCCTTCAACGATCGGAGTAGTTGAGGATGGCGGCGACTAGGTGGCAATCAGGCATCGGGATTTCCGGCCAGGCGAAAAAGAGGGTCGCTCGCTCAACCGGCTCGAAAAAAATGGAGTAATGATAAAACCCGTGAGGTTAGACGTCAGATCAAATTGATCGACGGATGATACATCCAAACAAGGGTTGGTCACGAGAGATGAAAATTTGACTCATCGCCGCAGGCAGACGCCATAGTGACGGTGGGTTGTTGCTCGTATTGCGATTTCCTTATTTCCAGACAAGGGGTGCTATCCTTATTTTCTTATTCTCCGTAACTATCATATTACGGGGAATTTATTAAAAAAAATTATATAATAAATCATAAAAAAAATTCCAAAATGATAGAAAATTTTCCCCAATAGGTGTTCCCACGCGGGCGCCTGCATGGCTTTTTTTTTTTAAACCAAACTGAAATGGTTAAAAGAGAAGCGTCGATTGAACCGACGCTTATTAAGGCATCGACAGACTCCTTTTACTCCCTTATCCTTTTTTGTCTCATTTTAAAGAAGCAGTCACTTCAACGATAAATATCTCTATCATTTCTAACCTGTTTTTACTCTTTTTTTTTTCATTCTTCCTTATTTTTAGTGCTCTTTCTAATCATTATAATATCACAAAAATGTTGAGCCATCACATACCATTTATCGTAGTTTTTGTAGTATTTTTTTCGATAAATAGCATGCGATGGATCAACATCTTTGTGATCTCATTATGACCAGAAAGAGCACTAAAAATAAGAAAGAATAAAAAAAATGGCAAAAATGGATTAGAAATAAGAGAGATATGCATCGTTGAAATTTGTCCCACTAAAACAAATCTGTCCCATTTTAAAGGGGTGATAACTTCAATGATGCATATCTTTCTCATTCTTTATCCATTTTTGCCCATTTTTTTTCATTCTTCTTTATTTTTAGTGCTCTTTCTGATCATAATGACATCGCAAAGATGTTGATCCATCACATGCTATTTATCAAAAAAAATATTACAAAAACTATGATAAATAGTATATTATGGTTCAACATCTTTGTGATATCATAATGACTAGAAAGAGCACTAAAAATAAGGAAGAATGAAAAAAAAATGAGTGAAAACGGGTTAGAAATGAGAAAGATATGTATCGTTGAAGTGACTGCCTGTTTAAAATAGGACGAAAAATGATAAGGGAGTAAAAGGCGTCGGTTTAACCGAGAGTCGTCCGTTCAACTTTGGCTTTCGGTTTGGTTTTTAAAAAAAAAGTCAAGCAAGCGCCTGTGCCATGCAGGCGCCTACGTGGCTTGTCAGAACACCGTTTCGGGAAAATTTTGCAAAAGTACATCATTTTGGAAAAAAAAAATTTTGATGATTTATTAGGTTTTCCCCCTTCTATTGTGGAGTTCATTAAGCAATCTTCGCGTCGAGGCCAGGCGAGTTTTGATTGGAGGTCACATCATGCGACCTATATTACTACAATTCTTGTTTAGGGGGAGCATGCCACGATGGAGCGAGATGTTGATAATGCCTACATGATGTGGTACTTAAGGATCACTAGAAGACTTATCTTGCCACTTGTGCATGAGGCGGAGATGTTATATCAAATCATAGGCGACACTGAGCTGGCGTTGGTTAGTATCTCTTACTTCATATTTGTTTTAATTCGCCATTATTGTGTGCTTGTAGATAAAATATATTCTCATACACTAGCTCAGTCTCATGGAGCCTTGGCGAACCAATCCTATGAGAGTTTGTTAGCGGCATGTCAGATGATACACGATAACTATGCACATGTTCTTGCGAGTTTGCCATTACTTCACCCAGTTATGACAAAGATTTCAGGATTGCAGGGTGATCATCCTTTTGAGGCTTCTCAACCTTTATTAGCTTCACCCGGTGATCTATACATAAAATATGCATTTTATTATCTCCTAAACTTATGTTTATGCTAGTATTAGATTAGAATTACTACTACTTTAATATAGTTTTTGGTTTTTGTAGGAAACAAGGGTAAAACGCAACTCTAATGATTGAATATTAATTACTTCGATTGCATATCTCTGATGGGACTGATTTAAGCTTTATGTTAAAGTTCACAAAGTCAGCTTTCTAACGCCACTGACTGTGCGCAATTCGGAGTTCTGAGCAAAAAGATATGATCATTGGAAATATCGCACGCGAAAGATGTATGATTAAAAGAGAAGAACCGTCAAGATGAGATTGGATGGATGAGATCAATACAACGGGTTTTAGTTTAATAAAGAAAAAAAAAGAAATATGAACTGAACCGGTTCCATTCCAGTCCGGTTCGGTTCAGTAAAAAAAAAGACAGAAACCCGGCCCGAGCCAAAGCTCGGGCCTTTGTTCCAGAACAGAGGCGCTCGAGTGCTCGAGCGCCGGCGAGGATAGCGGCGAGGCTGGGCTGAGCGCCAGTGGGGCCATTCGATGACGGAACAACGACGACGACAGCGGAGTGAATCGACGACGGCGGAGCTCAAACGACGAAACACGATGGCGATGATGAATGGCGGCAGAGAGCAACGTGTCGGAATTGGAAAGCTCTGATTTTGAATCAAAATTGGAATTGGAAGTTGTGCTCAAATTGGACTCCTGCTTTAGATCGGCTACGACGACAGAGGGGAGAAGGAGGACTCTCATTCGAGGCCTATAAAACAGAGCTTTTAGCCGCCGGAAAAGAGAGCTTAACAGAGGATTTCTGGCCGAAAAACAGAAAGAAAAGAACAGAACTTTGGGTGCTCTTCTGCCGGATTCCGATGAGTTTTCGGCCGGAAGTCAAGAGGGAAGAAGAAGGTATCATCCGGAGGCAAGAAGAGCGAAGAAGGGACTGAAATTGCAGACGTTATATTGATTTGCAGATTTGCTACAGTAACCGGCTGATCGAAGAAGACGATGAATAGTAACTGATGAACAGTGTTTTTGCTATAGTGCTGCTATAGTGATTTTGAGCAGTGTTTTCGGTGAATAGTGCACAATGACGCCGACGAATCAACAGCGTTCTTCTCGTCCGATGGCCAGCTAAATTCTTGTCCAAGGCATAGATGAAACCCGAATAAATTAGTTGTATCATTTTCTTTCATCTTAATCTTAATTTTACCTTGATTAGTGTATGAATCTTATTATAGAATCACTGTTAATTTATTGAGGTTTATTCTATGTGCTCGAGAGAGGCTAGAGTGAATTCTTGTGAGTTTCAATCCAAGGAATACTTGCGTGTCCGAGAGGAACGTAAGTAGACTAAGGTGTTATAAAGGAATAAGATTTCATTGATTTATGCTCGAGAGAGATAGATCACAATTCCATATTTTAATTGGTTATGTGTTACGTCCGAGAGGAGAGCACAATATTTTGAATTGACAAGTATATGTCCGAGAGGAATATGCTAGCCAATTAGGAATTTATTCAAAAGAGAGAGACGATAAGCTGGTTTATTGTGTGGTGGATTCGAAGCCTTGGCACTTCTCCATATTAGTTAAAATCTATTTTAAAGTAGTTAAATTTTATTACTTTCTCTAGATTAATTAAAACAAACTTTTCTTTCACTTGAATTTGGTAAATCATTCATCCGTCCCTAAGGTTCGACAACTCTTTTAATACCCACTGTAGTACAATTACCTTGTGCACTTGCAAGGGTTTTAATTTTAAACGATCACCTGACATTATGACATCATCAGTCGACATGACTTCTTTTACCCCACCACCAGTAATTCCAGATGCCCCGCTCGATCAAGTTCAGAGGCATCTTTCTTCAAAGTATATACTAGGTGACAGCGTGCACTTCGTGCTCTAATCACGCACCTTCATCTTCATATGTTATTCCTGATGTCGAGCCTCACTAAATTCCAGCTCGAGCACGAGGATGGGGTAGGAATAAGGGAAGGAGAGTTGTAGGAACACTTGTATTCTTATAAGGATTTATATTATAGATTATATTTTAACCTTGTAATAGATGTTTTAATTTATTTATGTGTCAACTTTATTGATCATATGAGAATTACTATTATATGTTCTTGTTTATTTTGATTATATTGTGTTATCATGTTTTAAAAAATTTAAGCATTTTAGATTACATTGTTGGTTTTTTTTAAGTTGCAAGAGAAAGCGTTGGCTTAAACAAAACCGATGCCTCTCACTTAAAGAAGGATCCGATGGAGGATGGAGTAAATGAAAGGCGTCAGTCATTTCTATTTATAACCGAAAGACGTTGGTTGAACGGACGCCTTTCACTTTAGATGAAAGACCTTCAACCGTTGCCTTTCGGTTAGGGTTTAAAAAAAACCCCCATAGGGTAAGCGCCACATTGGCGTCTGCGTGGCTGGTCAGATAACTAGATCGGGAATTATGTTTCAACTTTTTCCGATCGATAATTTTTTTAATTATTATATGGTAAATTCCTCGATATTTATTGTTCTTAAATACTCTGTACATTTTGCCAAATCACGTGACTTCCTCTTTCTAAAATTGGAGAAGACTTAGAAGGATTAACTTGAACTTGGTTCGTGAACGAGCATACGAGTTGGACGGGATATCAGGGAGAAGGAGTCATGTGACTTCCTTGTCAGCTTCATGGTCCAATAAAAATGAGAATTTTCTCAAATGTACACAATATTTTAGAATGAAGATAGTACTATTTTAATGCCCTATGTAATATAATCACAAGAGTTTCTGTAATGGTGCGTGGTGAGGGTAGCCGTGCACATAAAATAAGGAGTGTGTCTACCCCAACTGACGATAAAACTGAATTTTTTTTCCAGATCAAAAGACATAAGATGCCTATGTACTATGTTAGCACAGAGGATCTATTTTCGTACATAACTATCTTTTAGTCTCCTTGTCTTATATTAGTCTAAATCTCAAAATATAAATGAATCTATTTTAAACCATTTTGGCTTTCTAATGCATATAGCTAATATGGAACATAAGGGTTTATGTATATGGTCACTGGATTTAGTCACATTTCTTGGTCAGGAAAATATTTATATAAAATAAGTCCTTAAGATCCTAAGGCAAAATCCATTCATCCTTGTCTAAACAGCATCGATACAACACTATCTCAGTTGACCCAAAAACCCTATTAAGCTCCTTCCCCTACTTACACTTCATCCTCACATCCGTCATCTCCCCTTCTTCTTCTTCAGAGTGAAATCTAGAGAGTGAGAGAGAGAGAGATCATGAGCAATCTCATTTGTCCGCCCCGGATTGAGCACTTCAGCCACCAATACCACATGGAGCTCACCACTTGCAACCAGGTGGCAACCACCTACCCATGCGCCGCATGCAACCAAAGCTCCACAACCACCATCTCCATCACCATCACAGCTAGCAGTTATGTCTATGCCTGCAGCGCTTGGAGTTCGTCTAGCCTCACCAATTTTCATTACCAGCATCATATTACCATCAAGGAGGGCTTGCTTAATTACAACTTTACCTAAACTTTTAGGGTCCTACCTCCACATGGCCGTTAGTGCTTTGTCCTGGTGAGGGAGTTTGGTGAGGAAAACATTTTTCCAGCGCTTGCAACTACTTCCTACATATACCCTGCTCCGATCTACCCTAGCTCGTTAGTACCAACTTGGCTGGCTCTGAATCCACAAAACTAGAGCTAAATCCGCCAAAGGTGACACTAGGAAAGAAATTGGGTGGAGAACTTGTTAGAAATAAATGTGTTTCAAAAGAAAAAAAAAACAAAAGGGCTCAATTACCCGTTTTAAAATGGCTAATTGATGTGGCATTTTAAGACATGGTCTTTCCATATTTGTCCTCTTGAATGTGGGTTTTAAAAATCTAACCAAAGAAAGAGAGGTCTCCTTCTTCTCCAATTGCTCTCCTCTTCTCTTCACTATTTTGAGTTCTCAATTGGTGTTCTTGGAATCAAATTTTTGCATCGATTTTGTATGTGGGCAATACACTCTTTTCGGGTTCGTGATCGAATTCGTTGGAGTGCACCAAGGTTTCAGAGAGGTCCATTGTATCTCTTGATCGATCGCCGGTCAGCCTTGCACTAGTCGGCGAATATTCGTTCAAGGACAGTCCTAAAGGGCGCCTCGGATCGCATTGAGTTCGAGTTTCTTATTTTGGATTATTTGGTATTCAAAAGGAGGATGCTTTATAATTGCAAGGGCTGGTTCTTATCTATTGATTGTTCTACATCAATAATTTGGTAACTTCTACACAATCTTATCTATTAGTTTGTGGCTAATTGTTCCAACAACTTAACAAATAGTGTTATTGGTTACTATGATTTGCCATAAGATGAGTGTAGACAAAAGTCTAAAACTGAAGAAATTTGAAGGAAAAGATTTCAAGCGGTGGTAAAAAAAATAAAGTTTTAGCTCATCACTTTGAAAATATTTCATGTGATTTTTTATCCGATTTTGGAGAACTCTGGAGAGCATGAATCGGAGAGGTCAGCTCGTAGTGCTCGTTATAAGAAAGATGACGAGATTTGTCATGGTCATATATTAAGATGTTTGAATGATGAATTATATGATTTATAGTTTAAATTATCATCTATTAAATTATTATGGGATGCCCAAGTTGGAGAATATTTCGACCACACAATGACGGATGATAAATCTATGAGAGATCAAGTAGTTGAAATTCAAAATATTGTGGCTAAGATCATTGGGAAAGGAATTACAATCGATGAGAGGCTACAAGTTCCAGCCCTTATTGACATGTCTACCTCATGGTCGGATTTCCAAATTACCCTCAATCATAAGAGGGAAGAGATGTCACTAGATGATTTGATTGTTGCCATTCAAATTGAAAAGATTGCTACCAAATTGGTTGTTGCTCCACGTGAAGGACAGTGAACAAGGGATCTCCTGTAACCCAGCCTGTGAAATATAATCATTGAAAGCTCTAAGGTTAGCCTGGGGCACTGAGCCCCTTCCCATTCTTTTCGACTCATGGCGAATTGCATTGAAGTCACCCATCATAACCCAAGGACCATTGATTGTGTTGGTGGAATTACAGAGATTAGTCAATAATTTTTTTTGCTCTTGAGCATCATTAGAACCATAAACAGCTGTAAAGTAGAAAGTGTCACTTGAGATGCAAGTGACGAAACAGTGAAGCGCTTGAGATGTCTCTTGCACCTTATGAACAGTGGTAATATTGGGGTTCCAGAGGACCAGAATTCTGCCCAATTCGTCTGAACTCAGATTATTCAAAGATTGCCATCCCGCAATAACTTTCTTGTTAACTCTGTCAACATGTCTTCGCTTGATTTTTGCTTCACATAACGCCAGAAGGAATACATCTTCATCTCTAATAAGGTCTCGCACCGCCGACCTTTTACTCCCGTGGCCCAATCCACGGATATTCCAGCTATAGATAGACATTAAAGGGGTTTAGGGGCTGATGCCCCCGCTTTATTCGTCAGCTTTTTTTGTTTTTGACTTTTGTTTTGGGACATAGTCCAAGCTGGTTGAGTTCTCCTTACTGTAGTCGGCAAAGTAGACGAGGCTTCAGAAGTCGACTCATCGTTATCTTGTATTGAATGGAAAGGGTTTATAGTATGCACAGACTTTTTTGGTGCTAGCTTTGACAGGGGTTTTACCCCCCCCCCCCCCCCCCCCCTGCCCTCTTTCCAGGAGAACTCCAGTCGTGCGAACATTGGGCCTGAGTCAAAGTGCCCCCAGAGGCTTCCAAAACTACTGGCTTGGTGGGTGAAGGAGGCAAGTGGGTTTGGCCATGTTTGTTTGGGGTCCATGAACACATCCGATGAAGTTGTTGGGGTTGCAGAGAGGTACAATGGCGAGCCGTCATGTGCATGTACGTGCTTCCCCAAGACCATGTATGGCACATGTCCAACCATAATTGGTGAGTTCGCTAGTACTGACCTCAAGTCTCCGGATTGATTGGGATGAGGTTTGGCATCTAACATGAGTTGGCAAGTATCTATCCTTGGGGTGTTCCCAAGGGAGGTCTCCGGTAACTCTGTTCTTGGACTCTGTTGCACCATAGACTCATCCAAGTTTGGCATGCATGGGTGGGTGGTTGGTCGGCTAGGATCTGAGGTGTGGTTTGGGGTCGTCCTCTGATTTTTAGTGATTGGATCCCATCTTTGGTAGCCGAGGAGTGGTAGGGCCCACCCCTATAGTGGGCTTAGGGATGGTTGCATGTGCCATAGTATCACCTGCTACAACTGAGCCATTAGAACTTCCGACGGTCGTGTCTTCCAGAGCAGGATGGTGCAACGTCTCGATACAAACCTCCTTCGACCGACATGCATTGGTGGTGTGATCGAAACACTTATATTTAGAACATATGTGTGGCTTCCATTAATATTCCACAGGTTGTTGGAAGAAAGACCCATCTCCGATAGCTACATGAACAATGAAGGAAAACTTGAAATCAGAATCAATTTCATTGTAGGCTCGGGCATACTCTAACCGAGATCGATCAGCTGTAGCTCTGTCATAGAACAATGGATACCCCATGAGATTGGTCACCATACTCAAACTTTCTTTGCAAAATACTATGGCGGGAGATCTGGGAAGCGCACCCAAATCGGGACCGATTTCAACAGTTCTCTAACATGGCACATACCTGGATGGCATTTACGAAGAATTAAAGGCCTTCCTCCCACAGTCCACGTAGAATGCAGAATTCGTTCGCAATCCTTAGAGGAAGTGAATTTGAACATGAAAACTCCACCCACCAGAGACTGCATGTCAAAGGAACCAGCCGGCTTCCAGATCCTAGATATGTAGTCCTTAAACCAAACAAAGGATGGATGCTTACTCATAGCATGCCCAACAAGGGTGTTAGTCCACCATAGTGCTTCCCTGTCAACAAATTCTTATGAAATTCTGACGGAGGTCATGCCCTTCAGCTCTGGATGGAAAGTGAGCATATTTGAAGCCTTTGAGGTACCCGTGATGAGGTTTGCCCATGAGAAAGACCCAAGCGCAGCCCGAGAGAAGGAGACATCTGAGGCATGGGCAGGAGGAGGGGCTTGGGTGGGAAGGTGGGGGGGGGGGGGGGGGGGGGGGTATCTGTGGTTGAGGAGGTTGCGTGGGAGGGGGAGGGCCAGGGGAGTGGGCGGGAGAAGCCATGGTCTTGCTCGCTGGACCAAAAAGGGGGAACAGACTAAGCTTTTCACGAACAGTCCCTCCTAGGCATTTAATCAAACGGGTGGTGGAGGCAGGGGAAGTGACGAGGGGATGGCAGAAGCGAAGGAGCAGAGGTAAAAGGAAAGGGACAGTGCTGGAGAGGGCGAGGAGGCGGGGATGGTGGTGGATAGGCTGGGGGGCAGCCAAAAGGCGACCCCTTTTTTCCTTTTTCCTGTCTGCTACTTCCACTCCCTATTTAGGTGGCGAGGTCTAGGCCGGAGGCGAGGGCAGCAGCGAGGGGGGGGGGGAAGCTTAGGGCGGGCGTGGAGGCGGAGTCTTCACAGTCGGAACAAGGGCAGAGGTGAGGGGCGGGAGCAAGGGGGGGACTGAGGGTGGGGGCGGATGCGAGGGGAGGGGCGGGGGTGAGGTGGCGGAGGGCGGGGTCAGTGGGCAGAGGCTAGGGCTTCAATTGCCAATCGCCGCCGCATCTCTTGAGTTTTTCGCCTCCTCCTGAGTTTTTCGCCTCCTCCAGAAGCAGATTCGCATGAGTCAGACACATTAAGTACCTTCATAAGTCTAAGATTTTGTGATAGATGGGGCGGATTGTTCAGACCTTTCATGACATGTGCTCATTTGTTCTTAGCATAGCTTCCATATAATAATAACAATGAGTACTCCAATATCCAGATGGCACCATTTATGGTGAAAACAGCTATGCTGGTCAAAAGTGAGAAAAGTACCATTTCATTGGTCATAGATTGTGCAACAATCAAAGAAGAAAATCTCATTAATTCAAGAATGCCATTGCACGAAACAAAATCGGCATAAAATTTATACAAACACACCATGTCAAGAGCTGTATTTGGCGGTGTGTAATGGTGTATTCATGACGATATCACCTACTAAAGGAGGTACGTGATCTGGTAAAAAAGACAAATTATCTTCTCGATTCGTCTGACCATATGGGATTTTGGAGAGGATCAGACCAGTGCATGCTGTACTAAGTTGTACTTCAACGAAAATTCTCGAGTGTTCAAAATGTATTTCATGTTCCAATGCAAAGTAATTCTGAGTTTGATCCCTCGTACATAATTTTCAACCGAATGAGATTCGGAGTGACTTAACCAACATATATAGAAGCACAAACACTCATTCTATATGCTTTTTTCATGCAACAAAATTACTTTACAGTGGGTCGGACATGAGACCCAAAATTTTCTTTCTATTTTCTGACTCATTTCCTATAGGTTTGTAGATCCTTTAGACAATGGGAGACTTCTTTACAATTACCGGATCCCTAAATATGTGTGTGAAACCTAGCTGATCCCCAAATTGCTCTTAGATAGTATGTACGTTATTGGTAGTATACACTTCGATTAAGATTTTTCGTGCCCTTCTCCCCCCTAGGACCTCAAACCTTCCTCCTTGCCCATGTAAGTTTCCTCCTAATTTTCTTCTTATTTTTACAAACCACCAAATTTTACTTCATAAAACCCTTCTTACAGTGGGCCCCACTAGTCAACAATAATTGGATGATGAAGTAGCATCATGACGCATGTTTCTCAATGTCAGTGTAGCATCACGCTAGCCATAGTGAACCCCCACATGGTAGGAAAAAAGGCCTCAGTGGCTGACAAATAAGCTTAATTGTAATTATTTTATCCGGACACAAAGAAAAAGAAGAACTGTAGTTTTTTTTCATAGTACAATCGATTACATTCTACCATACAAATGGGAGAGCATAGGAATAATTACACTACTATACATTCCTGACATAATCTTCGCATATTCACTCACAATTTACCACCTTATTAAAACTATGAATTCATCTACTTTCAAGATGAATTCCCCTTGAAAAGTGATGAACATGACTGAACCTCGTTGATGCTTCCTTACAACATGCCTGCAAGGAAATCTATCATCCCCCAACAAATTCACCAACAGAATCCAAAGCTTCAATTACGCCACCACCAATATCGCTTGCACTAGCAGTATCAACAGTTACGTCACCGCCGACATTGCATGCACCTGTGGCATTGTCAGTTAAGTGCCATCAACATCAACTTAATTTTATAGTGGAGCCTAGTTTCATATGAAAACATGTCACGCCCTAAAATTTTTGGCTTTTTCGGAGTGCAAAAAATAATAATAAAATATGCCAAAAGCTTTGGGATGCGACCAATTAAACTTTGCCTTTAAATACACCATCATGAAAAGACACATAATTGAAATTCTTCCTCAAATGATATTATTGACTCAATGAAATAAAAAGATCCACATAGTACCAACAATAAAACAACAGTTAAAAGTTGGCACACATGCCAATTATTACAAGTTTGAGAATAAACTAACGAAAATGAAAAGTCCATCTACTCCAATCTTCAAGGTCTTCAATTCCTGCCACTTTTTCACATTTAGTCCTTGACTAAACCTACATTGTAGGATGCATGAGTACTCTAAAGAAATAATTAGTAGGATACAAAAACCACAAAAGGATATGGACAAAACTCAAAAGAGATGATAATGAAGCATATTCAATATAATAAGAGGCTGAACATCAAAATTTTTATGAATGGGAACACAAGAACTTTCACAAAGTGGGGAACATCAATATTCACCAAGATTCCAAAACAACCAAAGTTGATATACAATTTTTGCTCTTAGATGTTTGAAAGTATTTCATTTACCCTAGGGTTTTCTCTTTGAATCCCCGCCATGTGTCTAGGATATGGGCCCTATCGGTGCTCACGGATACAATGGGAGAAGACGGTCAGACCTTCTGTGATATCTAACTAGCCTAATGGCATACATATATGCTCTCTTTGGGCGAGAGCATTGCAAGGTACCAAAATATTATGAAGATCTCGCAAGATCTAACATAGTTAGCCGAGCATACTATGAATCCACATTAGAGAGAGCCTCACAAGGTCCCTGTTGAGAATTTACTGGGCAATGATACTCAAAGATAGATGTATAACAACAACCTATGCGAAACTAACTTCATTAATTCCAGCTGACTCACAAGTGACAAAAAACACTGAGGTAATCGACAACTCAGACATGTTACACATGGCTAAAATTTGAATAAGAACTCTTGAGAAAGAATTGGTGACAGCTTACCATCATGACTCTAAGAATTCAAGGTTTAATTATGAGGAATATGGTATTCGAGTTCCAATGAAGGCGTGTATCAGAAAAGACAGAAAAATAAGACAAACAGAGAGTTATTGAAAAGACAGGAACGATAAGTCAAGCAATGTAATTCGAAACCTAATGACTCAGTCAATCTTCATAGATTCTTATATGGAATTTAGTAGTATTCATTAGCTAGATTATAGGTGTAATTATGGTATAAAGGTTTATATTAGTCAAGGATCAATCGCCTTTATTGAAAGGAAAGTGTGCTATTCCAATAGAACAATTGGAATCAAACAATTGCCCCGATGAGTACAAGCATAATAAGAGCTGGAAACTTTTACAGTAGATGCTCCTATGAGTCTAGATTTCTACAAAATTAATGACATATTTTTATTATTTTTATAGAATTTTATAAAAATAATTATGGCCGGGAGACCGCACAGAAATAGTTACCGGGAGAACTATTTTGACCCGAATTTAATTAGCAGGTCTAAATGGTGCCTACTGTGCTTAATTTTTTGACACTTAATGGATATAGATACTTGATGACATGACACCTTTTCGTTAATACAGAACCCTATTGGTCATTTGTATAGTAATTTGAGACGAATCCAGTTTATTTCACTGCCTATATTTGATTGTATATTTATATCTATTAGAATGAACAAAACATGATAATTGGATATTTAATATGGATAGATATAGACTCATCTACAGTGAACTGATGCCTATGATAAGGTGTGATCGACTGACCAGCAAGGATTAGGGATGAGCAAAGAACAATTAGCTTTGGTTGAATGCAGAAGTAGGTATTTATGACATCTATTTCAATAAAACATGAAGGCCGAACTATTGGACAATTAATAATGGATGGTCATGAACCCACAACCAGTGACTAATGTCGAACATGGTCATGCGCCTATTGGACAGCAACATGTAGGGACAAAATTGAAAGGTGTAGAAGTGAGGATTGATCAATATGACGACGATCATTGTCATTTAGCAATGTCTTAATTCCTTAACTTGACTCTTTCAAAACTAGGATAACTTAAATGGGACAATAGTGTTGTGAACCAATATGGCAGTGACAGAGGACACAAAGTGAGAATAGTTCTTATCATACTCTAATACATGTAACATGTCATGCCCCAAAATTCCTGGCCTCGTCGGAGTGTGGAAGATTTTTTTTTTCATGAGTATGTTTGAGGCCAGAAACCCTGAGATATGACCGAATACTCGAACATCCCATCTAATACATCACCATGAATAGATGTGTACTCGATATAATACAACTGAGTCTTTAAATAACATCATTAACACATATGCAATGAGAACTTAACAATCTTAAATTAATCCATAATACAAGTCATCTAAAATAACTAAAAATCAAAATCATTAAAATGCTTTGGCCAACATGCCAATAATATTAACACTAAATTTAAAATAATAAAGATAGCTTTATCTTCCACAACTGTCTTCGAGTCTTCTATTATCTGCACATGCCATAGCTATACTTTCTTCATGCCTGCATCAGAGGATGTATGAATATTCCGAAGAAATACCCAGTAGGATGCAAAATCCACAAGAATAGAATATACAATATAGGACAAATAGTAGAGTTTAATATGAGACAGTTGAATAATCAAGAATATTTGAACTGAGCAACAAAAATTCCATTACAAGAGGAAATATCATCAATGAAGACTCCTAAACATCCAAAGTGTAAGGAGAGAAATTACTAAAATCCAAGACTCCGAACATCAACGCTTCCTGACTCTTAAGTATAGAGCAAGGACAATAAATTATATGACTCCAAACAAATACCGGTGTAAGGAGAGAATGGTCAAAATACTAATGGCTCCAGGCATCTATAGTGCAAGGAGTTACAATTTTTGCTCGTTGAATTTACCAACCCCGTGTGGTAAAATATACCAGAATCATGCTAGAGGTTCTCCCTTCGGAACCCGGCCACGCATCTAGGCATGCTGGCCCCATCCGTGCTTACGGGCACAATGGGCAGAGGCTGCAGACCTTCCGTAATGTCATACAGCCTAAAAGTACGCATTTGCCTCCCGTCGGGCAATAAGGAATCAAAATTTCATAAATATCGGAGGTCACGCTGGACCTAGCAATGGCTAGTGAGCATACTACGATTCCACCAAACAATTAGTGGAGAAATAGGTCAATGTCAAACTGGATAATGTTTCAACAATAGCAGAGGTCTCAACTTTCTGAGAATAGGGTGACTCTTACTTCAATGACTCACTCATGGAGTATGAATAGAATATCAAAGTCTTTTGAGAATATATGACTCACTCTCTGAAGTATAAATAGAACAACAAAGACTCTTAACAACGTATGACTCACGTTCTGGAGCATGAATAGAATAGCAAAGACTCTCAACAATGCCCATGTTACGCATGCATAGCCCTAGATAAGACTTATGAAGAAAGACTTGATCAAGAATTGACTTTCAAGACTCCAAGAAAACTCAAGTTATATCATGAAGAATATCAAGTTCTGGTTTCAAATAAGACTTGACTCAAACAGACTAAATAACTGGTCAACTAAAGTTTCTCAAACGAATGGAAATACATTGATCATATAGAAATAGATGGTTCGGTTTCCAATTGGAAACACGAATCGAGTCAATATCACCAGTGGAACATATAAGACTTGATGAACATCAAACCACTCACCATTAGCCCGTGATACTATAGTATTATACTTAGTCCAACCTACTGTAATACTTACTTAAAGTCTTATATAATACATATAAAGTTTTTAGTATACTTATTATAGCATAGGCTATTGTTTTGATAAAGTTTTCCCAACCTTTACCATAATTACAGTGTTCTGTTTTTACATATTAGTCAAATTCAAACCCTTACCAACATCAAAACAGAAGGGATTAGACTCTGAAAATTTTACTGTGATTACTCTTATGTGTCTAGTTTACAACCCAATAAATAGCATATTTTTATGATTTTTATATAATTAGTTATAAATATTTTAATGGAGGTCATTAGTAGAGAAACAGTTCTGGCCGAGACCCCTAATCATAGTTCTAATCAAATTGTGAGTGTGTTTACCTCATAATCCGTTCAATAATACATAGTATACTTGAATATCTTCCATATCTTACTTATTCCAGAACTTTATTAGGTATGATATGTCATAATATTTACAAGGATTGAGGTGTACTTTCAATATCTTAATTCATCTCACACATATACCCCTTTTTCTAGTTGAATTAGGCAAACTGGACAACTAATTAAGGATGATAAAATTTGGACAGCAATGTTAGAGACCAAAAGAACACAAGAAAGCTTCAATAGGTGTCCAAATAATTCAAACTTCTCATCATTGGGTTAGCATGTGTAATAATTAGGAATTGGAACATCAAGGTTCACACGATTGAGCAACAACACGTAATAACTGGATAATTCAAAAGATTGGTATTTAGCAATTGACTTTCATGAAGATCCACAATCATAAATCAATATATTGACACAAGAAGCACTTAAACAAGGTATGAAATTTAGATATAAAAGTGTGGGAAAAATCATCCTACCTGGTCCAAACGTAGTATCTTCTTGCTTCATCGCGAAGGCTTTTGAATCCTCTGCACGATGTCACCTTTTAGCGCTTCAATCGTTGACTCTTGAGATGAAGGAAAAGGTTTAAAGCTTGCTGGAACAAAGGAGAAGGAGAAAGTCTTGGGACGTTCACAAAGGATTTGGTTTGAAAAATACCAGCCAGCCCTCTCTCTTGTGCTTATATAGACCCAAAACCTACTACAACTAGGATATCTCTAAATCAAGACTCCTTATTAAACCATACTCTCACTGTAACACCCGAAAATTTTACAAGTTTACAAAAACTGCTATTTTAGGAAACTGTTCTAAAATAGGAAAGTTTTGCTGCCTATTTTGAAATCTTTTAATCTCGTCTGTCGATTTGGTTTTGTGATGCTTATAGAAGAGTGGAATTGATAAACCAAATTAGGCAGGCTACCAGGGTGCGAGGACTAGCCCTGGCGCTGGGGTCAACCTGGCGCTGAGGCTGGCCTGGCACTAGGGGCGGAGTGCACCTGAAGCCAAGAATGGTGGCCAGGCGCCAGGGTATGAGACCAGTGTGTAGAGACTCCTTTGAATATTTTGATTTATTAGATTGGATTATCGTAATGCAAGATGTTATATTTGGTATGTTTTGCGCATTGCATTCGCGGGGCATCGGAGCCGCCCATCTGTGTGCCATGCACCAGACGCAGGAGCACCTGAGGGCCAGAGCCACGTGGACACAGTGCCCTGGGCACTTGCCACGTGGTTGGCATGTGAACATGTGTGATGTGATGAGATTTGGTTAGTTATGGCAAGGAGAATAAATCTTGGAAGGTAAATTCAAATTTGAAATTCTAATTAACAATCTATTTAAATTGGGTTTAAATATGGCTAATTGAGAATAATCATGGAGATTTTGATTGGCAATTAATGAGAAGTTGATTGGACGCCAATTAAGGTGGAATTGGATAGTTAATGGCTTAGCTTGGGGAGTGTGAGATTGTGCTAAGATTTAGATTTTGAATGAAGGAGGTGACTTGGCAATTGGGAATTGAATTGGGTGGTTGCAAGGTTAATTATGGGAATTGATTTAAAATAACCAATTTCCAACCTTATTGGGAATGTAATTAATTGATAGTGGTGATTGACCACGTTCAACTTCTTGGTCTATCTCTTTATGGGTCAAATTGTAACCCTTAGATGAATTAAGAATCAAGGGTGGAGATGCTATGGCATAGAATTAGGTTTTCCTATTTAAACTCACTCAACAAGAGACCGGCATCCCTTTTTGGAGCTATTGGGGTCGTGCCAGCAGTAAGAGTGCTCCTTCTTTGTTCAACCAGTAGAAATTGGAGTGGTGGTGGAGCCTCAGTTCGTGTAGAGTGGTGAGCGAAAGAGGTGGTGCAAGAAGAGTCACCCGCGTAGGAAGAGATCGGATTTTTCGTCTACAAGGTAGGTGCTTTTCTTTTTCCCACTTATCCTTGTGCAATGTTTGATACCTCAGATCGAAGGTGTCCTTTGATCATGCTGCGATTGATATATATGTGCATGTGTTTATGCTGATCTGTGAATTTTGGGTGATGTTCTAGATTATGAATCACTTTTGATATTCGGTATATCCAATTTTTGAATCGATCCTCAATGTTGTAAACCATAATCATGCATGGCTCCAACTAGACCATATGGTATTCTCACTGATTGAATCGAGTTGATCTCACTTTGTTCTGTATGGTACAATTTGCTGTCCATCTAAAGCTGTCCTTTTTCCTTGTTTCTATATTAAATCTAGTCGATGATGATATGGTGTCATCCCGGATTCCAAATGTGTTGTGTTCAATCCCTAAAGTTTGAATCTTTGATGTTAATACTTGCTGTTGATCAGATGTTTCAATCTTTCAGATTAGCTTTGGGTCGTCAGATTTTCCTGTCTCAAGATGATTGTCTATTTTGGGTTATGTTAGCCGAGAAGGAGTTATGAGTACAAAACTGTTTTGATATAATGAGATATATACCTTATGACACTAAGTGTAAAGTAATAACTTTAATGAAAAAGAGTCACTGGAACTCAAAGGCTAATGTACCCTAGTTGTCTCATGCGTCAGTGTTGACTGTGTCCCGAATTAATTGTTCCACTTGCAGATTTTGAGTTAAAAATGAATGTGTTGTACAAAACTGTTTTGTATACTAACACATATCTTAAGATTAATAAAGTAATAATTAGGGAAATGAGTTACCGGAGTTAGAAGATTGCTGTACTTAGTCTCTCATGGGTCAGAGTGGGTTGTGTCCCTATTTAATTGTTCAACTTGTAGTTATTAGTTTAAATCGTATGTATATGTACAACCGGCTTTGAGATTAACAACTTGGGTAAGAAACTAAGCAATTACAGAACTATTGGGAGTTATCAAAGCCAGGAGAGTAATGTAATAAGTATAGAATGCATTAATAAGTGATTAATTAATTAATATACTGTATTGATTAAGTAAGTTCAAAAGTAATACTCTCGGCCAGACATAGTCCTGCGCCAACAGACTGTATTCGAAAAATTGTAACTAAATGTAGAAATTTCAGAAAATTATGCCGTAAAATGGTTTAGAAACTAGAGACAAAAGACTATCTGGCATAAAAATTTCGGATCAAAATATATTCTGTGTAAACTGTGGTGAACCAGAGAATTGTGTTAATGTGCTGATAACAGTATAAATTTGGGAAGATTTAATCTCTAAAACTATATGATATACCTATTAACAAATTGAAATAATCTCATAAAACTCTGATGAAAGGAGTCAGTGGTGTTTCTAGATTGATCAAATTCAGAAAGTGAGTTTATGTCAGACCGAGTCATTCTTTTGTGGTGCATCGCACTACAAATCTGCTATTCTTTGGAACCAAACTTGGAATCTTAAGTTCTCGGTTAGGGTTTATTCTCTTAAACCCTACCATCCAGTATTCATGACATATAACCCTCAACATTGTTAGAAAACTAGATGTCTTGAATGGAGCTATGCATGGTGAAGGTGTCATTCTGTTGAGTCTCAATTATGAGTCTTCCGATGATTGAATTCAGAAATTCCTTGATCACTCTTATGTGAGTCAGATGTTGAATATTACTCTTATGTGAGTCTGATGTTGAATATTACTCCTTTGTGAGTCAGATATTGAATACTCCTTTACAAGTTAGATGTTGAAAGATGTTTGAGTGGGTCCCTAGAATGGGAGAAACCTTATTATTTCAGAATGATTCAGTTCTATGTAAACTGCTTCTCCACCAAGAGTTTTGACGAATGCTCTTTGTGTGGAATCATAGTATGCTCACGAGCCATTGCTAGATCTTGCGAGATCTCCGATGATATATGAACCTCTGTAGTTCATCCGATGACAGCAACGCGTGCGCTTTAGATTGTATGACATTACGGAAGGTCTGCAATCTCCGCCCATTGTGCCCGTAAACACCGATGGGGCCAGCATCCCTAGATGCATGGCCGGGTTCCTCTGTAGAACCTCTAGGATGATCTGGTAATTGATGTCCATAGAAGAAATGGACTGAACAGAGAGCAGAAATTGTTATCTCCGACACTCTGTATGATTGGAGTCAGAATTCTTGATTATTTTCCTCCGACACTCTGTACGTGTGGAGTTGAGTTATTGTTTATCGATTCTTGACCGTTGATGGTTCTTGGAGTTTGAGTTATCAATTGTCTATTCTTTATCGTTGATGATCCTTGATAATGATGATTGTTTCAGGAAGGTAAACTCTGTATTTACTCATTCTGTCATTGGTAAATGTGTCTTGATATTTATACCATCTCGTTAGATTCCTATTATTATTATTATTTGTTGTGGGTTTTTTTTCTTGGCATCTACTGGGTATTTCTTTCGAAATACTCATGCATCTCTCAATGCAGGATTGAAAGTGGAGAAGAATTGACAAGGTTTGTGTTGGAAGCTCGATGATGGAAGTTCCTAGAAGTGGATTTTCTTTATCAGTTTTTAGCAGCCTGCGTGCTGTCTTTTAATTGGATGTTTGGCAGTTATTTGTCTTGGTTATTGTATCAGAGTAGAAGATCTCTTAAGGTTTGTATCATTTAAGATTTTTGTACAACTGATATTGTTTAAGCATTCTGGACAGAGAGGATGTTGTGATTGAGTATTCGGTCATGGCCCGGGTTTCAGCCTCAAGACCTTAATTGAGTTAGTGCTTCCGCGCATTTTTCGTGGTTTTAAAATTCGGGGCGTGACACTCACTACCAATTAAAAGCTCTCCCTCATTAGTAAGGGACGTTCATCCATGTTAATCCATTGGGTTGTAAAGATTTTGTGGTATTTTATTATCATACTAATCATATTCAAGTCTATCTCCTACCATAACTAGGAAATTGCCAACTCTTTCCTTGCTTCACTTGGACATCCCAAAATAATTGCTTGCCTACTTTTGATTGGCTGATGTTGATCTCCAATTTGGTATGGATGTCCAATACATAGGTTTCCTCATTTAATTAGGAATTCAAATCTCTAATAATATTCGTTCACTATCTTAATCCTAATTACAGCACACTGTCATATGCGTAACAGTCCACTTCCGGCTCTTCCCATGGTCGGTACAGTTGTACTTAGACCGTAAAATTGTTACTGGAGTTAGCCCTATGAGTCTAGTTTCTAACCCCAGTGATTTTATATTTTTTAGATTTTAGTAAAATTAGTTATGAATTATTTACTATAGACTGTCGACACAAAAATAGTACTGGCCGAGCTTACAATCTTAATCATACTTAACATATCTTGTTCCAAACTAGGAAACTACCATATCTAGGCCAACCAACTAGATGTCCCCTTCATATTGGTTGATTAAAAAGTGAAATATTTATCTCTTTTTAATTAAGATTTATCTTCCCTAATTATCTCAACTGAACTGATACTTCCCGATTCTCCGCGATACTTACCATATTTACCGCTATTAGGTCAAATCATAGATTTTGCTCCAAGATTTACTCCCACCATCCGAAGATCATCTTATGGCAAGGTTACCCACGTTCATAAATCACCCCTGGGCCAGTGCCATGTGGCTCAGCGCCTAGGTCCTGTGTCTTGGCTTGAGTCCTACACACACAGGTCTCTGACATCCCGCGGTTGCACTACTCGTCATACTAACATGCGTGCATCACTAACCGCACATCAAGACCAAATTTACTTTACTAATTAAGAGTAATCCACTGAACACATGCCCTGGAGCCTGGCCCCACTCCTGGCGTCAGGTGTTCTCAGACCCTGGTGCCAGGCTGGCCTCAGCGCTAGGTTGTGCCCAGTGCCAGGACCAACCCTCGTGTCCTGGTTTTCTACTACTATTAGCCATGTGATTAACAAGTTATATCACATCATTAAATCAAATAATATATCAAAGCACATCACATAACTAGAAATCAAATCAGGAAATGAAACTTTCCTATTTTAGACCAGTTCAAAAAATAGATACCTTTAGTTAATATACCAATTTTCTGGGTGTTACATAACAGAGAAGCAATACGAGTGCACAATTGCAATAAATCCCAACAGTTTCTACGTAACATCAAGCACAATATCATGCCGACAGATGAATTACATATATGAATTTATAACACGTCAATTCCAGCAAGAAGATGATGTACATGACATTAGAATATCAGAACTTACGTATTCAACATTGAAAGGAAAATCCTAGGTAAGCAGCGGAAAAAATCATCCTACCTTGAGTATTTGTTGTAGTTTTTCACTCCGCGAGTAGTTATGTTGCTTCGCACTCCTCCTCGACGAACCCGATGAACCCTTCTCATCGGCTAGCAAGAAGAAGAGAGAAGAGATGAGAGGGAGAGTTTTTGTAGAAGAATGCAAAGGAAAGGAAAAAAGCAGGAGGGAAAAGAAGTCTGACTGGTTGGCCAAAGTAATGGCCTGCCAATATGTTTTTTGGGTTAAATAGGACTAAGGTTTCCTAGATCAAGTTGGACTCCATCAATACCCTTGATTAGGCTTGAACACATCTCATCTCTTCATTAAAAACTTCCCTCCTTAATTCTCTTTGGTGCCCAACCACTTTTGAGTCCAGTTTGAGTAGGATTCCTAACCAATTCCTAATTTCATGCAACTTTTCACACTTAACTATCCATTAAACTAAACTAAGTAACAGCCCAATTGAATTTCAAAACTTATGGCGCCCTTCCTTAATTGGCGTCCGACACTAATTGCAACTCAACTCCTTTCCTTTTTTAGATTATAATCAATCACATCAAATCCCAACCTTCCAAATAAAGACCAGGGCCCTTCCAATTTCAAGGAAAATATATTTTCTAAAATTACCTTGCCCCAAGTAACTTTTGAATTTGACTGTAATAACTACTTAAGTGTAACTTCCATAACCACACCAATCTTATCTAGAGACTACTTTGAAATGGGTCAACCCTTTGGATTAAAGACTAATTAACCAAAAAGATCAACACTGCAAATGTAGTACTCCACACATCCCTAGCTTTGACGCGCAACCTAACATTGGCGCCAGACTCGGCTCAGACCCTGGGGCCAACCTCAGCCCCAGCGGGCATTCTAGAAATCATAGTTCTATTACCACTAGGAAAATATCCACAGTACAACAACAATTTATTGAAAAGAAGCCAAGTTGGAAATTTTACTTTCCTAATTTAGGTCGACTAAATAATTTTTGTTGATTTCTTCAAACCCTGGAGACCAAGCCAATCTATATATACTCCATCCGAAAAAAAAAGGTACATTGTAGAGAATTGAATTTCCTAAGCCTACGGGAAAATACTTTGTTTACGTTGAAAATTATACGTCAATCAGCTACTTCATGATTCAAAATTGTTGATTGTTGGGGCCCACTTATCAAAGGTAATTGGATGATGAAGTAGCATCAGGATGCATGTTTCTCAATGTCAGTGTAGCATCACCCTTGCCATAGTGAACCCCCACATGCCAGGAAAAAAGGCTTAAGTGGCTGTTTGTAACTATCTAATTCGGTCGCATAAGAATAAGAACTGTAGCTATTTTTTTTCCGTAGTACATTCGATTACATTATACCACACAAATGGGAGAGCATAGGAATAATTACACCACTATACATTCCTGACATACAATCTTCGCTTATTCACTCACAATTTACCACCTTATTAAAACTACGAATTCATCTACAGTCAAGATGAATTCCCCTTGAAATGTGAGGAACATCACTAAATCTCCTTGATGCTTCCTTACAACATGCCTACAAGGATCTCTATCATCCCCCCCCCAACAAATACACCAACAACATCCAAAGCATCACTTACGCCACCACCGACGTTGCTTGCACAAGCGGCATTGGCAGTCATGCCACCATTAACATCCCTTGCACCACCGGCATCAGTAGTCAACCATTAGTACCACCAGAAATAGTACTCACACCACTGCCACCATCATTCTTCAATTTCTCGTAAGCTGACTTTGCAACAGAAAAAATGACCCCACCATCTGCTTTTACTAGAAGTTTGTTGGAACAATTAGCCACAAACTAATAGATAAGATTGTGTAGAAGTTACCAAATTATTGATGTAGAACAATCAATAGATAAGAACCGGCCCACATATTTTTCCTTTCCAACATAGATCTATCATCCGTCATCGTGTAGTCAAAATATTCTCCAATCACATATTTTTCCTTTCCAACATGTTCTTTCCCAAACTTTTTCTCAAGGGCATCCCATAATAATTTAACATATGATAATTTAAACTGTAAATAATATAATTCATCATTCAAACAACTTAATATATGGCCATGACAAATCTCGTCATCTTTCTTATAACGAGCACTACGAGCTGACCTCACCGATTCATGCTCTCCAGAGTCCTCCAAAATCGGATAAAAAATCACATAAAATATTTTCAAAGTGATGAGCCAAAACTTTATTTTTTTTTGCCACCCTTGAAATTTTTTCCTTCAAATTTCTTCAGTTTTAGACTTTTGTCTACACTCATCTTATGGCAAATCACAGTAACTAATAACACTATTTGTTCAAGTTGTTGGAACAATTAGCCACAAACTAATAGATAAGATTGTGTAGAAGTTACCAAATTATTGATGTAGAACAATCAATAGATAAGAACCAGCCCTTGTAATTATAAAGCTTCTTCCTTTTGAATACCAAATAATCCAAAATAAGAAACTCGAACTCAATGCGTCCCAAGGTGCCCTTTAGGACTATCCTTGAACGAATATTCGTCGCCTAGTGCAAGACTTCACCGGCGATCGATCAAGAGATATAACGGACCTCTCTCGAACCTTGGTGCACTCCAAAGAATTCAATTACGAACCTGAAAAGAGTGTATTGCCCACACACAAAATCGATGCAAAAATCCGATTCCAAGAACACCAATTGAGAATTCAAAATAGTGGAGAGAAGAGGAGAGCAATTGGAGAAGGAGACCTCTCTTTTTTTTGTTAGATTTTTAAAACTCACATTCAAGAGGACAAATATGGGAAGGCCATGTCTTAAAATGGCTCATCAGTTAGCCGTTAACCATTTTTGTTTTGTTTGTTTTTTTTCTTTTGAATAACACTTATTTCTAACATTCCCCACATGCTTTAAAAGAAAAAAATACCATTGATTCAAGACTTAAAGTGGGCAAGCACTTTAATGAGAGGTGCCTTATGGGCTTGAACCTCCAACTAGTTGATGTACCTCCATCTCCCCAAGCTTTAAGTGAATATAGTCTTGAACTTGAACATTTAAGGAGAGACTTGTAGTATACGAACACATAACATTATCTTTCCACTGGGTTATGTCTAGGTGGCGCGTTACAGCCATGCGTCGGTATCTCAATTCATATGTGTATCTTCTAGAGAATAAGTTCAACAATTCTCATCAACTTTTGGTCAAAAGTAATACACACATATAAGTGAGAGTCTCCAAGGATATGCCTACATTACAATATCCTGCCACATAGGCCTTCACCTCATTAAGACCATAGTCAACATAAAAGAATGAGCACATACACCATAGGAATTGGAGCGTGTATTAAATAAGTGCTCCTTCTAGATACTCATTAGCTTGTTTTTCTCATTGAATCTCCTCCGTGGGTTCTCCACTTGGGTTTGTTGATCTACATATAAATTATGCATTTTATTATCTCCTAAACTTATGATTATGCTAGTGTTTGATTAGAATAACTACTACTTTAATATAGTTTTTGGTTTTTGTAGGAAACGAGTGTAATACGCAGAAATGGGGTGAAAAATAACTCAAATGGTTAAATCATTATAACTTCGTGTACAAATGTCTGATTGGACTGATTCAAGCTTCATGTGAAAGATTACGATGTCAGCTTTCCAACGCCTACGCATAATTCAGAGTTCGGAGAAAAAAGTTATAACCATTTGAAGATTGTGAATAGTAACTATGATCGATCGCCAGAGAATGCGATCGATCGCCAGAGCCGCAAAAGCAGTGTATTTAAGGAAACGATCGATCAGACCTCAAAACGATCGATCGTATCTACTGGAATTTTTTATCCATGCAAGACAGTAACTACGATCGATCGGCATTATACAGCGTCGATCGCTATCGGAGGGAAATAACGAAGGAATAGCAATCGATCGGAGGATGAACGATCGGCAATACGGAACGATCGATCGCCATATGCGAAAAACCGGAAATAAGACCTATTTCAACTCAGATTTGGAAGGGGATTTCGTGGTTTCTCTTCAAACTTATAAATAGGCATTATGGGAGAATGTTTTAAAAAATCAATCTTGGAGGAACCCTTAGAGAACTAGAGCTAAATTGGAGGCTAGATCAAAGGAGAGAAGAAGATGAAGAACATGAAGAACATGATCGTGATTTCTCTTCCGATGCGAGGCTAAATACTTCTCCAAGGCGTAAATGAAGCCCAATAATCTAGTTGTGTAGTTTCTTTTCTCTCATCTTATATTTTTACTCTAGTTAGTGTATGGATTTTATTATGTAATCATTGTTAATTCATTAAAGGTTTGTTCTTTGTACTCGAGAGAGATAAGAGTCAATTCTTGTGAGTTTCAATCCGAAGAATACTTGCGTTTTTGAGAGGAACGTGAGTAGACTGAGGTGTTATAGATCAATAAAATTTCATTGGTTTATACTCGAGAGAGATAGATCACAATTCCATGTTTTAATTATTTTATGTGTTACATCCGAGAGGAGAGCACTATATTTTGAGTTGACAAGTGTATGTCCGAGAGGAATATGCTAGCCAATTGGAAATCTTTATTCAAAAGAGAGAGAGAAACGATACACTAGTTTATTGTGGTGGATTCGAAGCCTTGGTCTTCTCCATATTGATTAATTCTCACTTGGTTTAGTTAAAAGTTCATTGCTTTCTTAGTCTAGAATCAACACTACTGCTTTCTTTTGAATTTGGTAAAATATTAATCCGTCTCTGAGGTTTGACAACCCATATTAATACTCGCCGTAGTACAATTGCCATGTGCACTTGCAAGGGTTTTATATTTAAACGATCAAGTTTGTGGCGCCGTTGCCGGGGATGGCACAATAGTTTACTAAATTCTTAGCATAGTTAGTTTTAGAGTAGTTTAGTTTAATTTAGATTTCTTTTCAGTAGCTTAATTGCCTTCTTCTTTTGCAGGATTAAGAGAGGACACTGATTTTTGTCATCGTTGGAAGGGCCATCCCTTCTCACTATCTGCATTCTCTTAACTTTCTTTTAGAGTAACTTTGGGTGCTAGGTGTTTTCTATTTTCTTTGTGGGATTGCATAATGTGCTAGTTGTCGCTATCTTGGGCTGATGCTTGCTAGTTGTCGCTATTAGGACTGTTACAGGTTTTGTTTGATTTTTATTGTGCATGCATGGTCGTCGGTCCCTGAACCCCGACCTTGCTTATGATCCTGATCCTGAGCGCCTATATGGAATCTGTAGAACTCCTAGCAAATCAATCCCTGAAATTCATCCAATGGCTGACAACATGAACCTTGGGGGTGGGAATGGCATAAATCAGAATCCACTAATGCCCCATGCCCATACCCTGCAAGACTACTACCATCCCACTGCCTACACCTCCCCCTCCTGTATCCTACTTCCTGCAACCATGGCTAATTTTGAAATTAAGCCAAACATCATCCAGATGCTGCCCACATACCATGGCCAACTAAATTAGAACCCCTATAAGCATCTCCAAAATTTCTTGGAGGTTAACACAACCTTTAAACTCACATTGTCTGATGACCAGGTGCGCCTTAGGTTGTTCCCATTCACTTTAATAGACAGGGCCAAGGAATGGCTATACTCCCTTGCACACAACTCAATTTCCACTTGGGAGGAACTTTAGGCTGAATTCCTAAAGAAATATTTTCCTGTAGGGCGGACCAACAAAATCTGAAATGAAATTATCACCTTTACCCAACTACCTAATGAACAATTCCATGAAAGTTGGGAAAGAAT